>CM046841.1:39792465-39965251 GCA_025618425.1 Heliocidaris tuberculata
AAATCAGAAATCAGCTCTTTCCATTATTTTTGCAAGAAATACTAAAAATCATTGTCTATGAGTATATGTCACTAGCTGTTTGGTCGAAATGATCAGAGCTTAAGCAATTTTCCAACTCCATATATTCATCTGAAGCAAATTACATGACTGTATTGGTTCACTTATTAGGTTAACTTTTTTTCTCAATGTTATCAATATATTGAAAAGTTGAATCATCAAAAAATAATGTTGGTATTGTTGCAAATACAAGACGATTAAAAAGCACAGTTTTACCAAGACCGAAAAATCCGTCTATTTCGTTCCGGGGATAATTGTGTTCCACTGAGACTGCGTCTGGCCTCACGGAATCGAGCCTCGAAAGTCAGAAAATGTTATAAAACTCCTTACAGACGGCTTTTTCTGTCTAAGTTTCACCTTGACGATATACCATGTACTTTATCTGTGCTATATGGATATCCGGAAGTTCCATGAAATTTCCACTTTCCGCCTAAAAAAAGTGCTACGAGCCGTTATCTTTTCTCTCATAACTTTACTATAAGACGTCAGAGCTTTCGCGCTTCGCGCGGGAGGGGGAAACTTCCCCTTCCTGTACCCACCCACTGGGGAGCACGCTTTGCGTGCTCATCACCAATTTCGCACGCTTCGCATTCTCACAACCGCCCCCTAAAATGAAATCCTTGCTACGCGGTGGGATCCTTCACGTCTACCCCCCCCAATTAAAAAAACCCTTGCTATACGCCAGTGAACGTGTATACGCATGTAAACCCTGCATTGCATTATGAAACGAACAGTACAACTTTCTTTCTTGTACCGACTGCAATAAAAACCTTAATTTCATTATGAAAAAAAAAGATAAATAATTAGCAAATAACAAATGAATTATCCCCACAATTCATGTGATTTACTGATTCTGTGTGAGTTATAACACTGATATCATTGGCAATTCTAGGTATTTTTGTTCAGTCTATATACATGATATAGTGTCCGCATGTCGTTCTCAGAGTTCCCACGGTCATGGAAAAACCTGGAAAGTCATGGAAAAATAAATTCTTCTGCATGGAAAAGAATATCCCAAAGTCATGGAAAGTCATGGAAATCTATTGATCGTGGGTGTGGGCCATGTTCGTGCGCCATTTGGATGTCGCAACCCATTAAAAAAAATGGTAGTTCTTTGGTTATGACAAAAAGGCAAAATAGGTGATGGAATGTCATGGAAAGTCATGGAATTTATTTCTCAAATTTCTGTTTGAACTTTGCGTTCTCGTGCGTGCACTGCATGGGTATGACTCTATATATTGTTATTTGTATTTTCTATTGCGTTATCTGTTGTCATCGAGATGTTAAACTAACATGACTAAAGGTTATTCTTCTCCAAACGATGTTCGGGTGTCATAAAGTCAAATAAAAGTAAAATAAAGTTGTATTGAATAGACTGAATAGGTTAACAGTTAAGTTTAGAAAAGGATTAGTTGCCTACTTTCTCACCGCTGGATGAGTTTACTCCAGCCGACAGTCAAAACTGCCCCGAGAATCTAGGCTGAGAGTGAGAGAATAATATTGTAGATTGATATGTGGGAATAAGAGAGAAAGAGAAAGGGACAGAGAGAGAGAGAGAGAGAGAGAGAGAGAGAGAAGGGACAGTGAGGGGAGAGATAGAGGGAGATCCGGGGGGGGGGGGCACTCAACTAATATTGCTGTAGACAAGCGCGACCACTGAAAGACGCGTGATGAAAAGGGCAGCTTTTGCCGGTTACGGCGCGTCACGCGCTTGACGCGTTTAGGATGTCAAAAAGGCCCAAAATCGGGAAAAAAGGGTATGTTTGAGTTTGTCATACGCGTTTAGGGTATCTTTTCCCGAATACTTGTCTGGATTTTGTGCGACGAGTCTCTTGTTTAGGGGGTAAAATTTTAAGAAAGCACGCGAAAATACTCGAATGGATAAAACGCGTTTAGGGGGTGTTCTGAAAACCTGTGGTTGCGCTTGTGTACAGCAATATAGTTGAGTGGTCCCCCCGGGAGGGAGATTATATAGAAAGAGGGGGCTTGAAATAGAGGGAGAGAGACAGATAGAAAGAGAGATAGAAAGAGAGAGAGAGAGAGAGAGAGAGAGAGGTGGGGTGGGGTGGGGGAGATGCACTATGCAAATATTATTTATTTAAAAAATGCCGTGCGTCGTCACTATAGTCCTCCTGGCTGTCTTCCGAGGCTGGACATTTCGACATCTTCATGAATATATTATACACGTCAGTATAATGTCTTTGTTACGTCTATGATCACCAATCTTCCACGTGATCGAGTAATGATGAAAAGTAAAAACAAAGAATTTCAAATTTTATTTGGTCACATGTCGACACTCCATGCATCATTGCTTCCACCTCACGCTAATGTACTGCTTGTTTCTGTAACCCAAAATTTTGTGAAGATAATTGTGAAAGTTCGGATGATGACATCACCAAGTATCGACTGACATCGTTCATAGTTGACACTGAATCGAATCCGTTCATAACAGTTTAGTTTTACATGAGACGTAATAATTTCTTTCCTGCATGTTCATTAGACACTGTATCCCAATTATCTGATTGGTCAATAGTGACGAGCGCACGCGAATCTTTTACGGAGGGGAATCCCTTACGCGTGGACGGAAATGTCAACAACAGCAATAACAGTAGCATCACATGAATCTCAATTATCATTTCTGCGTTGCTTTTGGAGCTGAAAAAATAAGAAAAACGAAGAAAATTCATTTTTGTGTTGAAAACGAAGCATCGGCGACGAACAAAATTAAACTAGTACTTTTTCTAACGAATTTGCTTTGATGAGTTTACTACCCCTCCTCCTCTCTAAAACAAAAAACACCCCCCCCCAAAAAAAAAGGGAAAGAAAAAGGGAAAAAAAGGGGAAAAAAGACTAACCCCTTTTGCAAAAACCATCTTCTCCACGCCCCCTTTTTTTGGAGAGAGAGGAAGAACTCATTCAGTCCAATATTTTGGCCGAGAGAATTGCAGATGGATCATAAGTAGGAGAGATTAATGAGAGAGAGGGGAGGGGGGATACAGAGAGACGCAAAGACAAAGAGTCTTGAGACAAAGAGAAAGAGAGAGAAAGAAGCGGGAGCGAGATGGAGAGAAGGATGAAAGAGAGAGAGAGAGAGAGAGAGAGAGAGAGAGAGAGAGAAAAGGGGGGGGGGGCGGAGGAAGGGGCGGGGAAGATTATAAAACATGTAGTGCAGTGAATCACCACTTTCTAGCTTTCGCCAAGACATTTCGACATAACGGAGGGGGAATCCCATACGCGTAGGCGGTCGCGAAAATGTAAACAAAATTGTGACATCACGTGCTCCCGAAATTGCATTTATACCTCGGCATATTCGGAGAAATCCATTCTTCTGCTGAACTGCAGATAGTGAAACGTCGCTGACGAATGAATCTAAACAATTACTTTATTGTAAAAAGTTATATTGATCTGAAGTGTATATGCAACGACAATGACGGGCTGCCAGAGTATCATTTCACTAATAATAGGTAAGAATTTTGTTGCCTTTTTATCAGGGAAGCTTGGCTGTCGTTTCAATGCAAACTCGTCGTTCAAAGTCCTCGTAAATTATCTTTTGGGTATTTTCAATATATTTTTCCCATTGTCGTATCTGTATGCTTACTGCACTTCTGTCTGTGATCAATATTTTGTGATTTTTGATTTTATATATCTTCCTTTTCACAGTAGTGAATATTTTTATTCTGTATTGAATTTTACAGTGTTTTTATTCCCTTCTTTGACGTGACTCTTGGTATGCGTAGGCCTGCTGCTTTTGTTATGTCCTCGTAGCATTACTTCCAGCTCGGCTTGTCTTTACACCTGTGTTTGTCTTTCTGGTCCCTCTCCCTCTCCCTCTTTCTTTCTTTCTTTCTTGCTCAAATTTTCGCCTCCAGTAGGCGATACAGCGTTTTATTTCTTATCATTTGTATATTCATCTCATTTCCAAGAACATAACAGAATAATTTGACGGTGCTGATACTTGGCCTAAATAACATAACATTAACATAATACTACATAGTATAAATAATACAATAAGAACGTAGAGGTATCGTAGTCGAGTGGTTTAAGCACTTGACTGGAGATGCGAAGGTCGTGAGTTCGATCCCCGGCACGGCGCTTATGATGTCCTTAAGCAAGACATTTTATCTACACTGCTTCTCTGCTCCCCAGGTGTTAGATGTATATTATAGTATAATGTTTGTTTATATATGGATTGATCACTTCCGTGAAATTTTATATTATGCTTGTTCAGAATAAAAACTTTCGGTTTTGATATATGTAGTCGGATTTATACTCCTGAATGAGTAGCGTTTACACAAATCTACCTGATATCAAAGATTTTTTTATCTGAGTTGAAACGCTAAGTCTAAGGGAGGCAAGTGTAAATTACGATAAGCCGAATTAATGAGAGTAGATGCATGATAAGTATAGGCATATTGCTCATTATTCCAGGACAGGATATTCTGAAGTGTGAAACTGATCAGCTCTCCTTCTCCAAAAAGATATATATATATATAGAGAGAGAGAGAGAGAGAGAGAGAGAGAGAGAGAGAGAGAGAGAGAGAGAGAGATAAAGAGATGAAGGAGTGTGTATTATCATGTTATGTCTCGAATTAATCGTTTGGAGACCATTAGGCGTCATTAAGCGGAGGAAAGCAACTTATTTCGCGATTCTTATTAAATAGATTGAACGGTTTTTCACACGAATGGGTCGTGGTATGAAAGAAACTTTCACCGTGGAAAAACACAGGCAGTTATACTGTACATTGATGACAAAACTTAAAGGACATATTTGGCTCAGGGCCGAAAAATATGACTGACCCAAGTTCATCGAAAGTTTGAAATTAATGTCTTGGGCAATATTAAGCGTGGGCGGTACAAAATTCATAGAATATCTGTTTACTACAGCCCACGTATAATGTCTTTGCCATTAAATTTTGGCCAATATTATGAGTGGGCAATATTAAATCGATAGTTTGGAGGATTTGACCTCCAATGGCCATGGCGGTATATACAAAATGTAATCAAGATTTTTTTTTCTATACATGTATATGTACTAGTGTAATTTTATGTCGTATTTCGGCATTGTCACGAATTGTTATTTTGGTTACAAAAAACTGTCTCAATAAGATCTTTTTCTGTTTGTAATGCAAGCAAATGTGTCGTAGAAATCTTGCCCTCCCTCTCCTCCCCTTTCGTTCTCCTTCTCCCAAATCCCCATTTACCTTCTCCCAACATCCATTCCTCCACCTCCTCCTCCCGCTCCTCCTCCTACCTTTCCAACCTTCATCCCTCCCCTCACCCGGCATCACCTCGTTCTTTCACATTATTTTCATCTATCTATAGTAAGACCAGTGCCCCTTTCCCCCACTTAATAATTGCCCCCTTTACGGCTGGACCTACGCTACGCCTCTGTGTACCCATGCAGACGTTCAAATCGGTTACCATGGTTACTGCAGGAAAATGTGCCCCGACGATTTCACGTCTTGCATCATCCGAACATATATTAAGCACATACTGAAGACCATCTCATACGTGCACATGCCATAGTTTTGACTATGGTTTGATATTGTGCATCCCATGCACTGCATGTTCCTGTCATCAGTAACACACAGCAGTGCCTGGGTATCGATGGGATTTTCTGCCATCAAACTAATAATTATACCTTGCCTCATCTGAATAAGGTCGATGCAAGGAAACAGAGTAACAAGCTAGTCTACAAGCCCAGTCCGAACTATATGATTAGTACGTATTGTGCCTTTAGTAAAGCCTAACCCATTTGCAGGTTCCTTCCTTTCTTTCCGTATTCATAAGTGCAATTTCGTTGTCAATATTCAAAATTGAATGAAGTGCCATAAAAACTAATCTACTGGTTGTGTCACAGTACAGGGCCTATAAGACCGTCAAGTCTACATGTACTGGTAGTCGTACACTACAGACACTCTGTTACGCATTACGACTGAAAGGGGTCTGTGGCTGCAAACTAATGATAGGTTTGAATTACTGATCTGAATTGAAATAATAACACCAATAAAACCATGTAAACTATAAACCTTACACCATAGCGATATTACAAAAAAGCATATTCTACTTACGAGTAATCAGAAGACCATGCAGTCCTAAATTTGCACAGATCTTTAAAAAGCCGGAGAGGCCCACTTTGTATTTCTTATTTATAAGAATAGAAATCACACCCAAAATGATAAAGGTCCTTCATTAATAGCTTTTGTTTTCCCATTTGAATAGAATTCTTTCACTTGTATAATGGAATGTACCTTTGGTGCATACATGAAATATTTTTCTGGATGGGTTTTACAAATAACCTTTCCTGCTCATGTGCAAATTGTGTAACCACGAACTGGCTCAAACAGTTACGTACAGTGATGTTGAAGATGAACCCCCCCCCCCCCCCATTTCACGCTCTCTCTCTCTCTCTCTCTCTCTCTCTCTCTCTCGCTCAAATACAAGATCATTCTTTGTCGAAATAGCATAATCATAATCATCATTGTGTGCATGTTTGTTCTCCAGGGGAACTGAATGTATGCATGCATGAGGCACAATTACAAACAACACACAGGATTATCATTAATTAACAAAATCTTCTTCGTGCAAGGTGGCAAGAAAATAGAGCAGCAAGAACGAACATGCACATCTTCATCAATCTTTGCAATGTCTCTCCCAAGGACCCTGGGAAATACAAACAGATTTGTCATCTTTGGGTTTTCCCCATTAGACTGTGAGAAATATAGACCATTCCCCTCCTCCATCTTCCATCTATTACAAAGAAGACGATGTTTTATAATGAGGATATGGGGGAAAGGCTGGAGGGGGGGGGGGGGGGCTGAGGGTTCTGAGGGTTCATTTCACACGCATGCGTTGCAATGTGTTGACTTGAAAGCATGAGTCTAGAACTGTAAAGACTAATCCTCTATTAATAACAGCAAGAAAAGGGAGAAAGAAACAAAGAGAGAGAAAAAGGTGTGTGTGTGTGTGTGTGATAAGTGTGTGGGTGTGTGTGTGTGTGTACATATGTGGGTGGGTTAGTCTTCCATTGAGAGGGGGAACTTATTCAACCCAACACCAATGATAATCCCATTAAAAGCTACAAAGTAATTAATCTCGAACTGAGTTCACGATCCCGTATAACAAAGGATATCTCACTTTTTTTCTCATGAGAGTGTACGAAAAGTACTTAGCGATAAATTGCACTTTATTTTGAGTTGAGTGAGTTACATTGCCCATTAACATCTGCCTTATAACTATTAATATGATATACCTTTGACGGGCACGTCCGAAGCTATCCGTAGCTATCCGTAGCCATCCGTAGCTATCTGCCACTGATTATAAATATGAATAGCAAACATTTGAAAATAAACGTTGTGGGCCAGTGGCGTAGCGTGAGTCTAGCCAATTAGGGGGCACTGGCATCATTGGGGGCACCTGTCTTATTCGGAAAATTCAATGCGACTTTACGAGGTCAGGGTGCGCGAAAGGGAGTCCTATCATCTCCTTTTCCCTTTTCCCTGTCTTTTTCTCCCCTCCCCTTTTTCCGCTATTCGATTGGGGGGGGGGGGGAGCACGTGCCCCTGTGCCCCCTGTATCTACGCCACTGCTGTAGACTATATCATTCTGAATAATTAATAACTCTCTCGGCAGAATTACTTTAGAATGGATATCGGGTCTCATCTTGTGCAATCTCGTGTGGAAATCCCCAGTATGTTATCTTCCATATGTAGCCACGTTCGTGCTTGGTTCTTTCTTTTGGCCGTGGTTATGTGAATATTAAATAAAAAAAGGAGGAAAAAATAGACGCTTCCCGATTTGACCTTTCAGATTTACATATCACAGTATTAAACATATGGCGTAGTTGAATGGTTCAAACTCATGTAGCAAATAGTAGTAGTAGAAGTTGTAGTAGTAGTAGTAGTAGTAGTAGTAGTAGTAGTAGTAGTAGTAGTAGTAGTAGTAGTAGTAGTAGTAGTAGTAGTAGTAGTAGTAGTAGTAGTAGTAGTAGTAGTAGTAGTAGTAGTAGTAGTAGTAGTAGTAGTAGTAGTAGTAATAATAATAATAATAATAATGATAATGATGATGATAATAAAAATAATTACAATAATAACGACAACTACAACAAATACAGCAAAAACAATAATAATGATAAAAATTATGATAATAATAATAATGATAATAAAGATGGTTGGATTTATAATGCTCCTTTCCCGTGGATATGAAGCGCTGAATATTGGTATTACAGATACAAAGGTCAAACACAAGCTCTAGTTCAGGCACCGGGAAGCGACTTTTTCACTGAGGGGTGCTGATGCTGAGGGATGCCTTGTCTGACAAGCACAAAAGGAGAGAGAAAGAGAGAGAGAGAGAGAGAGAGAGAAAGAGAGAATAACACTACACAAAACAAACAAACCGCCAAGAAAGGTCCTCATCGTTAGGGTGTCTTTTATGATAATAATAATAATTCATATGATTTATATTGCGCCCAATCCACTCTGTGGAGTTTTTCACTCCAAATTCACAGCACTCCATACACCATCCTCTACATCACCCCATAGTATTCTCTGACAAGTACCAAAACAAAAACAACAACAACAACAAAACAAAACAAAACAAAACAAAAACAAAAACAACAACAACAAATCGCTGATAGCACCCCTTGGTCCCAGGGTCGTCTCAAAACAACGCTTCCATGTATGTGATGTGGTAAGACATTGATTACTCCCTTTAAGCAAAAGAGAAATGCGTACCTGTAAAGTGGGGTGACGAAAGCTATAGTGATCATAATTGCCATATGCCCTCACGGTGGGTGACCATAGGATGGAAATTGACTCCCCAGAAAAATTGGAGATGGTGCACATATTGTGCGTGAATCGAATGCCCGGTTCTACAATAACTGTAATTAAAGCGCATGTGGAGTCATCAAGTGCTACTGCATGTAAACCCACGTAGTTATCAGAGTTAGAAGCCTAGACTAGGCGTGTGGGAATCCCAATCTACAATAGTTTGCAGGCACAAACCCTGGTCAGTCGTAAAAGAGTGTCTGCACTATAAGACTACCATAGGCCATGTACTATAGCTGCTCCTGACACAGGACCAGTAGGTAGCTGGGCTAGGCTTCTCTCAAGGCACAATGATTTTCTGATAAAGTGTCTGATTAGGGTCTGTGCTTGCAGACTAAAGCTACAATACCCTTGCACGAGTGTGTATTTTGGTCATGGAGACGTCGATGGAGTGATTAGATTTTCAGGAGAGTAAAAAAAAAAAAAAAAAAAACGTTCTCAATTAACATAGTAAGGGCAATAACGACCTTCTTTTAACAGATCGCTTGTGACATCATTTTCTTCAGATATGTACTACATGGCTTTTATCTGAAGATCAAGTGGTCTTTAGCTATAAAAATAATTTTAAAAATGAATCGCCAGATAATGAGTTACGACGTTTTTTTCACTGCACCGCAGTGATCAGGTGAGCGCGTTTACAAATACCACTGAGTCAATATAATATCGTCTTGCATCTGTATCTTATCATTTGATTGAAAATTGATGTTGATGTAGGCATATTTTGATAGCTATTCCTAGGAATTCCGTAAGGGTGGAATGCAACATTTTCATACTGCGTCTTAAACTTGCACTTGACTTGTTTATATGTCTTTTAGTTTTTTGGGGGTAAAAACAGGCATTTCCAGTCACAGGCATTTTGTTATGCTTTTTAGGGACTATGCCTCCTTCAATTGTATTTGAAGTTTTGTTTGTTTGCTTGTTTGTTTGTTTGTTTGTGTGTAATCTTATATATGTAACAAAGCAGAAGATAATATTTTTTTCCAATTAAATTGGATTGAATTCATTGCAATAATTGCTGTTCTTTGTGTTTGTCATGATGCATACGAATTTTTGTTTGTAGATGTACATTGTTAAAATATCTTGATGTTTTTATGCTAAAATATTTTCATGACAAAAAATTTTCCGCTGCCTAAATGAGAAATGTTAATTTTTAAAAATAATTATCATTCGATAGCGTTGTTCAATCAATATGAATAGTATGTAGCACAAATGATTATCTGCAAGCGGGTTTGGAGGGGGTGGGGGCACACAACCGGCCCTCCGGTGCCCGTGGCCCCTTTGGAAAACCAAGTGTTATATTTCAATGGACTACCAAAAATGTGCCCCCTTTTTTCAAATTTTCGACCCTTGTGCTCTGCGAAATGTGATAACCTTTTATTATTTTGTGGCCTTTTACAAAATCCTGGATCTGCTCCTATTTTTTCTACAGCCTTATAAAATATCTGTATTTTATAGAAGATGTAATTCAAATTGTTATCTTTTTTGATTGATTTAGAACAGAATAAAACCTGTGGTTTAAAAAAAAAACTGTCTTTAATCTTCAGTTGCAGGTATCCTTGCATTCCTCAGCAAGGCATCTGACGCCAAAGCCTATGATATGCCGGACAAGCAGGTGGAATGGGGACATAAAATCAAGCTCAAGTGTGTCCCTGGGGACGATAGATCGAGTCAATTAGACTGTATGCATTTCATCATTTACTGGACCAGGAGTGAGTTCATGAATTTCATACTTCAGTTTCATTTTATATGTTCATATTTCATACATATCGATATACAGATAGATATGACAGGATATTATATGTGACTACAGATTACACCAGAAATGTAAAAAAAAACAAAAAAACAAAAAAAAAAAACAAAAAAACAAACAAAAAACAAAATAAACAGCAACAAAAGCAACAAATTAAAGCAAAACAGAACAAAACAAAATCACAATACGGTATGTTTATATAAATAATTTACAAAACTGGTATGCATATCTTTTTCATTTTTTAAAATGAAATATGAAATTATTACTCTTACACAGTTCTGTGTATATCTCTTGCATATATCAGAAGCATTTATTTTTTTGCTTGCATATGCATACATATTTATATAAGACAGTGTGTGAAATTAATTTGAAAAACCTAGGGAGAAGCATAGCTGGTAAAAAGACACAAAGTGATTCTATAAGATAATACGTTATATGTAGTAATACAAACAATGTAATTTTTTTTTAGTTTGATAGTTGAGAAAATAGACGGTTTGTCACATGGTTGATAGAATATGTGAGGAACAAAATCGAAAAGATCTACATGACTTGTAATATCTTCTTAATAATAATAATAATAATAATAATTAAACATTTTTGTATAGCGCATAACACATAGGCAAAATTTGCATGTCTCTATGCACTTAAGAATAGAAAATAAGTTTATACAAGAAAAGAAAAAGAAAAAATGCACTGGGTTCATGTTTCTGACTATTCATGGTGAAAAAATATGTTTTCAAGGTACTAATGAATGTGTCATAGGTTCCTATAGTTTTGAGTTGTTTTGGCAATTTGTTCCACAAAAAAGTGGCTGGCGGCTGCGTATGAGAAAGACCTTTCCCCGTATATGACTTTGTCATGGTTTGTGGAACACAAAGCAGAGACTTGGCACTGGAACGTAGCATTCTTTCTGGTTTATATGGAATTAACAATTCAGTAAGATAGGAAAGAGCTAGCTTTTGTAAACATTGATAGGTTAATAAAAGTATTTTGAACTGGATACGAGACTTAATGGGCAACCAATGCAGATCTCTTAAGACTGGTGATATTGACTCATGCTTCTTTGTCCGTGTAACAAGTCGCGCTGCAGAATTTTGATGGAGTTGTAGTCTTTGAATTTGAGAAGATGGAAGACCAAAAATCAAACTATTACAGAAATCGAAATGGCACATAACGAAAGCATGAATTAATCGTTCAGTGGTTGATTTGTCTAAAAAACTTCGAATTTTACCAATTTTGTGCAACCCAAATGATGCTGATCGACATTTATATGAGACAAAATTTTCAAATGTAAACTTATCGTCAAAAATAACACCTAGATTTCTGCATGTTGTAGTTGCATGAACAGGAGTGCCATTTATGTTCAATGTTAATATTGGGTTGCTTGATCTATGGCGCGAAGAAAGATGAAGAAATTCAGTCTTAGTATCATTGAGCTTTAAACCATTTACTTGAGACCATTCTTTGATTGTTTGCACACAATTTGATATTTGTGCAGTAACATGAACAATATCATTCTTAAACAGACTTTAGTATCGTGTTATAGAATGAAAATTTATTAATAGGGGTTAAGATAGAGTATGTGACCGACAAGAAGAAGGAAAATGTTAGAACAAATTTGGTGACTACATGTTGGATAATTTTCCGACAGGAATTTGGAGTGGCGGGGATCATGATTCCTCCCCCCCCCCTCCACACACACACACACACACACACACACACACACACACTGCGACGCCCTTGTCATGTCCTCATACTGAGCTTGTAAGTGAGACCGACTTTCTTTAGGGGGGGGGGGGTCAAATTTCTTTACTTTTCAGTTTTGATTACTGAAGTAATAATATCACTGTTGACAATTTGGACGATGTAAGGACTGAAATGTGTTGGATAGTAGACAAAGGACTGTCAAAACTTCGATTTTTATTTTCTTGAAAATTTTATCCGTTTCCCGCGTCACATAGTATAAAAACCATTCGTGCCATTTTGCCGTGCGAAATTTTAAAAACACTTACGGACAGAATTAATATGACATGCCGAAACGATCTCATGATTTGTTCTTTAACAGAAAATGATCCTCACTGGTCTGTCTTCTGTTACGGCGGAGAAGTACAATACGAGGGAACGAAGAATAACTCCGTCAGACTTAATAATGACGGCTCTCTAACTCTGACGGCCGACTACAATTCGGTTGGACAGTACGTGTGTGATTATCAGCAAACGCATGGGTCGTACAAAAAATCTCGGACGAAAGTCGTTGTCCTTGGTGAGTACAACGATGATGATGATGATGATGATGATGGTGGTAGTTGTAGTGATGATGATGATAATGGTTGTAGTGGTGGTGGTGGTGATGATGATGGTAAAGATATCAGTGATGATGACGACGATGATGATAATAAAGGAGATGTTGGTGACAGGCCCGTCGGAAGGAATTTTAAAGTGGTACGGTTTCAGTGGGGGTCTGGGGGTGAAACCCCCAGCTGGGTTCGAAGGGGCAGAGCCGCTCGTGGGGGTGGCCTCACAAAATAGAAAATCACAGTTGTAGAGATCTTGGTCATACAGGCCCATTTTCGCAGGGAGGGGGTTGCCTTTTGCCCGAATATCAACTTATCAATTTCTTTTTTTTTTGTAGAGAAAATTTACAGAAGTGACGCTTTTTGCCCGAGTATCAACTTTTCAATTTCTACATTTTTTGGAGCTTTTTGTAGAGCAAATGTACAGAAGTAACGCCTTTTGCCCGAATATCAACTTTTCAATATCTAATTTTTTGCAAGCGAGCAAAGCGAGCGAGCAATTTTTTGTTGAACTTTTCGTAGAGAAAATGTACAGAAGTTACATACAGAAGTTACATAAATATCTCGGAACCTCGCTGCCGAAATAGGTGAATTTTCTTTCTCCTCGCTGCCCGAATATTGGAACTTTGAAAATCCTCGGGGGAGGATGGCTGCAGCCCATTGTCGAAGGGGGAACCTCGCTGCCCACGTATGTGAATATTCTAGCACCTCACTTTGCTGTCCGAATATGAAGTGGTGGTTTCCCGAATATCGGAACTTTGCCGAAAGGGAACGCCTTTTGCCCGAATATCAACTTTTCAATTTCTGATTTTTTGCAAGCGAGCAAATCTTTTTTTTTTTTTTGGGGGGGGGGGAACTTTTCGTAGAGAAAATGTACAGAAGTTACATACAGAATTTTTTTGAGCTTTCCGTAGAGAAAATGTACAGAAGTGACGCCTTTTGCCCGAATATCAACTTTTCAATATCTAATTTTTTGCAAGCGATCGAGCATTTTTTTTTTTTTTTTTTAACTTTCCGTAGAGAAAATGTACAGAAGTTACATACAGAAGTTACATAATTATCTTGGAACCTCGCTGCCCAAATATGTGAATATTCTTTCTCCTCGTTGCCCAAATATGAAGTGGTTGTTGCCCGAATATCGGAACTTAAAAATCCTTGGGGGGGGGGGGCTGCAGCCTACTGCCGAAAGGGGGACGCCTTTTGCCCGAATATTAACTTTCCAGTAAGGTTTTCCTTCGTTTTCTTTCCTTCCCTTTTCCTTTCTTCGTTTTCTTTCTGTTTTTGTTTTCCTTTCCTTTCCCTTTTCTTTTTTTTTTTTTTTTTTATTCTTCTTTCTCTTTTCTCCTTTTCCCTTTCCTCTTCCCTCTCCCTTTTCCCCCTCCTTTTCTTTTTTGGGGACAGCGGTTGCGCATTTACGACAGCAAAAGAGAAAAAAGAAAGAAAAAAAAAAAAGGGTCACCAGAATTTTTGTTGTGCCTTTTTACTTCAAAATTTTCTGACAAAAACAAAAAAACAAAAAAACAAAAAAACAGAGTTTTTTTTTTGTTTTTGGCTGACTTCTGATGAAAAGTGGTACGGTCGATACCGCACCTACCGTAGCGGCTCCGATGGACCTGGTTGGTGATGATGGTGGTGGTGGTGGTGGTGGAGGTGGTAATGGTGATGATGATGATAAAGGAGATGGTGTTGATGATGATGGTGGTGGTGCTGGTGGTAGTGATTGTGTTTGGGTGGTGTGATGGCGGTATTGATGGCGATGACGACGATGATGATGATGATGGTGATGGTGCTGGTGCTGGTGGTGATGATGATGATGACAGTGCTCACAGTGGTGGTGATGATGGTGCGTGGTGATGACTTGAGAGTCTTTGATATTCTTGAGCAAACCCCCCGAGATGGATACATTCATCTAGCTTTCCACATAATGTTTCTCCAAAAGAATATTGCATTCATGGTTTGCATCAACATCGTAACTAACCTATACAGTATGTATTGGCTTTTCGATCATTCCTGTTTATATGCTTAATGACCTTAAACTTTTTGTTTTTGTTTTCTCTGATGTACCTCCTTCATTTCTACTCCTCTCCTTGATTTCATTTTCACCGTCCCCTCTTTTTTTTTGGTCTCTGTTCTTTGTGTACCTCTCTCCCGTTCTCCTCTGCCTCTCTCTTCCTCTTACGCTGCCCTCTCTCTGTCTCTGTATCTGTTTCTCTCTCCCTATATCCCCGTCCCCTGTCCCCATATCTCTTCTTCTCTCAATAGTTATCACATGTAGCATGTTTTCTCTGTCTCTGTACACAGAATCCCCACTCCGGGTGTTAGAGTGCAATAGCACATCAGATGTAAACCAGTCCAGGCCTTGCCAGGTGATAGTGCCTAACGGAACCGAAAGTCTTACTTTCACCGTCATCAAGGCTGGCCTACGGACCAACGCATCCATCTTGATCGACAACCCCCACGACATCCCCATCGTAGTGGAGACAAATACCACCTCTAATGACGACAACTCGACCACGATATCGGCGAAGTACGAGCTCGATGTCAGCGGACTGAAATCGTCACGGACGCTCCGCTTTATGCTAGCTATGCTAGCCGGGCAGAGCAAAGAGGAAATCCTTGTTGTGTTGAACAAAGGTGAGAAGCGTGTTTCACTTCTTCATTTTGAATGAGCGATTATGTAACAGACTGGGACAGTAACAACTTTGAGTTGCCTGACTAATTCTCCCGTGATTCATGTACATGTATCTATCAGAAGGGGGAAAAAATAATAATAAATAAATCTTTGCCACAAAGCATAGAGTGTATAGCCTAGTACATCTAGAAAGAATATGATTATAGAAAAAAACATTTTGTTAAGATTAACCTTTGTTATGTTCATCTACACAGCTGAAAAAATTATTGTTCACAAGTTGACCAAGGGAGCGACAGCCGGGATTGTAGTCTCTGTCATCGTCTTCGTCGTCGTCGTCGTCGTCGTCGTCCTTGTCCTGATATTTAACGAACGTCGGAAAAAATCTCGAGGTACGCCTGTATGATGGGAAAGGGAATTTCAAATTAACTGCGACTTGTGCTTGTGCTTGTGCTTTGCACAATGTTGTGTATTCCACCATCGGATATGTATCTTGTGATCGGGAGGAAGCGAAGAGCTTTCAGACGCCCTATTCACAGGATAATCCTCAACATGAACAGAATCTGTCTAGAGATCTGTGAACAGTTGCATATACAGGAGTAACGGCACTGACCAAGAATAATGCATTTCAATGGGGTAACGATATTGACGACACTGAGGAATGCCGGATGAGGTCGTGGTGCTTAAGGTTAAAATTAAAGCGCATGGGACTTAAATTCAGGTTGAGCCCATAAAAGTATTAATCAGTAATTTTACTGACTGTTTGCTTTGATTGCTTTGCATTCTGATAAATACAGTTGACGCCGTAAATCTAAATGACTAAAAACAACCTATATTGAAATTTCGTGTCTTGAAATATCTTTTAGAGTAAAACTACGCAGAATACACAATATATACATATATGTATATACTGTAGCGTGCGCCTGTAATCCAGCTAACAGTGGAAGTTATAAACTGATTCAGCGGACCCAGGTTCGAAACTAAGTCACAGTCACGTCTTTCGGATGGTGACGTTAAAGGTCGGTCCCCAGACGTAAATAATCATATCTGATTGATACACATCTGTAAAAACCCAATTACACACACACACACACACACATATATATATTGTTTTGTTTTGTTTTGTTTTTAATACACGACCAAATTGCTTTCCAACAACATCTTAATGTATTGTATTTTTGTTTTGCAAATTTCATTTCCTCAGGTTTTTGTTTTTGCCTTTAATATCTGTTTACTGTATGTGTGCTGAAGATGCTTGTATGCAAACTTAATTATAAACCAAAGATACAATAAAATATCATTTTTATTTCATAAAGTGCATTATGATTTTTATTCACCGAGATTAAGTCGTTTATACTCAGAGGTAGATATTACTTTTTAGATTTGGGCTACTGTTTTTGAATAACAAATATTATTTTTTCTAATTCTTTGTAACTTAGTGAGACGTAGTCAGTTTGTAGGGTGCTGCTATCAGATACTACGTTTCACACTTATATTGGTCTTCTGTGGACTGAAAAATAATAATTAAGTAAAAGAACTCAAGAAGGAAAAAAGGAGGTATTTTTGTAGGAAAGCTTCTATTTTCTTTTCTGTCGAATCCAGTTAGACATTTATTTACTAATAAAAATATCAAAATATTAACAAACGTTACTTAAGATAGTTACAACAATGCATCGAAACACTTTTAATCATGTAAAGTTTGAGACGGGTTTTGAACCAACAAGTACGTTGAAGAATCGAACGCATTGCATGTCACTTTGATATATTATATGCTCATTAGCCATTCAGCTATCATGTGACACGAAAACTGCCAAAAATATACTTACCTATATGAGTCTTTCGAGTGCAGTTTATGAGAATAACAGAAAGAACAGAACTTCTGTTTCGTTCAACATGTCTGCGATGTCGTTAGCTTAAGTATATTTAATAGTAAAATATTATTGATTAATAGATTTGCATTTTTTTTAGGGGGGTATAGAACATCTTATAGAAAGACATAGTGCTGACATTTAAGTGATATCTCATGCAATTTGTGTCGAATTGTGTATTATACTGGAATCAAATTTGACTTTAACCAAAATTTTCTAAGACTGGACGATCACTGTACATGTAATTTATACTTGCTTGCGTGCGCTCTCTCTTAGTCTATACAGTACATGTACAGACATTGGTGGATTTAGGGGGGGGGGCATTTGCGGCCCGTGCCCCCCCCCTTTTTGAAAATTGTCGGAGATTTGTTGTGTCCCCCGTTTCACGAAATCCTGGATCCGCCCCTGTATACAGATATATGTATATATACATATGTATATGTAAGTGTGAGGAAATAAAACATACAAACAGCTGCGGCAACTCTCTTGGAAATAAAGTCTGTCTCCGTGGCCTAGTGGTTAAGGCATTGGCATTCTATAAGCCAGAGACCCGGGTTCAATTCCCGGCGGAGACAATTTTTCTAACATTTGCAACAATTTCATAGAGAGGAAAGCTGCAATGGGGGAAACCATCAGTCTCTCATTTACTTTGGCAATATACGAAATCATTAATTATTTCTCACAATTATATATATAATACATATATATCATATATATATATATATATATATATATATATATATATATATATGAAATATATGTGTTTGTGTGTGTAAATATATTTAATATTATTTTGTTTATGTATGTACATACAGTATGGCCCAAAAGTTTACATATACACCTGGTACAAAAATCTACATTTTCACAACTTCACTCATCCAGCAAACTTTTCTCCTCAGGATGACAGACAAGTTTGGTCTCTGCTTAACGTATATGTGTCAAGTAAAATCATTCTGAGACATATGACTCCAAAATGTGAGGGACCCTGTTTTTCTTTCAGGTGTATGGAAATTTTTCGGCCAAATTTTATCTTTATGATTGATCACTTGATGTTCATGTTTAAGAAAGAATGAAATTTCTTGTCAGAGCACTGCCTTGTTAATACTTCACTTCACATTATTGTTACTTTCCATGTATAATCGTACTTAATATAATAGTACTCTAAAATATGTGGACAATACTTTATTTCTTGTATGTCGATATTGTACAAATTGCGTTGTAGGACAGTATGTCTTGTTCAAGGTTGGCATAATATGCGTATTATGATATGCTGGATATTATGATGTCAAATATAAAATATATAAGAAATAATATTAGAAAACTATGAGAAAGTCGTGATATGGCTATATTTACATATATTCATTTCTGTCTGCAACAGAAGTTGTAAATACGGGCATCGCTTGTGCAATTTGTACTTTTTGGGATGGGGGATGTCGGATTAAATTCGTCGACAAGTTTGTATTTTTTACACGCAAAAAACAGCCCTCAGTTCATTTTAATTTACCTGCAAGTCTCAAAGAAGACTAGATATGATTGTGAGGACAGATATGTTGACTGAGGAAGGGATGGGGACAGTGTGTTCACCCCACCCCCTTCGAGCGATCTCATTCGTTAGATTATGTGAATAAAGTGTGCGTTTTGTATTCCAATCCGGATTCTATAGATGAATTTGAGTATTGCAATTAGAAATCGAAAGTGTTTGAATTGTTTCAGAATGTACGTGTATATGTGTATATAGGCTTTAACTATCACTGAAAGTATTTCATATATTGCAAGAATGACTATATATTTGTGAATGAATATATTTTATGAATTGAAGGAATCGATTTTGTGACAAGAATGGAAACGCAAAGTGTATATTTTACTCTAAGATTTGACCAGGAATGAATGGTGAATGGTGCAATTTTTTTTTTTTTTTTTTTTTTTTTATCAATCAGACCAAGAAAAGAAGAAAAAAAGAAGAAAAAGGAGCACACATATACTTCACATTGCAAATAGAAGTAAACAATTTATAGGATTTTAGACTTGTATAGTGAATATACGTTTTTATTAATGATGTATATTATGGTTTTCCATGCGAGTTGATTAGTTTTATTCATTTTTTGTATATATATACTCCAAAAATCTGAGCAATACTGTTATAATTTACTCTATTTTCCACTTTTTATGTTTGTTTCTTCGTTTGTTGTTGTTTGTTCATTTTTCATGTGATTGTTAATGTTCTTTATACTTATGCTTTGTATTGTAAAACAAAATATTCATATCAACGTGAATAAAGTTTCATATCAAAAATAATACCAAGATACAAGACCTGTGGCTTTTATATTTTCCATCGCTTTTTTTTGTGTGGTGTTTTTGGGGTCTTCATTCCATTGCTTCAAAGCAGCATGATTATTCTTTCTTATCTCTCATGTTATCTTTCATGCTTGTTTCCGGGTTGGTCACCTTCACAGTATTTCCGCTGTTTTTGAAACACAATCAGATGATCATGAGACGGCCTATATACACATGCAATTGTATTGTGAGGTGAATAGTTAGTGTTTTATTAATCTATTCTGAATGGTTGATTGTGTTGTGGATGGGAATGATGAGGTTTGAAATCATTTTGAATTACAACGAATTACTAAACCTTCAGAAATTATTAAAAAATGAAAAGCATTACACACTCACTGATACGGGCCACCTTCACAGTATTTTCGCTGTTTTTGAAAAACAATTAGATGATCATGAGACGGCCTATATTATTGTATATTGTGAGAGGAATAGTTAGTGTTTTATAAATCAATTCTGGATGGTTGATTGTAGTGTGGATGGGAATGATGAGGTTTGGAATCATTTTGTATTACAACGAATTACTAAACCTTGAGAAATTATTAAAAAATGAAAAGCATTCCCCACTGATATGGGTACACAAGACAAATAATCAAAGGTATCATTAGTATGGCTACATGGGACTGCACGAACGTGTGGCAGGAGACAGAATCCAAAGTTGCTAACCATATACAGTGTGAGTCAATACAAAGGAAACACAAATTTAACCCTAAATATAGTAGCAATCAGTACATATAGATTTAATCATGGTGTGCAAACGATGTCGATATTATATCCATGAGTTAATCAAAGATACTCACATTGTAGCCTATTATGTTTCATTTACTTTGACACATTAATCAATAAAATCTGACCATGGACAGCTGAACACAGGGGTGTCGATCCGTGTTCATGATTTGGGGGCGGGGGAGGGGGTCGCACACCAGGGACTTTTTCAAAATTCTGTCTATAAAACTTGCATTTTAGAGCATCCCAAAGTGGTTTTCTGAATTTTCTTCGATATTTTCTCACTGAAATTATGGCATTTCTTATTTCCTTACTTCTGATCCTTAAAGAATGTGATGGTATTTCAAGATCAAACATAATGAGTTTGGATAATTATTAGTTTTAAGTTGATGTATCATAATTCTTATTTATTTTATCCAAAAATATTGGGGGTGGGGGGGGGGGGGAATGATAATACAGGCCATCCTCCCACCTCAATTTTTTGGGGGATATATGCCCCCCCCCCCGGGATCGTCACCCATGGCTGAACAGTTACATTTTCCTGATACATGTCAAATTTGCCTCTGCCCAAACTTTGAACGAAATGTATGGTCAACCCAAGGTTTGTTGAATTGTCTCCATTCCAGTTGAATGCACTCATTAATGATGAAAGTAACTCCTGAACACCATTCAGCCCAAACTTGGGCAAAGGACACCGATTTTGACATGCTTTTTAAAAATGGCCCATGCTCAGTCACCCACCGACGCATTTTGGGGAGCAGCCTATCAACTTAAAGATAAATTTGAGTTCTGGGGAGCGTTTCATCAAGCGTTTTGTCAGTGATTTTTACTGACAAATTTGCTCTCAGCCAGTCAGATGCAAAGATTTCAGCTTATAACAGTTGTCGGTAAAAATCACTGACAAAACGCTTGATGAAACGCTCCCCTGATCATGAGACTGAATTGTGAAAGAAACTGTCTCAAAGCAATTGGGAAAGGTTGATTATATAACATATAAGAATTTTGTAAGGTTTTGGAATCACCAAAGTGATAAGAAATGGACTCAATCCTGCTGAGAGTCACATGCACTGCACACAGAAATGTGTACATGGGGCTACACACAAATGTTCGGCCCGAACATTTCAGCTGTTTCTTGTCATATTTTTGAATGTGAGAGCATTTGAAGAGCAATCCTTTTCAGGGGACATATCTACTATGATAATCTTCCAAACTGACATAAAGAAAATGAGAAAGCACACAAATTATTTTTTACCTTTCCCAGAATCAAACTTCCCTTTAAGTGGTACTCATTGTCTGAACTAATATACTGAAATAAAGAGCACAAAGGAATTCCCAGGTATCTGCAATCCTTTTCAGGGGACATATCTACTATGATAATCTTCCAAACTAACATAATAAGAATGAGAAAGCTCACAAATTATTTGTAACTTTTCCCAGAATTCAACCTTCCCTTTAAAGAAGATATTATCAACTTTCATCTGATCATACCATCAAAATGCATTTTAGCGATTTCACTTGAATTTCATATTGGGGCTTAAATATGGGTTCCCTTTTTATTGACTCACACTGTACAATAGTCACAATAGGAACATATAAAAGCGTTTCCACATCAGTCCTTTTTATGGGATATTGTTACTGTGGTATTCATCTACACGGGCATAAAAAGAATAAGAAACCTCCAAATTATTTGTTGCACTTTTACCAAAACTCAACCTTCTCCTCAATTGCCCCCCCCCCCAAAGGTTCTCTTGTCTATCTTTACTACTTACTACTTTCACTTTCAAATTGACCTTTTCCCCTAAGTACTGTTTATGGGGTTTTGTGCTTTTCGATTCCTACAGTAGCGTAGACACACAATAAGCGTGGGCGGGGGCGGGGGGGGGGGCGGGGAGGAAAAGATTACCAGGGTGGGTTGAAGATTTTGTAAAAGGTAAGGCACAATTCAAATTTTCTGAAATGTCTTTTGTGTCGAACAGTTGAAATCCAGGAGGCATATCTCCTGTGTTGTGTACAAGTTTTGGTTTCAAAAGGAAGGGGATCGGCACAGGCCAAGATATAGGGTTGTGTTCATGCGAACATTTTTCGCTCTAGAATCACGGTTTTGAAAGACGTTTAGTTTAAAACACGGTTGCGTTC
This sequence comes from Heliocidaris tuberculata, assembly GCA_025618425.1. NCBI lineage: Eukaryota > Metazoa > Echinodermata > Echinoidea > Camarodonta > Echinometridae > Heliocidaris > Heliocidaris tuberculata. Next base: position 39,815,082 of record CM046841.1, read on the forward strand.
ACGCAATTTTTCGTCAGTCGTAAAAATAAACGTGTTTGAAATCGCTAAATTGAAACGCAGAAAAAAGTGCATTTTGTAACACGCTTCTGCCAGAATCACGGTCGCTGAAATTGCATGAACGCAAGTGATGGGCACCCGTGACAAAGCTCCCCTCCCCATGCATGGTGTTTTATCCATATTTTCCTTGATGGGAGCGGGGGGGGGGGGGGGTGGATTGATTTATTATCTCCTTGTTATATCATTGAACGGCCACAGCTCATGAGACCGACATCTCGAGAGACCTATACAGCTCACGAGGCTGACAGCCCGAGAGATTTAAGCCCACCGCACACTTTATACGATCGACTACCATCCGATTTTGGAAATAAATCGCAATATCATTAAATATAGGCATTTTAACAAGACAGTGAAAGCTATACCTGATTTAGGTTCTGAACAATACTCAACATAGGAATTTGGTGCGATGTCAGCCTTAAATCCGGAATAAGGGCCAAATCAGTTTCAAATCGTAGACAATCGCAGGACTGCTCTGATGTCACTACGATTCGGAGCCGATTTGGCCTTTCCTCCGACTAGAAGGCTCGTAATAGGCAGTAATTTCGATTTTACTATCTATGTAACTATATTATTCAGAACCTCAATCAAACATATTTTGTGTGTTTAACTGTTTATATCTAATGCTATAACATTTTCCTTCAAAATCGGATCGTATAATGTGCGGTGGGCTTTATACAGCCCAGAAGACCGAACAACCAACGTGACTGACAGCCCACGAGATTGATGGCCCTAGCCCTCGAGACCGGAAGCCCATGAGACCGACATCCCGAGAGACCGATAGTCCACGAGAGAGACATGTTGGTCTCGCGTGCTTTCTGACAACTTTTCGTTCCCGTGAGCTGCCGGTCACTGGGAAGTACAGATCTCATATAGAATGAGCATCCCGGACCATCGCTTTCTCTCTCATAATCATACATCTCTCACTCCCTCTTTTTCCCTTCTCTCCTCCTTTTCTTCTTCTCCTTCATGTCACTTTCCTTTCGATGATGTTATCATCATTTCATCTTAATCAGTTTGTTGATGTGTCTATCTTCATGTCTGAATATTATGATTATCAGTCCATGTATATAACTATACTTCTCCTTCTCAACAGCTATGTCATTCTTTCACTTTTTTTTCTTCTCATTCTTCTCATAACAATTATTTCCCTCTAAGCTCCCTTTTCTTACCCCCGGGGTAACTTTCTTTCTATTTTCCTGTTGTTGTTTTCGAAAAATCTCCCACGCATTAACTCTTTATAAGTCCATTCCCTTCACTTTCCCTTGTACACATCTCGTTTATTTTTCATGTTAGAATATGATGAGGGCTAAATGGCGAGGTTTCCCGCCCCCGTTTATACTTTCATGCTGTATATCCTGGTTCATAGATCAACTTCTTGGCTTACTTTTTTAAATCGAAAGTTTTCTTTCTAGGCTATCACACTAAAAACCCTAATCACATTACTACTCATATGATTATTGCGACATATAGATACCATTAACAAGTTAAAACATGACACATTTTTATAGAAAAAATAATATATAAGTTTATTGATATTCATGATTGACATACAAAAATAAATCGCAACAAATTTATAAAGAAATGAATAAAAAGATGCATGATAAAATCGAATAAAAGAAACAAGAAAAATTACAAATTATGATGTAATGGTCAATATGAAGGCGGCAATAAAGAGAAAGAGCTAACCCCAACCACTACGCCTCCGCCAAGAGCCAGGGAGTATTTCCTCGAAGACGCAGAACCGGCTGACTATCCCATCTTGCCGACGTGACCAAGAAAAGGGGACATTGTGATGTGTTGATATGACCAGCTAAAGAACCTTTCCAAATTCTGTAAAATTATTATGTTATAAGTTTAGATAATTGTCTTCTCTTTCTTTCTGTGCCCCCCCCCCCTTTAGACCTGATGACCTTTTTTTTTTTTTTCTTCTTTTTTCTTTTCTTTTTTTTGTTGTTGCTTGTAAGGTATTTTTGAAGGACATAGAGACCCCCGAATTGTGAAAGGTTCATCAACTTTAATAGATCACATAGTAACTAATTCTATCAAATTAAGTCTTGGGGTGTCATTTACAGTGGTATAAGAACCCACTCAATGAGTTTCATTGAATGGAAATCCGATTGTATTAATAATAATAATACGAATGAAAAATGTGTTATTTTTAAACTGTACACATTGACGCTTTTAAAAATCAACCTTGGGGTGCAATTAGGACATTTAAAGACTTTGATGAAACAGCTAATAAACGGAAAGAACTACACGCATTGCTAAATGTTATAGATAAATTTATGCCTTATAAAACTAAAAGAATAAGAAACAAACAATCCCCCTGGTTGAATGATTCCCTTTTTGCATTAATGAAAAATAGAGATAAAGTGACAAAGAAAAATATTTCGAAAAAAAGATGAAAAGTTTTGGAAAAAATATAGACCCTGGAATAAAGTTACATCAGAAAATCTAAAGTTTAAAAGGAATATCATTTTGATAAATTATGTGGAAATCAAAGCAGAAAATCAATCTTGGAAGGTTTTAAAATCATTTGCTATAAATGTAAACCCTTTATCGACTATCCCCATTTCCTCTAATGACACTCAAGTGTTGCTAATAAAGTTAATTTTTATTTTGCAAATGTAACGAATGATTTAATCAATGAATTGAAATCAACATGTAAATTAATCTGTTAATATTTCTGATGTTGATAAGTTGTTCATTTTATATACAGTATAAGAGAAAGATGTTTTAATAGAAATTCTGAAGCTAAAAATAAGAAATCTATTGGTGGTTATGGTATATCGACTTTAGTTTTAAAAACATGTGCGAATGAACTGATTGCATCTATAACATACTTAATTAATAAGTCAATCCTAGACGGAAAAGTGCCAGCCTCATGGAAGATAACTCTTTTACACAAAAAGGTGACAAATCAAGACTTTATTTTGTTAATGAATCTATTTTAAAAAGTGCATATTCTTCAGTAATTCTCCCCCATTTTTACTACGCAGAATTATTTAGCTTTGTTACAAAAAACTTCAGAACAGAGCAGAAAGAATAATATTAAAAATAAATCCATATTCCCATACCTCTACTTCTCATTCCCATGCTGTTTTAAAATGGAAGAGATTGAGTGTCCGTCAATAAGACCATATGCATATTATGATGTTCAAAATTTTAAATGATGTTGAACCTGTATATGTCAAACGCCCTATTCCTATTAAACCAGACATGTATTTTCTTCGTAATCATAGTCTCCAAAAACAGAGAACCAATAACTATAAAAGAACATTCTACTGTACAGAGGAGCTTCATTAAACAATAAATTGCCATCAAATACCCGTAGTGCTTTTACGATCTAAACTTTTACATCCAATCTGCAAGATTATTTCAAGATATCATAGAACGTTACTGTGCACAAAGAAGTTTTCATCTCTCTATCTTTTCTTCTATTTTTTGTATTGTTTAGGGTTTGTAGGATTCTGTTTCCCTAATAAAACATATTGAATGTATAGTGTGTAGATTATTTCAAGATATCATAGAACGTTACTGTGCACAAGGAAGTTTTTATCTCTCTCTTTTCTTCTATTTTTCTGTTGCTTAGGGTTTGTAGGATTCTGTTTCCCTTATAAAACATTTTGAATATATATAGTGCAAATAGAATAGATATTAATTGTATCTTAAAATGATATCGTATGTTCCTTGCATTGTTGTGTTTTGTTTTGTACAATGTGTGTATTCAGTGAGACGTTGTAAGTCTATTTTCCAAGCTGAATTGTAATATTTGTACATACTAGGTAATATTATTGTTGTCAAGGACCCCATTAACCCTAAAAGGGCCGGGGGGGGGGGGTGGAATCCACCCCCTAGACATTTCTCGCGATATGTCCGCAACGCGCAAAGCAGTCGCCGCGGCGTTTCATGACTTTTTTCTTTCGAATCTCACGCATCTTTAGAGACCATATTCGCGATGTCCGGGCATGCGGTTCCGAAGTTACTCAACATTTCGTACTTGCACGTCGGACCAAAAATTGCTCAAAAACGTGATTTCATGTATAATTTCAATACAAAATGTGTTTTCAGCCAAAATTTAGAAATCTATAAAATATTTTTACATTTACTGATTAAAATTAATTTATTTTATGCTGTTTATGATCGTAAAAGTGTCGCCGACAAATTTCATCCAAAAAACAATAAAAAAAAAGGTAAAAAAAAAAAGAAATACATAAGAAATTTAAAATACAATAAAAAACATAAGAAATCAAATTTGATACCAAATTTTTTTCAAGTATATTTGCTAAGAATACTGGAAAGAGTTTCTAGACCAAAAATTAGAATTTTTTGAGCTTTATTTAATGATTTAGAGCAAAATTTTGATTTCTTGCATAAATTAGCATAATTAACTAATGTGAAATAATTTCGGAGCATTTAACTATACAATTTTGTAGATTACGTTGTGGACGACGTGCTGCCGATTTTCGGCGCGATCGCGCGGTCGACGGTCGAGATCTCAGGGGGGGGGGTGGATTCCACCCCCCCCCCCCCGGCTGTGGCATAGCCAAAATATCCCGGCCCTTTTAGGGTTAAAGAACAGCCGTATTTTGCTAATACGGCTGAAATGAGCTCCGCCGTATATGAATCTTGAATTATATTATTTATGTCACTGATTACGGAAATAAAAACTAACCAACAAACAAACCACAAACTGTGCGATGTTTTTTCTTTCTTTTGGGGGGTTTGCCTGTCAGAGAATTTGGGAGGAAAAACGGGACCCCAAAAATCTGATGACCTTTTTTTGCTTGTCAGAAAATTTTCTGAGATTTGTGCTCAGCAGCTTATGTTGTATTAATACTCTTTTCCCGATCCTTCTCATATTCCCCCCTCAATTCCAATTCTCTTACCCCAGGCCACTTTCTCTTTCTGTTTTCCTGTTTTTTAAACCTCCCATGCATTAACTCTTCATAAGTCCATTCCCTTCACTTTCCCTTGTATATTTCTCACTCGTTTTTTTGTTCAATATCATTACTCCTTCATGGTGAACTTGAATTTAAGCCGCCCCCGCTTTACACCGGTTTCGTATCCTGGTTCGTAGATCATGTGGTTGTTCCTGTTTAAAATGGAAAGTCTCTCTGGCACTTTTAAAGCCTCACACTAAAATTCCCAATCAGAATACCAAACACTGGTACATCAAAACCTGTCAAAACATTTTTTTTTTTAATTCGTTATGCTGGTAATGGGTTCACTATTTTACTTCTAGATATACTATGATTTCTTGTTGTTTGTTTAATGACCACATTCATGCTTAATTAACTCTGTTAGATGCACAATTTTATATCAAACGATTGTTACAAGTTACAACACAGATAAAGTTTAGTGCTGGTCATGCCATTGCACTGTGAAAAGAACTGTCAAGAAATTATTGGAAAATGTTGATATACATGAAACTAATTGTGTACACCTTTAACAAAACTAAATCTTCTCTATGAAAATTGATTGAATTTGGAGCTAGGTGTAATGTTTAAAAATACTATTTTATTTTGACATGTTTAAGTATTGGAAATACATGATTGACTGATTGACTGATTTTGTTTGTCAAGTATATAATAGAACATGAAATGTATAACACTGCAAGGAAAATACATCGGGATGACCCATGAAAGTTTATTTCCAGTGCGGTCCTGAGAACATATAGATATTGATAAATCATAGATATTCCGTTCGATTATAATCATAAAGCTAAACAAAAACAAGACGGTTAAAAACTATGATAAACAAGATATAACATCAACAAGCCTATTTAAAAAAAAAGAAACTGAAAATATATTCAGTAATTACAAATGATTTTTGGAACTCATTTTAAAATATTTTTTCAGTTCAAATTTGCATTGTAAAAATTTTGTAATAGTTCTATACGTGTTGAAACTATAAGCATGTTAGTTTTGTACAGTGGCGGATCCGGACGGGGCCCTCCCCTGGCAATGAAAAAGACAACACCAAAAAACGATGATGACCTGTTCTTTAAATTTGTTTTTTGCTTGGAGAAAATTTGTATACTTTTGTATCCCCTCCCTCACAAAATCCTGGATCCGCCACTGGTTTTGTACATGTTAGAGGTCTAATCCAAAAGATTATGGGGAGCAAAATTACATGGGTTGTGACAATCTCATGGAACTCGATCCTTTGAGATTATTCTTCGAGTTATCAGTGGTGTAGCTACGGGTGGGGGACGTGCCCAAAATGGAATGGCGAAAATAAAGTTTGAGAGAGAGAGAGAGAGAGAGAGAGAGAGAGAGAGAGAGAGAAAAGGAGGTGGTACGTGCCCCCAATGGAATGGCAGATTTGTATTTTTTTAATTTCTGGAGAGAGAGAGAGAAAAGGAGGGGAACGTAAAAGAAGATAATGGGACCCCACCCATATCCTCCCCTTCATCGATGGCCTTGTAAATTACAATGCCACGTAACTAAATAGTAACTAGTGGTCCCTCAATGGCCGGACCAATGATATGCTACTGCTATAATAATAATCTCTACATGTAGTTGGTATACTACTAATTCAGTTACACCCTACGATCGGTCTAAAATCATGTTGAACAGAAGGAAAACTCAGTCCTCGGTTTAACCTCCTGTATTAAAACTCGGCTTAAAACCCAGGTCGGGTTTAAATCTAAGCAGAATAGGGGCCTATGACTTTTCAATTACTCGTATCACGGTACTATTACATTCTTATCATTCTTATTGAAAATACACATTAATGGTTCGTATCACGTTACTATTACATTCTTATCATACTTATTGAAAATAAACATTAATGGTTTATAGGGCCCATAGTAAACGCTGATATTTATATTTTTCTTCAATTTTTAGGAATGCCCTTTTTCGCTGCCCGAACGGAGCATTCCGACCAGGCGCCCCTTTTATACGCCCACAGTGCTGACTTTAGCATCCTACCGGGTACCAATTTAACATCTGGATCTAGAGAAGCAATGCAGCTAAAATGCTTTGCTCAAGGACTTAAGTGCCGTACCGGGGATCGAATCCACGACCTTTGCATCTCTAGCCAAGTGCTTAGACCACTCGACTATACGCTACCTTACATGTTTATTAAAGAAGGGTTAGTCACGCACGTCCCTCTCAAGCAAAGGGCCCACTTCCTTTCATTCGGGTGCATATACATGTAGGCGAATGACCCATCGCAGCGACTAGTATTTGTACTCTGTTCTATTCCTTATGTTTTTTTCAACAATATAAATCACTTCATTTCGGCAAAACAGAGCACTTAAAGATTTGTTACTCTAATACCACAATCACACCAACAACACCGACGCCAGACCGAACAATAAATTACATTGCCACCAGTGGCCAAGAATCGGTCGGTTTAGAGTCGGATTGGGGTTGGTTTGGCCGATGTGACTGTGGTATAAATTAGCTCTTCAAACATAATCTGTTACATCCCTTTCTTTGATGTCTCACAGTTATTCTTTCGTTTTGATTCTTCCAATGATCACGTGGTAGTCGCATTAGTCCATATCATCCGGGTTCATGGGTACAGTCATATTCGTGTCACAATCTCAAATTAGGAGTGTTTTAGTCAAACAGACTGAAATGCTTGTCATATGATTTTGCCTTGATTAAGAAATTAAAAAAAAAGGAAAAGTTCACAAGATCGTTCATCAAATTGCGCAATACCGAGGAGGTAACTTCCCTTCTTTTCTTTCCCTTTAAATGGATGTTAGGTATTGTTCTGAATCTGAGAATTAATTTCGACAGCTGGCTCTAATTCATTCCTCTTCACAGTGCCCCCCCCAAAAAAAAAGAAAAAGAGAGAGAGAGAGAAGAGAAGAAGGAGGAAACGTGGAAAAAAGAAGAAGATGCTAGATCTCGTTCCATATTGTCCCCTCATACAGATCGGTGCCCCCTCCCCCATGACACCATCATCATATGTATCATCAGTAGCTGGACCCAATCTACAAAACTACCTATACACACACAGTCTAGATTTGTAAATTGTAGTGTCTCATCTACAAATCGTCTGCCGGGAGCCAGAAGGGCACACACTCTGGCCCGAATTCACAAAGGAGGTTTGGTTTAAACCATGGTTTAAACCCCTCCTGGGTTTTTTAAGCGTACATGCGCACGGAATCTGATCCAATCATATATTTTCTTTGAGCGCGCGCATGGGCAATGTGCGCTTATTTACGCTTATTTTAGTACGCTTACGGAGGTTTAAACCCATAAACCTTACCCATGGTTTAAACCTCCTTTGTGAATTCGGGCCTCTGAGTTAACACCCTTCTGGCTCTCAGCATACGAAATGTTTGTTTGATTGTTTGTTTGTTTGTTTGTTTGTTTGTTTGTTGTTGTTGTTTTTTTTTTGGGGGGGGGTTGCTTAATAATCATATCTAAATGCAGGTGAGGAAATATTACACAACAGGCCACTTTCGTAATATATTTAAATTCATACACGTTTGTCTAGTGCACAAACTATTATATTCTCCTGTAAAAAGCTATCCTTTTCAATAGTCAGAATGTGAATTGCATATATTAGGCGTGGTTAGGTAGGACAAACATTTTGGCTTGCCCAAACTAGCAACACTTAAGGGGAATTAACCTCAAAATATAAATGTGCTTATATTCAAAGATGTAATCTATTCCTTCTTGTTGTCCTACGTAGTTTTGCATTAAAATATACGAGACGGGTATAAATCAAGATTTTCTCAGCAAAATTTATCGTCTGCTAGCGATACCTGGAGGCTGCCATTTTCTTGATGTGTACATAAAGATATGTTTAATCTGAATGCAAAATTGTCTTTCTTCCTGCTACAAAATCCCATTTGTGATTTAAAAATATTTAACAGATATATACTTATATTTCAAAAACGAATGTGTTTTATATTTCTTTGAAAATTACTATTTCACTAATATAAATAGAAATCTATTTTCTTGATACTATGACGTACGCGACGGAGCAAATTAATTCAAATTTATGGATAACTTTCCCGAGCTTCAGTAGTGACAAACTATGCATTCACCTGCTTTGAGATAATGGCCTTAATTCAATAGTCAGAATGCACATTGAATAAATTACGTTCTGCTCAAGAAATCGATTTCTATTTAGCAAACCAGAGAATTTAAAAAGAAATCTATAAATTTCAAATTTTAGAATATATGTTCACACCTGATATATATTTTCCCTCACACATGGGGATTTTTTATAATGAAGAGAAGCAATTTAGCTCTAGAATTAAAAACATCTTCCTGACTGGAACGGTTTCCAATGGTTCATGTACAACTCCATATCATCAAGAAAATGGCACCCCCCTTGTAAAGTGTTAGCAGATGATACCATGTGCTAGAATGTCTTGATTTAAACCCTTTTCTGACATTTTATTTCTAAAGTGATACAGGCCAATGATTAAGAATATATTACATCTTTGAACATAAGTACATTTATATTCTGGGGTTAATTCTCCTTTAATGTATGCAATCTGCACTCTGACTACTGAAGTACAATGACTTGTAACAAGTGAATGTAATAATTCATTACTACAAGTTTGACAAAGAGGTAAGCAATAAATTTGACTGCATTACAAAATTGTAGTCGTTATTTTTTGGCATCTTGTTTCAACCATTCAAGGGCTACATGTAATATTACACAAACAGAAAGTCAAATCATTTCAACAACCATTGAAAAAATTTAACACTTCCATTGCAAATGCCAAAGGCAAACTGCTTAGATCTAGCTTCACTTTGAAAAAAGCACAGAAAGATACAGAAAAAAAAAAGAAATTGATTGCACTTTATACTTTATTTTTCATACTTTGATAACAGAATTTAATAACATACACTAGAAAAAAAAAAAGAAGTCCAATTCATCACACCTTCTACATGATATTTGAGCAAAGCTTCATCAGAAAACAATTTTATCATTGCATAACATTTGCTTTTTATGCATGGTATAACAAAAAGACCCAAAAGGCATAATTTCAATATGCCATTTAAGAAATAGGTACATCTTTATATGGTACATTGTATATATAAAATATACAACTACATATATAAAGTTTATAATGAACATATCATTAAAAATATATCTATATTTTCTACAAATTTACACTCGCTGGAAATGACTAGGAATATACTGAGTGTGAGCACATCAACAATATATCAGGAATGAGATAAATTAAACATTTCTACACAGAAAATAACTAATGACATTCATACAAAAATTGATTTTCATAGTAAAAATGTAAAGTTTTATCATACAAAGTATTATTGTTTTTATAGCATGCACGACTCGAATGACGTTAAGTGCAATATCAAGTATGTGTTGGTACAAAAGACTTAAAATCTTTCAATGGTAAAAACTTTTTTTTTTTCTAGTAGGCATATCATGAGATAAAGTTAAAGAATATATACTAACATATTTCATTTCCTTTTTCAGATCAATTCATACAATCAAAGAACATAAAAAAGAAACTGTTATACACTAACAACACCTTCATCAATATGAAGAAAAAAATTCTCCAAATAAACTTGATAAGTTAATCACAAAAACCTTCCCTTTTACTTTCTTTAAAAAACAAAACAATCAAATTGAAAAAAAAAATCATGTTTTTTGGGGGAAAAAGATATTAAGGTGATGCATGTTGTGCAACACTAGCTAGCTTCCTTTAAAATAAAGAAAATAACCAACAAATAAAAAGAGCACTTTTATAGCTGCCCTTCAAACATCCTGTCATATAATCTCTCATAAAAATGGAACTCTTCACATGAGGAATAAAGATTTTAATTATTCATTGAAAATTTAAATGACTTAATCAGCACCACATAAACAAATCTAATCAAAATTTCTCCCTTTTTCCCATCAGCTCTAAAAACAGATATCATAATCATCTCCATGTTTGTGCTACTGAACAACACAAAGGGTAAAAATTCACTTTATTTATGTCCTAAAGAAAAAAAAAATAAGCATAGGATTAATAAAAGTTTGCAAAATGAACTGTTTAGTCAAGCACAGTGTATTTCATTTTTATATACAGGTATATATGTATATACTTTAAGAGCGTTTGATAGATACATGACAAGTATTCAAAACCATCTAAACTTTTATACCCATGCACTCTACTCTCATGCAGTGAATACTTTTGCGTTCCATATTTACACTTTATACAACACAGGCACATTTGAAAGAAAAGGTGTCTCCTTAAAAACTAGCAACTTTCTTACAAAATGTACTTTGTAAAAATTTGTTGCTATGCAACTGTCAACATTAATATAATTCTATTAGGAATTCTCATATTACTAGAAGTAACAATGGATTAAACATTAAAGGCTCATCCACATACCACGACATATGTGGATAAGTCTCAAGAGCGATTTATCTGTCAGTTTTCATTGTTTTACAAAAAAATAGGGATATGAATAAAAGAAGGAAAAGTGAAAACATTTCAGTGTTTACTTCACCATTCCTTCTGTTATTTCCAATGGTACTGGGCCCCGTTTCATAAAACTTGTAATCAATAACAACTGCCTCATTTCTAAGACAAATTCGCTCTCAGCCATTCAGATTCAAGGATTTCAGTAGCTTCTAACAATTATTGTAACTTGTTATTGATAAAAAGTTTTATGAAACGGGGCCCAGGTTTGAAAACAATTTTTCACGTGATCCAGATGTGCAGAGGTTTCATGCTTTGATATGATTGAATATGAACAATAGATTTTTTGCAAGTCATTTATAATAATAATAATAATAATAATAATAATCTATATATTTCTATAGCGCCTAATACTTCTACAATGTTTCTTTACAAATAAAAAGTTTCATGCCCAAAAAAGATTCTGGTTCTATAGTGGATACTTGACAAATGTTGCCTGATATTTGGCAAATAATGAAGCTGATTTTCTTTGGCCTCAGTCATCTCAGCATAATACAGACATGTATATATAATTATATGTGACACTTGTGCAGTGCAAAACCCTGCCATTATGTTTTTTTTTTGTTGTTGTTGAGATCATTTATCTCAGCAGGAAACAGTAAATCTAGAATGACCAGTTAGTTACCATGGTATTCCCACAGAGAGTGAACCATGATCCCTTGTAAATTTCCTAGAGAAAGCACTTGAATTAAATACATATCATTTGTTATCATTAAAGGAAATAATCAGCACCTTCTGAGCCACAAAGTTTCTGAGCAATCGCCATAGTTGAATTTCAAGAATTTAATATGGACTTTAAAAAGAGATGAGTCTTTCGTAAAATGGGTATACAATCTATAGTGTGGGAACATATTTTACAATGGAGGAAACCGGTTCTGTTTTACGAAGAAAAGTGTTGCCACTTTAAGTCCAAAGGTTTAAAAACAGCCCATGCCATGCAAGGGTTGATGGCAATACCTCCTACATTATGTTCCATTGGTGCAATATTCAAAGGTGTCATTAGAGATTGTTTATCATAGGACATATATTTCTGATGGGCCTGTAGATTACTTTAAAGTCCCACACATCCATGTTCGTGTTTGTGCTTCTACAGTCCATTGGATTTTGGGGAAGATATCGTCTGTTTGGTGCCAGAAGGATGTTAACTCTGTGTTAAAGTATATGAGTTAACTCCCTTTTGGCTCAAAACGGACAATATTGTGATTTGGTTATTAATGCAATGGAACCAACCACCATGCTACACACATATTCATGTATTCCCCATTCACTACATCCTTTTAACATCAGTTTCTCCCATACAGCTATATCACTTCAAATATGTTAGATTCTATTCAACATTGTTATTCAGCCACACTGTGACCCATGAACAAAACTTTTTTGGGATCAAGGCTGCAGGGATACTAGGATTATTTCTGAAAATCCTGGACTTTTCCATGAATCATGGAGCCAAAATGACTTTCAAAACATTGCCTGGGTCAAACAAAAGAGAAAAGATATGAGACTAATCAAATGATACTGGGGAAGAGTGTACCTTAGTACATATTTAATGTATGTAAACTGAAACAGTTTTTAATTATAATAACTGCAAGGTATTCTTCCACTTACTCCCTCTCTTCTTTTTCTCTTTTTTGTAATATATCTCCTTTCTGTACCTCCATGTTGTATTCTGGGCTTGTGTTGGTACAAGATGCAATGCCAGGTGCACAGCCAGGGGGGCCGTGGGGGCAGTCCCCCCCCCCCCCAAAAAAAAATACACCAACTAAAAAAAGAAAGAAATTTGCTCAAATGTCAGAGCTTTTGTGCTTTGCGCGGGAGGGGGGAAACTCCCCCTTCCCTGCACCCATCCTCCCCAGGAGCATGCTTTGCATGCTCATCAGCAATTTCGCCCCTTAAATTAAATCCTAGCTACGTGGTTGTGCAATTCGTAATTTATTCTGTTTTTACTTTACTTGCTATTTGTTTTCCGCCATTTAGTCTATCAAATTATACATGTACATGTACATGTATATCATTTGGGAAACTATCCCTGACAAACCTTCACATGCATGCCCAATTTAGTTTTATTACCATTTAATATATATTATTTTGTGATTTGACATGTAATATGGTATATGGAATGAATAGCATGTGTTTACTCAATGTCTTGTTAATTTTTTTGAAAGATGGAATTGAATTGAACTAATAAAGTGAACCTTTCTCAGGGGTACCAGTCTAAAAAAAAAGTGCTGTATTCATTATGGACTGGTTACATGTTGATAATTGGTCTTTGATAATGGAGAAAAGTGTTATTTTCCTGTAACAAAGTCCAAAGGCACCTCCTTGTACATATACATTCTGCTTGCATGTGGTTGTGTGCATTAATTTGTCACCAATACCTTTGTATACATGCACTATAGTCTATAGCCTTACTACAAGGTAGTCTACCTACCACTATGTGCACCAGAAGGGAAAAGATAAATGGCTCATACTGTATACCACAGCATTCTGCCTTCCGGCGTGACGTCCTTTTCCTAACGACGACCCTAGTAACGCTTCACTGGGTGAAAACACGGCTCTTGAGCGTCGTACTTAGTTTACTTTGGTCCCACACGTAGCATTTGCATGCAGTAAATCCATTGCATTTTATTTGTATCTATTTTATTTGTATGCACTTAGAACGACTCTCGCACAGCAAACATCAACGGAAATTCACTCCTGGCAGGATAACCTCATACTTGTAGGAGTGGTTGATGTCATATTCAGGGAATTCAAAAAAAATATAAACAAAACTTTCACAAAACTGAGTAGGTGGGACTGTACAAAGTCCCATACCTTAACGATATGATACTGTGAACAGCTGCATGAGCGAGTTTTTGTTTTTGGTTCCCATGACACATTTTCTGTCTTTGAAATCTCTATAGATCTATTGGTAAATGTATATATATATATACATGTATATATATATATATACATATTTATATATAAGACTGAAGCTAAATATCAGCAATTATGTACCCATTATGAAATAATCCGAACAAATGATCTGAATGTATTTTGTTGGTTCCCAGCATTTGTTGTTATCTGGATTTTTTCTGCCGATTTCGATCGCGTTTACCCATTTTCCCCATCTTTCGTGGTATTTAACGCGATCAGGAAAAATACAAAATGAAAGAGATTATCCCTGCATCATATTGTGGTTGTGACAACCTATGGCACATCAAATTTTCGGTATATTGATGAAGAAAAGAAAAAAAAAAATTGCCACAAAACCAAAATACGTGCAAAGTCAATGTGTTGCTATGCGTTGCCAAGCTATTGTTTTCACCCAGCGGCTGCCATTAAGACGAAAGTTTCCAGATGTCCGGAACATAGAATAGAACATCACCGTCACTGCAAAATTTCACAAACCTTTGAAGGAGTGAAATTACTGAATTTTATACTGAGAGAGATATGAGAAAACCTGCAAGAAAATATTTGTGCAAGCACCTTATAATCCATTACCTTCACCTGGTAATGAAATATACATGAGATAATACGCACGGACTCTGTTACGATTGTCATACAGTAACCTGCTCCCATATGGGGCAGTGAGTAAACTTTCAGATTTGTGCTTGGAAAACGTCCTCGCAAAATTCCCCAAGTCTTACGAAATATTGTCACTACATTCACTGATGGTGAAATGCTGAATCACTGAAAGAAAAAATTAAAATCAAGGTCATAAAGTTTACCACAAAGCTGCAGTTGAAAGGTAATCTTGACTTCTGGTATTAAAGACAAACTTATTTCAAAACTATCAAAACTGAATCAATAATATACACATGTACCAAAGGACAGAAAAGTTCAATTGCTGAGTAAAAAAAATTTAACAAGGAATTAAGTCACGACTACAATGTAGGTCATCTATAATAAAAGTTTCATTTGTGAATATTTGTGTTAAAATTTAAGTGTATTAAGTGACTCAATTGTTTATTATTTTGCAGAGGATTTGGTAGAGTGTGTGATTAACATTTCAGGATAAATTTCTTTTAGTGCTGTATCGAAATGGTAAAATGTCCGGAAAATGACCGTGAGGTCCAAAAAACGAATGGATTTCAACGTTTTCGGTTAGCCGTGAAAAGATGCTACATGGTATCGAATACATGGGAATGTCCAAAAGCAAAATATAAAACTTGCTATAAAAGCCTAATTTTCCTCATTGTTATTCATAACAGTGCTAAGAAGTATCAATTTAGGATTCTCATGAAATAAGCCACCCCGCATTTACTTTGTACATGAAGTTCATTGCACGCAATGTCTATGAGGGTTCACATCCTATGCTTTTTAACACTGTTACGATTAAAAAAAGGAAAATAATGGCTTTTTTAGCAAGTCTCTTTTTTGTTATACCTGTGTCCCATGTGTTCAAAATCATTTTTTTCAGTTTTTAGCCCTTGTTAAATGGAAAATGAAATAACCAAGATATTACACTAATTTCTTTGAATAATTTCCATTCTTTTGCAGATAGCTGCATCGAAGCATAGTCTGTAAACATACACTACAGAGATAGAGGTGTCAATTGTATGGATAGGGATACATTATCCATGACTTCCTTCCTGTCACGTGATCAAGAGGAGGAGGAAGAGGAGGAGGAGGAGGAGGAGGAGGAGGAGGAGGAGGAGGAGGAGGAGGAGGAGGAGGAGGAGGAGGAGGGAGGAGGAGGAGGAGGAGGAGGAGGAGGAGGAGGAGGAGGAGGAGGAGGAGGAGGAGGAGGAGGAGGAGGAGGAGGAGGAGGAGGAGGAGGAGGAGGAGGAGGAGGAGGAGGAGGAGGAGGAGGAGGAGGAGGAGAGGAGGAGAGAGGAGGAGGAGGAGGAGGAAGAGGAAGAAGAAGAAGAAGAAGAAGAAGAAGAAGAAGAAGAAGAAGAAGAAGAAGAAGAAGAAGAAGAAGAAGAAGAAGAAGAAGAAGAAGAAGAAGAAGAAGAAGAAGAAGAAGAAGAAGAAGAAGAAGAAGAAGAAGAAGAAGAAGAAGAAGAAGAAGAAGAAGAATTTGTTTAATATTACACTTTAGGAGGTGAAACCTTCACAGTGTCTGAAGTATTGCTAGTACACGTATCTTCCTATTTATCAACAAAAATCGAAGAAATCTGAAGAATAAATTTTGAGGTCTGTATCAAAACTCTACATCTCTGCCACATAACCACAGACTTGTCATAGATGAGGGTTTTCCCTCCATATACAGGTATATGTAGTTGCAACATACTATGAATGCAAGAATTGTGCAATTATATGCAGATACAGTATACTTCTAATCACTCTTGTTTTATAAACAAGAGAGTGAATGGTGGCAGACAGGGTTGGCATGATTTAATTCAACTTGATTTAAATTGCCTTGATATTTTTTAAAATTGCTGATTTAAATAAAAGAACAACAGAAGGAACACTTAAAGAAGAATGAAACTCAAAATAAATTAACTGATAATCATGAGGAAAGTTGTCAGCCTGTTCAAAATATCTTGAAAATACTCCTATTTGATTGCTCAGTAAGGAGAACAATCTCTCTATAAAGTTTGCAGATTCCTTGCTAGATATTATCCCATGGGCGCTGCCATTTTGAAAAACTGTGATGTCATAGTAGTACATGTCCATTTACCTGTACACAATGGATATGGTGTTGCATAATAAATAACTATTGTACAACCAAAGCCACCAATGCAAAATGGCAGCCATCTTGGTACCCCAACTCTTGCACAGGTGATGTTGTAAGGAGCAGTTGTATGCAGGTCTTTGTCACTTATTTGAATAACTGACAAACCTTTATCAAAAACTCGTGTATGCCAAATCCTGCTTAACAAAATAAACTGCCTCTACCTATGAAACAGCTGAACCAAATATCTTGACACAATCAAGTTATAGGACACGTATTTTCGTTAACTACATGACCAGTAGGCACTTCGAGGGCACGGACATCTTGGCAGATTGCATGGCTTGGGGACAAAAGGCCGCTAATTATGTGCCGATTCTACTTTAATAAGGCAAATGAGGGCGCAAACATTGTTTTTTGTATTTTTACTTTCCAAAGCTAAAAAAATGTTTCAAAATTCCCAATTAAATAGTTGAAATGAGTTAGGCATGTTACAGTTCAGGACGTGTGTGCTTCTGTCCCCAAACCTTCAATCTAATGAAGTTAATTCAGGCAATCGCTCACTTAAAGCTTATTTGCTGCTTGACACTCGTCATGCTCGTAAGGGACTGCCCAGTAACACTTTCCATCCACATTGCTCATCATTCTTACTCTTTATTTCATAAAAACATTTTGTTATGAAAGAAGGGAAAGATATTTGCTTTCCGGGGGTATTTATCATACCAGGGGATGAGATTTAGCTAGGGTCAAGGACTTGTTTGGTAAAAATAGGCATTCCTAATTTCGGCCCACGTCTTAGACCCTACAGATGTATTTTAGCATTAGCTTCATGATTTTAAGACGCCTAAAGATATGATGCATAGAGCGTATCCGGTCAATTACCCCCCCGACAACTACCCCCTGGACAACTACCCCCCCCCCCCCCCCCCCCCCCCCACTGGACGACTGCATGAATATTCTCATATTTGGGCAGCGGGATGTCCAGCTATCCTTATCTTTGGGCAGGAAGGTGCCCAAATATAACAACTTTTATGATTATCTAGTTTATTTTGATGGCGAAATCACATTTCATAGACAATAAAGTGTCTTGTTTTTTGCTCGTTAGCAAGATTCAGATATGGTACGGGCAGCAAATACCCTCATACTAGGGCAGTAAGGTGCCCGAATATCCTCATATTTGGCAGCGAGATTACTGATTATACAATTTGCATATCTATTTTGATAACAAAATAACATTTCTACCATGATAAAGTGCGTAGGCCTATATTTTTAATTTTGTGGTTGTCATGGTCGTTCGCTTCGCTCACTCAAAATGTAGAAACAGGGTGGTTTATATTTGGGCAAGAGGCATCATCCCCCCCTCTCCCTCATCTTCAACAACGCTCTGCGGCCCCTGTCCTATCCAAGATAATTTTAACAGAATATTGTAATGAACACTGATGAAATAAGAACAGTTTATAAACCCCTGACCCCTATAAAATGGTTCAATCCACAATTAATTGGTTTTGAGAGAACTTTACTCCTTATACTCTACCAAAGTTAGACCAATTTGCCAATTTGCCTAAAATTATTTCTGATATCTTAATGATAAATTTTGAGCCCACTGCTCCAAAATCAGTAATAAAAAAAAGGTTTACAGCCTATATCAGTGAGCAGTAGCATGTTTTCATTAGGAGATTAATGAAATTTTCATTTATAGAAGATTCCATTGATATCTTTATTTCACCATTTTAAGCCGGGGTATAAGAAAGACATCGATGAAGGAAACACAGGAAAACAAGGGCATCTTCATTCTAAGCTATGATGTGGGGTGGCTCATCGTCATCTTAGATGAGGGGTGGCTCCAAGGCCTGTGGGGGATATTGTTTTTACCCCGAGTGCTATATTTGTCCACAAAGTCCCTTTTTGGATGGGGTCCACTTTTTAAAGTTGATTGAATAATCAGAACATATATGATGACATTGCTAAATTTAGTGTATAAAACGGCAATTTTTGAAGGTTCAAAATGGCTAACTCTCGGGAGCTTCAGGGGCTCCATCCAGTGGACCCCACTCAATTAGGGGCTTTGTGTACACATATATCACTCGGGTTAAAAACAATATCCCCCCCCCTCCCCCAGGAGCCACCCTGATGATGAGCCACCCCCTCGTCAGAAATGAAAATGACCTTGTTTTCCCATGCTGGCTACGTCGATTTCGGAATTTGACCTCGGCTAAAAATGGTGAAATTATCTAAATTACATATCTAAGTACAACATAAATAAGTCAGTTTAGTTTTAAAAAATTGCAAAAGTAAAAATATTTGCCAATGAAAATTGACACACAAATAATTCATAATTATTCATAAAGTTTGAAAACATTTTCTAATCCCAAAGTTAAAGTTATTTTTTATCTATTTATGTGACATAAGTTAGCTTCAGTGAAAGATTTTGATTCATACATTGTCATTTATATTCATATGTCTATGACATTCCTCGGGGTATTCATTGGGTGAGCCATATTTTGAGGGGTGCATTGGCTCATTATCACATGGAAGGTGGTAATTATAGATGCAAATCTGTCCGGCGGTGCTCACTGAACCGGTTCAGTGATTCTCTCATTAACATTTCAAAATGGCCCATCTCACGAAGTAAGTGGTGCAAACATACGTGAGGACAGGATAAAAATCTCTTCATTGTGTACATGACTCATGGTCTATTATGATGAAATCCAGTGTCATGCATTTCACAGAAAGCACTGCTCTGACATTACTTTGTAAAGAAAATGGCAGCCCCATGGGATAATGAATAGCACGGAAACTGCAACTTCTTGAGACACTGTTTTCCTTCTTAAATCATCAAATCTATAGGAGTAATTCAAGATATTTTTAACAGACTGACAATTATCTACATGATTATCAGTTAATGTTTGTTGCCCTTCATTTCCCTTTAAGTAATTTTGTTGTTGACTTTGTTGATGCGACAAAAATGTGCGACAGAATTTTCGGGCTAAAAAACCTCACATGAGAGTTTTGTACTCCAAATAATGTCTGATATTAGATCTACCAATATATTTTGTTTCTTTCCTATGGGAGAAACATTTAGGGCTAAACTAAAAAAATCAAATAAATTGATTTAGATCAAATAAATCTGATTAAGATTTTTTCCAACCTTGGTGGCAGATAATGGTCTTGAGCTGAATCCTGTAGTAAATGGAATGACTCCCCCCCCCCCAAAAAAGAAAACACTTGAAATTTAACAAGCTACTGAACCACTGTGACCTTTGTGACTGACTTGGCATTTGGAAATTACACTAAAATGTACAAAAAATATGAATGCAATACTTTTCCAAATACATTTTTCCTGCTACATGTAAGCATTTTAAAACAATTAAGGTGGTTTAAATTACAGTCAGATTTCAGTAAAGTTTTCATTTTTGGAAATCCAGGATATCAACTACATGTATTCTGATGATAGTGTAAATTTTAATAAATGCTTGAAAGTTTATATGTACAAGCAGTAAAGAACAATGAAAATCATAATTTCCATACAAGTAGATGTCAATGTAGTTTGACACGTTCTCCTCTATCTTTGACCCCTCCCTGCCCTTATCTAGCATTTTGGCTGATTCAGTCCAACCTGCTTTAGTGACCACCTGTCTATAAAAGACCACAATTTTTGTTTCCCTTGAAAACTGTTTCTCAATGAAACATGTATTAAAGGAACCTGTATGTAAAGACCACCTGCTCATAAAGACCACTTTTCTTGTCTCCCTTGAGCAGTCTTTATAGACACGTTTCACCCACGGCAAAAAAGAGGAGTGGTCTTTATACATGTAGCCAGGTGATCTTTAAAGGCAGGTGCTTTCATTCCAAGGGGACACACTATTCACAGCTTTACAAGCTGTGGTCTTTCTATACAGGTGGTCATTAAAACAGGCTCGGCTATACTATGTCTATTTTTCCTTCTTCAAATCTTCTTCAAATCAGGAGTTCAGATCCTGTTTTGATCCAGGGACTGACTGGACGGGGGGAATTTTATGGTTTTGAATAAATGATCCTTGGAGAATCCAGGGCAGACTCTGGGAAATCCCATAGAGCACCATGCACAGAACTACTGTGAAAACCCTTGGCAATTTCTATTCCATGCAATCCATGCATGGCTGTCTTGTTCATGGGCCAATGAAAGGCTCACAGCTTGGAAAAGTGCACAAGGAATTAAGGTCAATATTTAATCCTGGAATTACTGCATGGAGGGAATCTTTTTAACTTTAAATGCTGTCTTAAATCTATGTGTTTTTCTGGGGTAACCTCGCTAGTCATAAGGACCACTATTCATAATGACCACTTATTCATAAGGACCGCTATCCATAACACGTGACTAAATGAATAGCGGTTTTGTACGAATAGCAGTCCTTCTGAATAGCGAACAAACCATAGACAAATTTCCTCACTATTCATAAGGACATCCATTCATAAGGACCACTATTCATAACTACTCATAAGGACCGCTATTCATAGCGTGTTAAATGAATAGCGGTTTACTATGAATAGCGAGCTGACCCGGTTTTGCCATCCTTGGAAAACGACGTAATGCAGGAATGGGAATCCCCACACAGTTGTATGCATGTTATTCTTCACCATGAAAACCTTTATTTTTCCCCTGCACCCCATTCACATGTGAGTGCCATTTACAAGGAGCAATAAACACCTACATGTATATGTGTTGTGGAGTTTGTTCAGATCATTGGTTTTATCCAGGGATTGACTGGATGGACAAATACAATACCGGATCTTTAATACAGTAGTTGTATCCTCCTTGTTACATTGTCCAGGGCAGAAATGGAAATTCCCACAAAGTTACTCACTGTGAAAGCCTTTGTTTTCCCTTGCATACCATTCATTTATGAAAGTCATGCACAACATGGTGATTATCAAGAAGTTATTATCATCGGTTTTATCCAGGGATTGACCAGATGAAGGAAATTCTATTTCAATCAATCACCCTTGCAATATCTAGGGTATGGATTGGAATTTCCACACTGCTTGCACTTTTTCACTGCGAATGCATGGTCATTCCCTTAAATTCTATCAACGTATGTACATGCATATGTGTTATAAACATGACAATGAATGCCCCATAAACAACAGGGATAATAAGAATTTAATTACCAACGTGACATGATAGCATGTTATGATATCACACCTAAGCTGCTCATTGTCATTCACATAACATATGTGTTTAAAGATATTAATTGCAATGATAATAAAAGAAGACAGGAAGGAAACTACTCTATAAAAAAACATAACATAGAACACATCGTTTCCTCGTTTTCTAAGTCCAATAATTAAAGTATGTCTAGTGTTACTACATGTATATGTCTTCTAGGGTAGTATAAGTACATGTAAGTGTTTTTTTTTCCAAATCTATTTGAGACACATGCAAAAAATCTTGCAAAGCTCAGCACTTCATTATACAGTACCTGCTCACACATGGGATTCAGTAATTTTCAAATCTATTTGAGACACATGCAAAAAATCTTGCAAAGCTCAGCACTTCATTATACAGTACCTGCTCACACATGAGATTCAATAATTTTCCTTTTAGGACCATTTCATGATAAAGCCGAGTTCTGGCCATGTGATTACATTGTGAAAGAAACTGCCTCAGAGCAATTGTAAAAGGTTGATCATGTCTACAGAAGAATCGGCGTATACTGTGAGGTTTAACAACCATCAAAATGATGAGAAATTGACCCAAACTTGCTGAAAAGCACATGCACTGCACTCAGAACCTGTGGCATGAATGTTTGGCCTAAAACACTTCAGCTATTTCTCTTCAAATTTCGAATATGAGGGCTCGCTTTCTTGTGAGGGGGCATTTCTACTATGCTGTTCTTCCAAACTGACATAAAAGGAAGGAGAAAGCTCACAAATTATTTTCACCTTTTCCAGAACTCAACCTTCTCTTTAACCCAAGCATTCTGATGGAATTAGAACACTGGCACTACCGTAATATCATGTGCATGTGTGGTGGTGCACTAATATGCAAGATACAGTAATTCTGTTCATAAAGATATGTCTTCTCAGTCTGGGCCCTGTTTCACAAAACTTGTTATCAATAACAAGTTACCATAATTGTTATAAGCTCCTGAAATCCTTGAATCTGATCGGGTGAGAGCAAATTTGTCATAGAAATGGGGCAGTTGTTATTGATAACTAATTTATGAAACAGGGCCATGATGAGTGCAAAAACTCCTCTCATTCTGTGAAAAAAATCTTTATAGTATGTAGTTTGCAGTATAAAGGTTACATACTGGGCATTAATGCATTCTAGAATACACTAAAAAGCTCCTAGACATTCTACAATGTACTCTAATACCAGAATCTTTGGCAATTTTGTCAAGTGGTCCATATGTGCACAAGTTTCAGGCTGTGAAATGACTGCAATACAATGTTGAATTTTTGCAATTTGTGATTTTTGTTGTTGTTGCCAAACTGATGGTCATTAATGATTTGTGATGTGTGTACATGTAGTTTCTGTTTTTACAGTATTACTCCAATCGCACCACTGAGACCACCACCACCAGATCGAAAGAACTTTACGTTACTCCCGTTGGCACAGAATGGGTCGGTTTGGAGTCCATTTGGCGGTGTGACTCAGAAACACGTTTATCGGTGAGTTAATCTAGATCAATTTATAAGTATGAACAGGGTACTGGGTTATCCCTGGCCACTGAGAGTAGCAATTGCTTGCCTCCTTTGGATGCAAAAGCCCATTGACACCAGACAAAGAGGATTCTGTCTAGGGTATTCCCCAGCCATGTAAAATGGTGCTTGTTTTAACCACCTCCTGGTTTCCATAGGTAATGCAAGGAAAGTCTGACATGACCTACATGTATCATTCATCCAATATACGAGGTTATAATGTAACCTCGTACTCCCAAACTGATACGGACATAGCGAAAACTTATAATTTGCTGCCCTCTACTACTGCATTCAACAATAAACAAATACAGGTTTCCTCTCTCAGCACAAGAGGGCAGCACACAGTTGGATAACCTTATGTCTTAGTAGGAAAAAAAAAATCAGAAAACAAAATTTGATGCTTTTAATGTGAAATTTCCTGAATAATGGATTAACTGGTCGTCAAAGAAAAGGGGCTTTCCCAGAGATGTTGGTAAGTGAGATTTTAATTTTCATCCATTAGATCAGGTATTTTGGTGTCCTAGTGCTACAGATTATCGTGTAGCAGTGTAGTATGTGTATTCACCGTCTAAACGACCCAAGAGTACCAGGAACGAGTGCCATTCCCCATCCACTGATAGCAGTAACGCTTTCTCCTTTTAAACACACACCGCTGTTTATCTTACATTGGCTATCTCTCTCATGGAAGTAAATCTCCTGAAACTTTGATGAATGTGAACAGAGCTAGTGGATAATCTATACCCAATCCCCATCCAGTGACAGTAGTAATAGTTTCTCCTTCTTTACACTTCAGTTTACCTTATATTGGTAAACTCTCTCCTTGAATTCACCTTACATAAGTAACCTCTTTGCTGGAAGTAAATCTCCTGAAACTTTGATGAATGTGAACAGGGCTAGTGGGTATTTCCTTAACCCTGATAATATGTTAGTTATGATTTCTCCTCCTGTTTGCCTGGTAGCTGTGATCCGCCTACTGGGCATTGCTCTTGAACTCGTCAAAGATGTAGGCGGGAATGTGAGACTCGATGGTCTGAAAAGATAACAAAATGGGGAAGAAAAGATTAGTGCAGCACAAAACCACTTAACTACGTGTAGTACATGTACGTGTACATTCATTCTGCATGGCTCTACTACAATAAAGACAGTTCAGAGATGTAATCTGTACATCAAATACATGTAGGCCATTTATGTAATGCATTGAATTAATATGCATTTGCATGATGACAAATATTACATTCACCTGTTTCTTGTAAATGTATTTCAAGAGCCCCAGTGCAATAGACTGCTTCGGTAATGTTAGCAAATGGTACAAATGACCCCAAATATCCACAGATATTTTAAAAATGGAGATGTCCAACTTTGTGCACTTTAGAATAATCACTCTCAAAGTGATAGATGTGCCTCATGAATAGCTTTTGTTTCGCCTTTTGAAAAGCATACTTCCACCTGGGTATCATGGAATGCACCATTGGTGAATAATTGAATAAGGATTACATGACATTCATGAGCACATATCAAGTATTCGTGTCAGTGGGTTTTAAAATTTGGTACAGATGACCTTTATCTGCTCATGCTCAGATTGTATCTACGAACTGGCTTATAGACTGCTTCGGTAATGTATGCAAATGTATTCTTGACAACCTGAAAGCTTGCTGGACATAGCAACAAGTAAGGTATGCAAACTGGATTCCAAGCATTGAGGCTCATTTGTAAAAAACAGGTTAACGGAATAGCTCGTCACTAGGTGCTTAGAGAAGAAATGTGCATAAATTTGAATACATTACAGAACCGGTCTATTACATATACATTAGTTGTTGCTAGGTCGACAATCATTTTGGCTTGTCTGAGCTACATGTAAGAATATGTCATGTATGTGATTTGCATACTATAGAAATACAATTATAAGTAACAGGTGAATGTCAAAGTTTGTTACTAGGCACTGGACAAAGGAGCAGGCATCGACTTTGAATACATTATGAAAATGGCTTATTTTAAAACATACTTGATAAGTGCTCATGAAAGTTAAGTTATCATTATTCATTTATATGCCACTGCTGCATTCCATGGTATGGCAAGGGGTCCTAAAGCTATGCACCCCGCAAATACGCGCAATGGGACGCGTTCGATGCGCCAAACTTTTGGTGTAACTGAGCAACAAAAATATAATTTACCGTACAATTGCCAAAAAGAATGAGTAATTTTCCTTATTTTTGGTGATATTATCACTATTTGGAAATCGGGTAACATTCACATCATTCAGCACCAAAATCAAGATTTGCATTCATTTATTACATGTGCGTAGCTTTAGGACCCTTTCATTTTGTTGAACAAAATTTGACACCGCATCAACATCGACTAAAAAATTTATGTTATTGACATTCGTCCGTTGCAATCTTTTCAGCGATTTAACTTCAAAATATGTAGAATCAAGAAATATAAAAGAAATTTGCATTAACCACTAAATAAAATGACTTTTTAGCCGCTGGAAACAAAGTGCGTAGCTTTAGGTCTCCCCATCATACACAGGTTGATTCTTTTTTTTTTCAAAAGGGAAACTAATGTTTAATATTAATGAAGCACCTCTATCACTTTGGGAGTGATTTTTCCACAATGCAAGAAGTGGTACCTCTCCATGACTTTTGGTCTCCCCATCATACACAGGTTGATTCTTTTTTTTTTCAAAAGGGAAACTAATGTTTAATATTAATGAAGCACCTCTATCACTTTGGGAGTGATTTTTCCACAATGCAAGAAGTGGTACCTCTCCATGATTTAAAAGATCTGTGGATATGTGGGGTAATTTGTACCATAGTTTGGTACAAACTGGTTTGTTGATACTAGTGATGGCCATACAGTTTGTCAGGGGCTTGTCTGACATATCAACAAGTAATGTATGTAACCTGTATTCTGACAAATAAATAATTTTGGAGCAGCTGAATGAAATAGTTTGTCACAAGGGTATGGGGTAGAAGCATCCATAATTTGAAATACATTTGTGAACTGGTTGATTGAAATGAAGGACACTTCAAACCCATTTTTATCCTATCATTCCTTCACTTTCCCCATTTCTTTCATATACTCTAAAATCTATTTTATCATACTTGTGAATTATTATATATTTTATCTCCTTATTTTAATACCTGTTTTCTGCTTCCCTTCATCTCGTCTCATGCCATCTTTCTCCAATCACATCTTTACTCATCTTTTAGTCACCTTATTCACTTTCCCTATTTACACTTCTGTCAATCCATTCCCTACAAATACTTTTTTGAGAACATGAAGTCTTGTGTTTGAGAATACTTGCCAAGAATCAAATCTAATGTGTACCCAATGAAATACTTGTAAATACAGCTCAGTTCTCTTAAAGGGGGTACCCAATTCTGAAACAATGTTAGTTCATTTAAAAGATCATGATTTTATTAGCAGAAAATCATCTGCCTTAAGTTTTTTAAAAATTTGTGTTGCCAGAAAAATCCCCGAAATATGGTAAGACTTCAGGATATTTCGGCCCCTCAGCTGTGTCCCAATTTCAGCTAGGTAACCACAATGACGTCAAAGTGGTTACCTTGTCGCGCAATTATAGCAAAATGCGCGCAAGGTGTAATGCATTTTGTACCGTCTAGCGCGCAACACATCTGCAATGCGCGAACCTGGGTAACCACTTTGACGTCATTGTGGTTACCTAGCTGAAATTGGGACACAGCTGAGGGGCAAAAATATTCTGAAATCTTACCATATTTCGGGGATTTTCTGGCAACACGAATTTAAAAAAATTTTTAAGGCAGATGATTTTCTTCTAATAAAATCATGATCTTTTAAATGAACTAACATTGTTTCAGCATTGGGTACCCCCTTTAAAGATAAAGCTGAGTTCTGTTCATGCGTTAACATTGCGAATGAAACTGTCTCAAAGCAATTTGGAAATGGTGACCATATCTACATATTAAAGAACTGGTGCATACTGTGAGATCCTGGCATCATCAAAATGATAAGAAATTGACCCAATCTCGCTGGAAAGCACATGCACTGCACACAGCAATGGGTAAATGGGAATGTATATGTACATGAGGCATGAATGTTCAACCCGAACACATCAGCTATTTCTTGTCATATTTGGAATATGAGGGCATTTCCTATGATGTTCTTCCAAACTGACATAAAGAATGAGAAAGCTCACAAATTATTTTTCGCCTATCCCAGAACGTGACCTTCTTTTTAATTTCATTTGAGGTCCCACACTCACCTGTCTTGGAAGGGCTGCATAGTGTACAAAGTCATCTAGGAAAGCTAGGATACAGACTGCCTCCTGGGGAAGCTCTGATGCTCGACCACTGCAACAAAGGAAACAAAAAGGAAAATACTGTAGAGCCAGAAACGTTTATGACTTGAAACTTCGCAAATTGTCAATGAAAGCTGTTTTTGCTAATCGTTAAGTGTTCAATGAAAGCCATTTTTATGAATTTTTAAGTGTGATGATTCATTTATTTTGAGGCACAAAAGTTTAGCGAATCTAGACCATTCCTGAAGCTTACATAAGTTTCATACATGCCAAATTTTTCTGTTTGACAGTATCACATGGCAGCAAAAAACCCCCCCCCCCCAACAAATAAAGCTGACAATAAATTATCAAGAAGTTTAATAGAAGAGAGAGGAACAAAAGGAAATATGTAAGCAGATGATAAAAAAGCATACTTGAGATCCAGGACTAACTCATCTTGACAGGTCCAAGACTTACCCTGCAGCAGTAGACTCTACAAGGGACCTGACATACTGTCCAAGAAGGGCCAGGAACTGATCAGTATTCTCTGAGTGGAACTGCTTGAGGAGGGTCAGGGTCCCGACTATGAAAGGAGGTCCATCGATGGGATCCTTGGGGAGCTTGCCAATGATGCTCCCTAGGGAGGGGGGGGGGGGGGGGGCAAAGAGGTCAGAGTTGAGAGTGCAGTTTAATTTAATTTGTGTAAACTAGAGTTAATTGTCTTTTTCTGTATATGATGCACAATAAGCAGTACTTTTTAACCCATAGCAGTATAGTGTCTCCTTTTAGTGATCTTTTGATCCAGAATACTAGGAATTACACATTATACATGGGTAGAAAGAGTAAATATCACTGAACATTTTGAGTCTATTTCATGAATAAGCGTGACTAAATTGTAACTATTCAGTAAACTCTCTAAATTAGGAACACAGTGTAAAATATATAATCACTATTTTCATGTGCAAATTGGCAATTTTTCTATCAAATTTTTTCAAATTTTCATTCATATTGGTTCATGTAATATACTATAAAAATATGAAATGAAATACATGAGATACAATTTAGTGCTACTTTATGGAAACACAAACACAGTACATTCTATAAAGAAGAGGTAAATCTTTCAAATGGTCAGAAAATATCAATAAAACATGATTGAACTTTAGATAAGGAAAAGAAAACCTGGAGAAGACAAGAATGACCTGAATTAGGACCTTCTCCTTCCCATGCGGTGGGCAGGAAGCAGTGGCGGATTCAGGATTTCTTGATGGAGGGGGGGGGGGGGGCTCAATGTTCACAAAATTTTTTGACAAGCAAAAATAGTCCTCAGCATTTTTGGGCCCCTTTTTAACTCAAAAACCTCTGACAAGCAAAAAAAAAACAGGTCCTCAGCATTTTTGGGCCCCTTTTTAACTCAGAAAATCTCTGACAAGCAAAAAAAAAAAAAAAAAAAAAGGTCCTCAGCATTTTTTTGGCCCCCTTTTGGTCCCAGGGGAGGGGGCCAGCCCCCACCCCCCCCTGGATCAGCCACTGGCAGCAAGAACAAAAAATATAATCTATACTGCATGCTTGAAATTTACTTCCTGAAACAAAAACCGGTACATGGACTAGTGTAAAGGTTATTCTTATGGAAGATATTTTATGTCCAATCAAACAATGAAGACAGAACAATAAAACCCAGAATTTGACTCTAGAAAGTGCAGTCACGTTAGTTAATAAACTAGGTGGCACCACGGAAGAGATTAACCCATTAAACTGTATTAAAGGGTACCAATCACCAAAAAATAATTTTGCTCTGTATGTTAGAGGTTGCATGTCATTATACTATATTCAAAATATGGGCTTCAAATATTTATTCTATAGAGATATTGCAATTTTAATTACACTTTCTATAAGCGTAAAAGCGACTTGTGAGTAGACTACTCGATGTACCCGTACGCGCTCGCCAAGGTAACGGCTCGCACGGAACCAAACTCTGAGTTCGGTTCCGCGCGAGCATTTTCATGTTATCATTTATTTCCTTCATACTCATTAACTGTTGACCTATAGAATACCAGACAAATTTCTTTGAGGTTTATTTTATACTTTATAGCTGTACACGAATTATTTTTTCAGATGATTGGTACACTTTAAGCCTATGTGAATAAGAAAATTGAGTAGTCAACGGGTTAACTTACCCACGGTTTTGACGTATTGCAGCTTGGGGAGCTGGGCCACTACGAAGAGGAAGGTGAAGAGAGAGAAGTATGGTAGCCTCTTGGTGGTGATGTAGATCTAAAAGTGAGGTTGCGGAAGAGAAGCTAGGATTCAGTACTAAAGGTTGTGGCACTGATTCCGAATTTAAAAGAAATGAAATCTAGAACTTGCATGTCTCAATGTCCAAAGGACGTATATACATTGCAAATAATATGTGTCAAAATTGGCTACAGGATATGTAGCATTTGGGGCTTAATTTCATTAGTACTGCCAGGTATTTTGTTACAGCTACACATCTACATACATGTATTAAAATTTGAGTCAATATAGTAATTCTATGTGCATTTATAATGTCACAATATCTTAACATCATAAAAGTGTTTTCACACTTGGGGATAAAGTATTTTAAGCAATAATAATACCTAAATTAGAACGTGAACTAGAATAACATGGTAAGGGGATAATAATGCCCGCACTCTCCAAACAGGAGAGGAGTTCATACATGTGCATAAGGGAAGGGGGCTACTATCGGGACAGGGAAGGTTGGGGTAACAGTAAGGTGAGAAAAAGGCTTACTTTGGCAAGGGGGTTACTAATACCAGTAAACTCCAAGTAGGAGGAGAGTAAAATCCTTGTGGGGGGGGGGGGGGGGGAGGTGTGGTTGTAATGAGGAGAGAACAAGACTTGACTTGGCAAGGGGGGTTACTGATACCAACACAGGGGGGTTACCATCCTTGTGGTAGAGAGGGCTGTAGCTATAATGAGAGATTGGCAAAGAGTGGGGCTACATTGAAGAGAGAATAAGACTGACCTTGGCAAGGGGGTTACCGATACCAGCACACTCCAAGTAGGAGGAAAGCTCATACATGAGGGGGTTGTCTTCCTTGGGGTAGGGAAGGGTGGGGTCCTGATAGTGGGCCTCTACATCTGCCATCAGGCTCCTAGGAGGGTAAAAATTAATGCAAACATTACAAACTCTTTCTATTAAAGTGGCATTAAACTGGCAAAAAACTGAACAGTGCCATCTTACAGTGATCGCTAAATTAAGATTACTTTTTGAAAATTAATTACATTTTATTTTGAATTTTGACAAACAGCTTGTTTGGGTTATAGGCAAATTTTATATTTCAAACTATTATTTTTGACTTGGCATTGTGGAAAATTGTGTGCAGGTACATTCTAAGCTTTTACAAACTAGAATGGGGCATGATGGGAAAATGAGAGGCACAGACACTTTTCAAATCCTGTTGAAAGATGGCGCTATTTAAGAGCTCCAGTTCACTGTCACTTTAAATGGTGCATAGTATTCTGTTTAATCATGGTGACACAACATGGATAATTTCCCAGTATCAACCTTTTTTGTATATGCTAGCCCTTAGCCCTATAACTTCATGGACAGTTCTGCCAAAATGCCAAGAGCTATGACACATGGTGATGCACACAAAGAAATCAAATTTCAAATGTGCTTTTCATTGAATATTTATATTACACAAGCCTAATTTATTTTTTGAATAAAAAGATAGATATTCCAATACTCTATTACCCTCTTCTATTATGTTAAACAGATTCTGTAACTTTGTGGAGGCTTGATTTAATAAATTGTTGAATTTTGACATCTGTCTTGTATAATGATGTTCAGAAGGATAAATAAATAGCCAGGTAAGGTTGCTAAATGAATCTTAACTTTCAGAATTCATTGTTAGAATTTGTAGACTTTGTAGACTTTGTAGTGTTTTTATACTACATATTCGAGCTTTTTTTTTCTCTCTCTCTCTTTCTCACTCTTCTCCTCCTCTCTTTCTCACTCTTCTCCTCCTCTCTCTATTTCTTTCTGTCTCTATCTCTCCTTCACCATCTCTAATGCTTTATATATCTGCCTTTTTATCATCTTCTTTCTCTCTCTTCTCATCCTCTCTTCCTTACTCATTACATTTTGCTCACAGATATAAATATGATGCTATAAGATTCTTGCGTCTATATAAATTGTGTCCTTAAAATAATTCATTTCTTATGTTCGCTAATTGTATATTCCATTAACTAATGCTTTCAACAGAATTTTGATTGTATATTTATTATATCATTATGAAATATAACGGTGATTATCACATTTTGACAAAATACCCGTCTATATAAACTCAAACTACGAAGCTACTTCTAAGTTCACTATCTTCTTTTCGTCCACCTTTCCCTGGTCTTTATTCTTCTATTCTCATGTCTATTATCTATTGCTTATTCGATCTGATTCTGTGACCTCCTTTTTGATCCTTTCGCCTTCTTATACTTTTCCCTTCTCCTCTCCCTCCTCCTCCTCCTCTTCTTCTCATCTTCTTCCTCCTCTCCCTCTACCTCCCTCTTATTCTTCTTCTTCTTCTTCTTCTTCTTCTTCTTCTTCTTCTTCTTCTTCTTCTTCTTCTTCTTCTTCTTCTTCTTCTTCTTCTTCTTCTTCTTCTTCTTCTTCTTCTTCTTCTTCCTCTTCTTCTTCTTCTTCTTCTTCTTCTTCCTCTTCTTCTTATTCTTCTTCTTCTTCTTCTTCTTCTTCTTCTTCTTCTTCTTCTTCTTCTTTCTCTTCTTCTTCTTCTTCTTCTTTCTCTTCTTCTTCTTCCTCCTCCTTCTCCTCCTCTTCTTCTTCATTCACTCCTTCTTCTTCTTTGGACGAACTTGAGATAAGCAGAGGTGAAATATACCATTACTTAACTGCAGTCACAATCACCTTTACCATTGTCAATTTGCTTTATCATTAATTTTTAATGCATATATATTTTCGTGATTATGTTGTAATTTATGTTTGTTCTTCTTGAATGCATTTCCTTTTTATTTGTAAAAATTTGTACAATTCAGCCTATTGGCTGCCATACAGATTTTCAATAAATATACCATTCATACATAGAAAGGTTTTAAATATATAATGCCATTATTAAGATATCTGTGACTGAATACTCCCATTTACAAAAGCATATGGCCATACACTTTAATTTAACACTGAGTCTATGGGGGAAAATGAGTCTGGCATTTCCAGTCACTTGCATATGTTTACTTTTGTGAAGCACATGATGATTTTGAAGTGCTTTTTTTTTTCCTGGGCTTCAGTTTTACACCATATTACATACACTGATAGCATGTAAGGCCAGGCTGCTCAGATTTTATCAAGCCTCCACAAAGTTACCAGATCTCTTTAAAATTTGTATGTTTACACCTTCATCACAATAAAAAGATCCAAATGCTAATGTATGTTTTAACTATTTTGATTAGTTAAAGATAAAACCTAAAAGTTCAACAAAATTCAACAGTTACTTCCTGAAAATAAAACATTGTTGATAAACCAATCGTGGCTTTATATTTAATTTTCACGTTAAGATACAATGTTCATCTGTTCTAAAAGACATTTCAAAAGACAAGTAATGTATAATGTGCATGTACATGTATAGCAGTAACATACAGAAATAATAAACAAAAAAGAAACACAACGACACACAAAACATGATGAGAGATATCAATGAAATCAACAATATTCATAGAGACAAAATTTGGTTCTGACTAGGAAACAAAATGATAAAATTATGTATGGCCATTTTTCAGATTATTCTGATGAAGAAGAATGTTATAACTGAGCATTCATTCAAGGGGACTAATGATAAGAACCCTACATAAGAGTTTAAGAAGGAGTCCCACGTACATTTTTGGAAAAAGACCTTCCATGATTTTTTTAAAATGGTTTAATGTACCCTAAATCTTGTGAAATCAATAAGCCACATTGTGGAAAACCTTGACTTCCTCTCAAAACTATAAATAGGAGAGTGAACTTGTGAAGTCACATTCCTTCTCAAATGAAAACAGAACTACAACTTCTAATTGTTAAACATCATTAAAAACTTCCACCACATCCTAAATGCAGGTCAGATTTCAGGATCACTGACAAAATTCAAAGACAACCACTAAACCAGTGGCCGGATCCAAAGTCAAATAACCAGATGAAACTAATGACCTCAAAAGCCAAGTATTGAAAATTTTGGTTGTTAGAACTGTGCACTGTACTGAAAGTTTCAAGGATAATAATTCAAGAACTAGCTTTTCTTTTTTTGAAAGAAGAAAGGGATTTGTAATCTCCTACATTTACAGCTTGTTCTTTTGTATGTACAGTAATTTTAATTGGTTCATTATTTAATTACCAGCTTTATCTAAATGTGTACTCTACGTAATCAGACGTCCTATCTGAATGTTTTGATTGGATTAAGTCTTTATTTTAATCTAAATATGTAACATACTTCTGTTTGTAAAGTGCTTTGAGAACCATTTCTGTGTTGAATTGCGCTATATGAAAGCATTATATTATTATTATTATTATTTGATCAAAGCAGGTGAATCACTAATTGTGGTGCAATCTTTCCTACTGCAAAAAGCAATGAGAGTTTTACAAGGAAAGAAAATTCAAACTCGAGAAGAGTTGGAAATAGCTTCTAGACTGATTTAGGCTCATTTTCTATAATGATGAAACAATAAGAAAATATTCAAATATTTAGAAATCATATCAAAGTCAGGCAAAATTCAAGCTTGGTTCATGTAGAAGGAATCGTACACGAAATGACGAATATATACGTAAGAGAGAGACATTATTTTGCTAACAAATTTTCAGACAAAATTCACAGTAGGATGAAAACAATAAGAATGATGACAAAACTAACAAAAAAGACAACACCAAAAAAAACAAAAACAAAAAAACAAACAAACAAACAAACAAACATGGTTCTTGCTTGTTTGTGGTCTCAGAGACAATATTTAAAAATTTTAAAGCAAATTTGCAGATGGATGCATACAAAGAAAATGAAACATATACAAACTAATAAAAGGACAAAATGGACTGATAAACAGACTGGTACACATAAACAGACTGGTACACAGAAACAAAACAAACTAAAAAACAAACAAATAACAATCAGATAGATAAGACAACAAAGAGACAAACAGACCAACAGACCAACAGACAGATAAACAAACAGATTAATGAAACAGATAGGCAAAAAAGACAGAAAGAGAGAAACAAACAAATACATTATAAAACAAACAAACAAAATTCTCACTTGTTCATTGTCTCTAAGGCACCTGCTAGAAACTTGGAGTCAAACTTGCAAGAGAAGTTGAGCTCATTAGCTATCTGCCTCCTCAATAACTGCATCTGACCAACCTAGAAGGCATACAAAAGAAAAGAAAACAAAAGTAATAAGATAGAAGGCTCCACAATCATTTTGTTTTTTTCGCAGGGGGTCCAGACTGAAATTTTAAGGTCTGTATCTTGTATGCATGAGCCTGCTGCAAAAGTTTTGTAACTTTGGCGGTCTTGATATGGATTTTAGGAGATTGCGGCCCTCTTGCATCAAAACTTGTGTTTAAATGCAAACTTGAAGAATTTAATGCAACTCAAGTTTCAACCAATCAGGAATGAGTATTTTGGACTTGCGTTTAATGGCCACATTTTATGCAACTTTTTATGCAGGAGGGCCCATATGTCCCAGGTGCTTGTTAGTGTCTAGCTAAGTACAAGAAACAACTACTTGAAAATATATAAAGTTCTCAATGTGTATAAAAAACTGAACAAGCCATTATCTTTCCGAGGGTTTTATGTGCACAAATTTTTTAAACTGTTGTTTGGTTGCGAATTTAACAACATGCGAAAATGACCTGACAATGCATGTGTGAACATGTAGGCCCATTAGAAGTAGCTCTTGTTAGTTATTACACACCCCCCAAAAAAACTCCTGAAAATTTCTGTGTCCGTACCATCAACAAAAATATTGCCTCATACAGTACTACATGTAGGTATGTGTAATCACAATACAAAGTGCCAGGTAATTCATACTGTTGGTGACAGTGAAAGAGATCAGAAAATAGACTTCCATAATTTTCAAAAGTTTGCTTGCATGTACATGTACATCTATTGAAAAAAAATGCAAGCCCTAAAAAAAGTGCACTCTCAGTTGCTTGCATTTTTTGAGAAATCGCACATTTGATGATTTTTACAAATCATCTTTCATTGTCCTGTGTTAAGGTTGAAATTATTCCAAAACATACACAGATAAGATTGTATTCATGTTGAAGAGTACTAGATTCATAAATAACATCAATATACATATAATGACGTCTTATAGTTTTCAAGAGTAATTGAAGAGAACTTAATATCTATTTCATCTTTGGGCAACTAGATGCACCACAAAGAAAGAAAAATACAAAACTCATTATATGACCAACTACATGGCTTGCACACACAAAAAGAAAAAGAAAAAATCATGACCTTGACCAAAACTGAATATTTCACTGTATTGAGAAAGTAAATGTATGATGGGCATGAATACATATTCCAATGTTTGACAAACTTTAACAGGCCAAGCATAAAAAAATTAATAGTTTCTCGTCCAAACTTTAAAAAAAGGAGGACGTAGGCACTTTTTTTTTTTGTTACTCCAATGGAGTTAAATGTAGCACCAGAGATTCTACGCCTGTAAAAAAAAAAGAGAGGGATGTTTCCCACATGGAACAACTTTATTGCAAATTTATTGCATTATATGACAAAATGACTGAAACACTGCAAAAGAGGTAATAACCATCTAGAATAATTTGATGATTATGAAAATCCAGCAGATTTTCTATCATTTTTTTTTATTCATTCCCCCCCACAAAGATTTGTTGTTGTTGTTGATACAGCAGCTGAAACAGATGTGCATTGGAAGAGTACTATTTTTTTTACAAACACTGCAAACACTGCAAAAGAGGTAATAACCATCTAGAATAATTTGATGATTATGAAAATCCAGCAGATTTTCTATCATTTTTTTTATTCATTCCCCCCCCCCCCACAAAGATTTTTTGTTGTTGTTGATACAGCAGCTGAAACAGATGTGCATTGGAAGAGTACTATTTTTTTAAACAAATTTGGCCTTAATGCCCATATGAATTGTAACAGTAGACAATTCAAGTAAACACCTACATCGATTGGGAAATCACTAGTGAAAGGCAGTGAATATTGTTCATTAATGGCAATGAGAGGAAGTGGTAATAAACTTGGAGCCAATCCAATCTATGAGTCTTTCAGTATCCAAAACTGAAAGTAAGCCAATTACAGATTAATTGCAATCTTAATAAAGCATTTTCATTGAGAGAAAACAGTGAAATCAAAACTTGTAATGATTTTTGTGAAACTGCATCTCTTTTGCCAAAGCATATTGTGAAATGCACCACTACACGCATTTCCTTGTACAAAGAGAGAGTAGTTTTGCACTTACTAATGTATCTGTAAGTCAAACACTACAACGAAAATTACAACTATAACAGCTTGGCCATGATAATAACACAATTGCTACACAATAATTATTGAATATTGCAACATTTCCGTCATTAAAATGCAGTATCATTGCTCAAGTAGGTCTGATTACAGACTTGTATTGTACATCCCTTTGTACATGTATGCACGTACATATGTCTACAGCAAGATGAGGTCCATGAACTTTCTTCTTGTAGCAATGACATGACAATATTTGGTTCTGCGTCACATGTTCCGGTGACAATAGCTATGTGGTCCATATCCTATACTAAACGAATTCCTAATGTCAACCCTGCACCAAACACCATACCCTTACACCCCGAGCCTTATCTTGAACCTCACTTAAAACCCAATTGTAACCCTAAAAATTTATCTTTGATGAAATAAAGCCCAGGGGTGGTATTCTGAGCACCATTTTATCTCCAAAATTTTTAATTTTATCTTTAAAAAAAAAATGGTATTCTGAGACCACTTTTCATCTTGGATTTTACCTCATATTTTATCTCTGAGCCTTATACCCCGAGCCTTATCTTGAACCTCACTTAAAACCCAATTGTAACCCTAAACATTTATCTTTGATGAAATAAAGCCCAGGGGTGGTATTCTGAGCACCATTTTATCTCCAAAATTTTTAATTTTATCTTTAAAAAAAAAATGGTATTCTGAGACCACTTTTCATCTTGGATTTTACCTCATATTTTATCTCTGAGCCTTATACCCCGAGCCTTATCTTGAACCTCACTTAAAACCCAATTGTAACCCTAAACATTTATCTTTGATGAAATAAAGCCCAGGGGTGGTATTCTGAGCACCATTTTATCTCCAAAATTTTTAATTTTATCTTTAAAAAAAAAATGGTATTCTGAGACCACTTTTTATCTTGGATTTTACCTCATATTTTATCTCTGAGCCTTATACCCCGAGCCTTATCTTGAACCTCACTTAAAACCCAATTGTAACCCTAAACATTTATCTTTGATGAAATAAAGCCCAGGGGTGGTATTCTGAGCACCATTTTATCTCCAAAATTTTTAATTTTATCTTTAAAAAAAAAATGGTATTCTGAGACCACTTTTCATCTTGGATTTTACCTCATATTTTATCTCTGAGCCTTATACCCCGAGCCTTATCTTGAACCTCACTTAAAACCCAATTGTAACCCTAAACATTTATCTTTGATGAAATAAAGCCCAGGGGTGGTATTCTGAGCACCATTTTATCTCCAAAATTTTTAATTTTATCTTTAAAAAAAAAATGGTATTCTGAGACCACTTTTTATCTTGGATTTTACCTCATATTTTATCTCTGAGCCTTATACCCCGAGCCTTATCTTGAACCTCACTTAAAACCCAATTGCAACCCTAAACATTTATCTTTGATGAAATAAAGCCCAGGGTGGTATTCTGAACACCATTTTATCTCCAAAATTTTTTATTTTATCTTTTTAAAAAAAAATTGGTATTCTGAGACCACTTTTTATCTTGGATCTTATCTCATATTTTATCTCTGTCTCCTACCTCTCCCATGCCTATACAGCTGTACGCATGATACGTACACCCTTAAACGCTTACGCCCATCATTTTCATGGAAGGATAAAATAAACTTGAAATAGGGTAAGGGCTATTTTATCTCTAGGACAAATGAAAAGTGCAACATTTTTGGACAAGTATAGTGCTAGTCGTGCGATCAAAATGATTAAAAAAATACAGAGTATTGACTATATTTCTCAAGCAACATTCTCATATGATTATCGAATTCTATTTCAAGATTTTTATCAACTAATATCATACTTGTAATGATGCTTGTGATGGTGATCTAAAACCTCTGACCTCAGTCCTTTTCAAGGAAATCCTAGCAAAAGCGCGTTTGCGCTTTGAGGCACGCGTATTGAAAATTGTAAAAATAACGCATTCACGCTCTCTTGCCCCAGAGACTGGCAGAGAGCAATTCTATTGGCTGAGACTGATGAAAGTGAAATCTAACGACATTTCTTACTGGGTATTGCATGTAAATGGGCTTGTCTTAGATGGGATAAAATCTCTCTAACATGGTTCTCAGAATACCGATTTAAAAAGATTTTAAGGGTATTTTATCTCACTGACTTAAAGTCTCAGATTTTATCTGAGATAAAATGAATCTCAGAATACCGCCCCTGGGCCCCATTTCATCAAACCTGTTATCAGTAACAACTGCCACATTTCTATGACAAATTAGCTCTCAGCCAATCAGATGCAAGGATTTCAGTAGCTTATAACAGTTACTGCAACTTGTTATTGATAAAAAGTTTTAAGAAACAGGGCCCATCATTTAAGTTCACCGATGTGAACCTAAATTTTCATTACAATCATAATTAGAATTGAAAATAAATATCAAGAAAGTTTTGACCTAGTTTTCTGAAACCACAAATTTCTTTAATAAATCTTATGCCAAATCAGTATTATTGTATTAAAGATCAACCAAATACATTCCATGCTTCAAAAGAGAAAATATTTTTTTTCCCTATACAAAGTGAAAACTTGTAAGCATGCTCACCAAATTTTGTCCTAACACAAACTCTACTTTCTCTCTAAACCTGTAAAGGTTGAAAATATCATTTTCTTGAATCTGATTTCACTCTAATAATCTATTTTTAGTTCCCCTTAGATTTAATCTGTAATTCCATAATTCCAGTTATTTACCATGATTTCTCTCTCATTTTCTTTACCTCTGTTTCAGTTCTTAGTTTTATTGGTATCTTTAACCCTTTCAGGGCAATAATTATTTAAGGGCTAAATTGATCACATTTTGTTCTTCAAACTGGCAACAATAATATTTTTCTTTCAGTGCTGCATGGTTCTGATAAGGTGTAATTTCTTTGAAACAATATACGTGGTTAGGAATTTTGTCAAAAAGTTGTAAAAACTGCCAATTTTGAGAGAAAAAAAATGATTCTGAACCTCTCAATTTGTTGCCAAATTAAGGATTTTAAAGCTTATTCTTGTTTTTAAAATTCCTGGCATCAAACGCAATATGGTCATGCAACAAAAATGGACATAGTATGTGTAGAAATTTTTGCTCTTTTACTCATGCATCTAGTATAGATTTTTAGAGCTCTGAATCAAAAGTTATTGAGCCAAACCACAAAATGTGGTCAATAGTCTTGAAAGGGTAAAATATACTTTTGACTTTCATATCTATCTTACAATATAGTGTTAATGTAATTACCATATCATTGTTTTAAATACAGTTCTATTGTGCTTTATTTATGATTGTGTTTATTTTCAATGGGTGTTTTCGTCATGTGATGTGTGTAAATTATTCTGATTGGTTTTTTAAAAATTTTTATTTAAATCATTCAAAATCCTTTGAATATTTTGTAAAACTGTTCTAATGTGATCTTTTGTACAGTTTTAATTGTAGTTATGTATTTTTTCATGTATCTGTACAGGTTTTATGTTATCAGGGCTCCGTGGCAGACCAGTTGTTATAATCTACTGAACAGACTACCCTGAATAAATAAATAAACACATAAATAAATAAATAATCAAATAAATAAATAAATAATCAAATAAATAAATAAACAAACAAATGTACAGCCAGTACACAAGGCGTTACTTTGGTATAGGAGTCATGATGAATAAGAATTAAGTGAAATTTACCTTCAAGACAACATTGATGAATGGTACCCACATCTTGGCAGCCTTGGTCATGTAGTGTGAGTACAGTTTAGTGGGGTTACCTGCACAGAGATGGGATAATAATGGTGTTATGCACTGAAAAGAACAGACATATAGGTCTAAAATCAATTACACCATATTATCAGCCCTCAGGCAGGTAAAATAAACAATTTTTTAATAAATAATTTACTATTCAGTTTCTTGTTATATTAAAAGAATTTCACAGGACAGGGCAGGTTTTCCCGTCCTCATTATTATCTTCATCATCCTCACTAACATATCATTATCATGATTATTATGATCATCAATGCTATCAACATCATTAACATCACTGTAATCCCCATCCTTATCTCCATCATCATCATCATCATCATCATCATCATCATCATCACTATCATCGTCATCATCATTATCATCCTCACCATAATCATAATCATCATCAATGTCATTGTCATCATCATTATCATCCTCACCATAATCATAATCATCCTCACCATAATCATAATCATTATCATCATCAATGTCATTGTCATCATCATTATCATCCTCACCATAATCATAATCATCATCATCATCATCACTATCATCGTCATCATCATCATCCTCACCATAATCTTAATCATCATCATCATCAATATCATTGTCATTATCATTATCATCCTCATCATCATCATAATCATCATAATCATCATCACCATAATCATAATCATCATCATCAATTTCAACCGTCTGCCTCATACTTTACCTGATTATTTTTCAGTACTAGAACAACTTTATCATACAAGA
Source organism: Heliocidaris tuberculata (assembly GCA_025618425.1). Lineage (NCBI taxonomy): Eukaryota > Metazoa > Echinodermata > Echinoidea > Camarodonta > Echinometridae > Heliocidaris > Heliocidaris tuberculata. The sequence goes on from CM046841.1 coordinate 39,857,043, forward strand.
AACAAAGAGAAATCTAATTTGAATTTTTCAACCAGTAATACGAATCTGGGGAAACAATCGATTTCATATTCAGGACCTGTTATATGGAATAATTTGCCAAAAGAATTAAGGAATAAAACCAGTCTCAGAAGTTTTGGACAGGCATTACAAGAATACTTAATTGGAGAATACCAACTTGAAAATCAATTTTAGAATGTTCATGAAGGTCATTATCATTCATTTTATTTATTTTCAGCTCACTTGATATTCATTATTATTGTTGTTATTATTGTTGTTGTTGTACTGTTATTACTACTTTTATTGATTGTAAATAATGTATATGTGTTATTTAAAAAAAAAAGATATATGAGATGTACATTTCAATTAATTTGCTAACTATTGATTTATGTAATCAATTTTACGGGGCTAATAGCATATGCTATTTGTTAGCTCCCTTTACCAAGACGTTATTGTGATTTCTACAAAGATGTATGTATTGTTGTGATTTGGTAATAAACTCATTCATATCCATTATCAATGTCATCAACATCATCATCATCATCATCCCCATTATCTTCTTTGCCCACGCATGTCCTAAATTATGGAATAGCCTTCCTGAAGACATCAAAAAGTGTATAACTTCTGATTCTTTTAAAAATCATGTAAAAACATTTCTGTTTAATTCTTAATTAATTTCTACATGCGCCTTGAGCACTCCACAGAGTGGATTTGGCGCTATATAAGTTACATGTATTATTTATTATTATTATTATTACTACTCACTAATGATGCCCTTCAATGGATTAAGAGATTTCATCAGACCACCAAACATCTCCAGTCAAGCCTCATTTCTCAGGATGCCCTTCGACGATAGTCATCATCATCATCATCACCATCACCATCACCATCATCATCACCATCATCATCATCATAATCATTGTTATCATCATCACCATCATTATCTACTTCTACTACTTACTAATGATGCCCTTCACTGGATCAAGAGATTTCATCAGGCCACCAAACATCTCCAGTCAAGCCTCATTTCTCAGGACACCCTTCGACATTAGTCATCATCATCATCATCGTCATCACTATTATCATCACCATCATCATCATCATCATCACCACCATCATCACCATCATTATCATCACCATCATCATCATCATCATCATCATAATCATCGTTATCATCATCATCGTTATCATTATCATCATCGTTATCTACTTCTACTACTCACTAATAATGCCCTTCACTGGATTCAGAGATTTCATCAGGCCACCAAACATCTCCAGCCAAGCCTTGTCCCTCAAGACACCCTTCTCAATGATAGTCAAGAAGTTCTGGAGCTCCCTGACCATCATGAAGCAGAGAAGACGGTCAAGCCCAGTCAATCCATAGGTACCAATACTTTGCTGCAATAGGGGAGAGGAGCAGGTAAAATGATATTGGAAATTGTTAAATTATTAACACACCAGTCCCTTTAAAGTGATTGATTAATTTTGTGAAAAATTGTAAAATCAGCTCAAATGCCAGTGAATTGTGTGCAGTCCTCTAACTACATATATAATTAAGGATATGTGAAAGTATGAGAGAAAATGGAACCCGTTTACTATCCTAAAAAAGAGAAAACCGCGATCAATCGCTAGCGCAAGTCGCTCGGCTTCTTCGCTGCGCTGCAGTCACAAAAACCAAGCACCGGCGCTTGGCGATTTCAGAGCGGGTTTCCAGCCCGTACAGTATTCTGTGATAGAGCGAGGTATGCCAACCGTACGAGTTCTTTAGGGTTCGGTGGTACTCTATCCCGACATCAATGTTCAATCGTAAATATCTTGATATATAAACGACCGATCAGCTTATAAAACTCAGGCGATTCCTGTCTGAGCTAAAGGTTTGCAATTATGATTACAGCATTAGCTGGAACAGTGATTTTTTTTTTTTCAATCCTGGACAAAGTTAATCAATGCCTTTAATATAAAGTTCTTCTTTCTATTAGCCTAATCAATCAATCTTATTTTCTCAATCAACTGTACATATACAATGCAATATTTTTTGACAGATGGCCTAAATAGCTTTTTACACTAAAGCATGCAGGAGTCTAAGGTATAAAAGGCATCCCCTTTCGTCACTGATATCTCTCTTATTTCTATCTTCTGTCTATAAAGAGGCTCTTTGCTTCTCCTTTTCGCTCTTAATCTTCTTTATGTAGAGGTGTTGTGGATCAGTGGATAAGTCCCCGGACTTTGAACCACGAGGTCCGGGGTTCAAATCCCACCGCAGCACTAGCGTCCTTTGGCAAGACGTTAATCTACATTTGCCACTCTCCACCCAGGTGTTAAATGGGTACCCGGTAGGATGCGAAAGTTAATGTCGTTTGCTTAGCAATGTGAGCGCCACGGCCCATTGCTGGAATACTCCCCAGGGAGTGGAGAATGTGCATACATTGTGTATGCAAGCCAGAATCCGATGACCGGGGTAATAATATATCTGTAAAGCGCTTAGAGATATCTCCGATGTAATAGGCGCTATATAAAAGCGGATTATTATTATTATTAATCTTCTATATATATCGATGTTTCTCTGTTACCCAACTCGCTTTACTCCGCAGGAGTGTTAAGCTGTATTATTTTAGATTCAGAATCTCTCTCTCTCTCTCTCTCTCATTTTTCCCATCCTCCCCCCTCTCTCTCTCTTTCTCCCTTCCTTTGTCCCTCACTCTTTCTCCCTTCCTTTGTCCCTCACTCTTTCTCCCTTACTCCATTCCTCTCTCTCTTTCTCTTTCCCTCCCCCTCTCTCTCTCCTTTCCTCCATTCCTACCCCTCTCTCTCTTTTCATACAAGCTTATACTCTAGTCTCTAAATAATCACAAGCCTACAAATTCCTTTATTACACTGGATTGGATTGAGCTGATTGGTGAACTAACCTGCAGTTTTGAGAAGACCTTCATATCAAGGACCTCTTGTCTTGTCTTCAAGTCATACCAGGTCTTCATGGCATCGATGTAGGTAGTTGTCCTGGGGATAAAAAAAAAGGGGTTGATCGTTAACCCATAGAGGAACAGAATTTTCCAAAATTCTGAATTAATCATCTTTGCTTCCTCAAATTAGCACCAATTACATTTTTTTCATTTACTTAAAAGGCAACCCCCCCCCCCAAAAAAAAATGGATATTAACCTGCTGATAATTTTGGCTGGAGTCAATGGAAATTGTGTGTAATACCAAAATCAAATTGTAACCAACACATGAAATGATCTGTATGAATAAAACTAAATGCTGCAACAAAAAGTTGCCAATGTGCATATGAAATAAGTGATTTTGAATTTCATTTTGAGTTGCCCATACAAGTTTAATACTTATTTAAATTTAAAATGCTTTTATTCAAGAAAAGCATAATTTATTGCAATGAAAATGGACAAAATAAATTGTCTAAAGGTAGTTACTAGCTGCTAGAAGTATCATATTTTAGACTTACTTTGGGTCGGTGATGCGGAGGATCTCCCTCACAAGACGGCCCATGAAGTTGATGGAGCTGTCTACTGGTGGGAACTTTGGAATGGGGATGGTGGTGGACTGGTATACGCTCTGCCAATCATGCACCTGTCAAGACAAAGAATGAAAACATGTACATGATCTAGGTACCATATTTGTCGTGTAAAGGCCTTGTTGCACCCTGACTTTGACTTTGGGAGAAAAACATATGGGGTAAAAAAATGCACCAGAAATATTGCATCACAAAAAAATAATCAGGAAAAAAAAAAGTAAAGAGCAAAACTTTTAATGTGTTGACTTCTGAATACCACTATTCCTTGTTCACGGCTGGATCCCTTCATTAATTGATTGATTGATGTATTGATTAATCAACAAATTGATTATCTAAAGACAATATCAAACTTACCTTTGTCCTGAGGAAGCTATTACATTCTTGTTCCATGTTGTAATTGATGATTGACTGATTGATTAATCAATTGATTGATTTAATTAACTGAATGATAAATGGACAGATTGGCTGAAGATGGTATCCATCCTACCTTGGTTCTGAGGAAGCTGTTACATTCTTGTTCCATGTTGTAATTGATGATTGACTGATTGATTAATCAATTGATTGATTTAATTAACTGAATGATAAATGGACAGATTGGCTGAAGATGGTATCCATCCTACCTTGGTTCTGAGGAAGCTGTTACATTCTTGTTCCATGTTGTAATTGATGATTGACTGATTGATTAATCAATTGATTGATTTAATTAACTGAATGATAAATGGACAGATTGGCTGAAGATGGTATCCATCCTACCTTGGTTCTGAGGAAGCTGTTACATTCTTGTTCCATGTTGTAATTGATGATTGACTGATTGATTAATCAATTGATTGATTTAATTAACTGAATGATAAATGGACAGATTGGCTGAAGATGGTATCCATCCTACCTTGGTTCTGAGGAAGCTGTTACATTCTTGTTCCATGTTGTAATTGATGATCCTAGAGACCTCTTCCTGCCAGATCTTGAGACCATGGATGTCTACGTAATCCTGGATGTACTCAAAGGATCGGATGAATCCGTCCATGCGGGCACCTAGTGCTTCAAGCTTTGGCATCAGCTCACATACCTGGTATGGAGAAGCAAATCATATTTGATTATCAAAGAAGACCCTACGTGCAAGCACCAAAGAATTAACATCTAATAAAAATTCCTTCCAAGTTTGGACATGAGTGCACTGTTATGAAATATTTTGTATTCTAAAGAGTAATCTTACCAAATTTTTTGTATAGAATTTATAAACGAACAATGAAAAAATTAACATGCAAAAAACACAGTACCATTTTGACACAAAAAATATACATGTACGTGTGTGTGCACTGGTAGAGTTTACAAAGAGACAAAGAAGATGATATTCTGAAGCTGGAAAAGTGAAAGTACGCAAAGAGAGTTTTCTAATAATATTTGCGTTGTTTGCAACAATATGCATTGCTGCAATAAAAAATGAAATGGTGACATTCAATTGCAATTGAAGTCATGTGGGTGCACTGAAAAGGCATAATTTCATCAATGCGAAAGAAATGATTACTTGTTATTCTAATAAAAACAGAAAATAGGAAACTACACAAAGATACATAAAAGACAGATCCGTTCCACAGACACTTTGGATTCTTTAAAGTCAAATTTAAAAACAGTCCTTTTTTCTATTAAAAGCATACAGTGAAATGTAATTCAACACCAATTTGTAGTATTCTTCAGTCCATTTTATTTCTACCTTCTTGCTTCTCTCATTTTCATTATGCGCCTTAGAATAGTTAAACTAGATAGATGGTGCAATATAAGTATGTATTATTATTATTATTATGATGATTATAATATTGAGAGAAAGGGAGAGAAAGAGAAAGAGAGAGAGAGAGAGAGGGGGCAGATAGACAAAGAGACAGAAAGGAACAGAAGAGAGATGCAAACAAGAAAAACGAAGATATAAAAAGAGAGAAAGAGAAAGAGAGATAAAGAGAAAGAGAGAGAGAGAAAGAGGGGGCAGATAGACAAAGAGATGGAAAGGAACAGAAGAGAGATGCAAACAAGGAAAACAAAGATATAAAAAGAGAGAGAGAAAGAGAGAGATGCACACAGATGAAGAGAAAGAGACAGTGAGAGGTGCAAATAAATAAAAGAGACCAACCTTGGCCTTGGGGTTGAAGATGAGAGAGCTATGAAGAGCACCGGCTACCTGGGCAACCAATTCTTTCCTGATGCCATCCTCAAGAAGCTGCTTAGGATCAATCTATATCATGAAATTAAGTGATAAACAGATGTGATGTCACATTTGATTTGACAGAAGTGTTCCATCTCCAAGCTACTATACATGCTAGTAACCTTATAATTCTTATTATATCCCTCATTAATGGATAATGCCGATGCCAATAAAGAAAAAATGTACTATACCGTGATGTCATTCATGGTATAGTGCATTATACCATGAATGTCGTCACAGATATGCGATCGATCAGTGGTTTTTCATCATCATTATTTTATCAAGATTCTTTAGAGGGATATAAAACAAATACAGGTATAAATTATCATGCACTGTTTCGAGCCACAAGTGAAATTAAGGATTCCTCGGTGACAGAAATAGCACTATTTTCTTCGGGGCTACACCCCTCAGAATACACCCCTCAGAAATATAGTGCTATTCCTGCCACCTCGGATTCATAATTTCAACTAGAGCCTCTCAGTGCATGGTACATTTGTTTACTATATGTACATGAATGTCCAACAACAAAATGAAATAGAAGGAGATAGCTTACTGTCCATGCACTTAATAAAGTTATTTTTTTCAATGGTTGTCTGTCTAAGGAACATGAACATGAACTTGATATTACATGTATGCATTTTACAAAAGAATCATTATAATAATAATAATAAGAAGAAGAAGAAGAAGAAGAACAATAATAATAATATGTCTTGTTTACCCAGGGTAGCCTCATCATTATACACTTTTCTCCCTGAGGGCCCTGCAACCATGATAATGAGCTCAAGCATTCAAGGAATTTCTTCCTTACATGTATTACCATTATCATCCACAATCCATTTATTACTATAATTACATGTATTATCATTATCATTTTCATCATCAGCATAATCATACTCATAATAACTATAATCATCATCATCATTATCATCATCATCACTGGCATACTGATGGGGCGGGGGCTTGGACGCCCCCCAAAAAAGTTTCATGCTCTCCCCCCCCCCCCAAAAAAAAAAAAAAAAAGGAAAGAAAAAATTTCAAATTACCTACCAGATATATGACAAAACTATATTTTCAATAAAAAAAGGTTATTTTTTGCTCGCTCTCTTCGCTCACTCTCTTCGCTCGCTCACAAGTATTCAGAAATTGCTCCCCATATGGGTATGCATGGCTCCCTCAAAATTTTTTGCTCATTATGCCAATGATCATTTTCATCTTTCATTACTATCATCATTACAGCTACTATCAGTTTAAAGACTGCTCATCATCGCCATGATCAATCAATCATTTACCTTGATGATTCCTACGAGAGTTGTCTTCATCATGAGGATGCCTTCTGTAAACACTGAGATGGAGTGGGTTAACCTTGCAACCTGGCACAGATGAAGAAACAAAAGAGAGATAAAAGCTAACAACTATTTTATAACTACATGAAGCATACAGTGTTCTTGGCAGAAATATGTCTCACTTGCAGTGCAAGTTGATTAGACTGACATTGCAGCATCCTAAGGGGAAATGGTTCAGGATTTCCAAAGCATTTCAGCTGGTGAGTGCATTTAAAGTGTACCAATCACCAAAAAATATGTTGCTCTGTATATTAGGGGTTCCATGTCGATATACTATATTTGAAATACATGTATGAGCTTGAATTTTTACATTCTAGCTGTAAACAAATTATTCCTTTAGGTGATTGCTCCACTTTAATGATTTTACAGCTTTTTAAAAAATTTTGCATTAAAAAACAAAGTAGTGTCGAACATGCAGCAACATACATGTAACAATAGTAGACACAGTGTGTGAATACATTATTATTTCTACTCACACATCTGTATATTTCTTAGGGCTCTGGATTAAAAGTTAATGAGTCAAACCACAAGATGTGGGTAATTGTCCTGAATGGGCTGATGTAGTCAAATCACAGAGTACATATACTCATGAAACCTACCTCGTATCGCTGGTCCAACTGGGCAAAGTCTCGTAGCTTCTCCTTCTCCAGTCTTGTGGGGACTTCTTTGATGTGATGTGTCTGAAGCTGAATGATTTGAGAGAGGAGGGCAAACATAGTCTGGGGGATGATCTGAAGCACCTGCAAACAAGACCAAAAAGTTGGGAAAAAAAAGGATGTTAATAAATGCACAGGATGACAAATGAGTTAAAACGATTTTGTATGAACTGGATTCTTCAAACATAAATCAACACATTGAGAACACTGATATTTACTGAATTTGTTAGATCCTGAAAATATACCATTTAATTATCTGAAATCAAGAATCAACATAGTAACTTGCAGCCCCCTCCTCACAACCTGAATATACAGAGGTAAAAGAGCACTTTGTATCTGAACTTCTCATTTTTCATTTTTCATTTAAAAAAATTGCAATTAAGAATTTGAGGAATGAATTACAAACAGGTAGACATATAAATAAAAATAACATGAAGAAAAGATATATATCCTGGTGACCATGGGCAGGCTGCCAGTTAAAAGAAAAACTGAAAGATTACCTTACGAACATAGGCCACTAACTCATTGGAGTAATACTGTGATACGCTGACCAGATCAGGACTATTGGCTTGGTTGATCCTGATCAGAGGCAAATCAAGGGCGGAGGCAAGCTAGAAACAGATTCAACAGACATAATCACAATTCACTTAAAAATCAACAATGGCATATAATGAAAGGCTACCAACTAACTAATATATCTATATTCATATATTCAAAGGATATTGGTCATGCACAAGAATGAACATACATTTGGCATAAAATGATCGATGTCTGACTGTTTCTGTATAATTACATATATGTACAAAAAACAGTTTAACATAAATTTCATGTAAAATGCTAGAAATTGCAGTTTACATGCATATGTACATGTAGGACATGAATACTAATAAGTTTAACACATTAATACATGAACGTGACAAAGGGAACACAAGCACAATACATTCACAGTTCACAAACAAAAAATGAATACAATTACACCCTACATTCGATGAGTGCGATATAAAATTCCCCTGCACACTTTTCAACATGTGCTTTATTGATAAAGCATACATGAGCTTGATTTGGTGTAATAAAAAAATCTGTGAATGTTTTCTGTGATGCTTAGAGCAACCTCCCCCCCCCCCAAAAAAAAAAAAACACACAAAAAAAACACAAAATATAAAGCTTTGAGGGCAGATCAAAGATTTGGTAAAAGGGCACAATTGTGAAAAATATCTGACAAGCCAAAATATAATTTTTGTACGTGCACTTAATGAATAGCACATAGCGTTTAAAAGGGGGGGGGGGGTGTAGGCTGATTATATAGCCTCCTTCAATCCACGAGTTGCTTTTACAGCAATCTAAAAACTTTGAAGTCACTTAAATGAATTACCTTGAGGAATGTAGCTCTGAGTTTTATGACCAATGCTGGATAGTTCTTGATCCCCTGCTGCATGAAAGGTGTGTAACTGAAAGGTGGAAAACAACAATGAAAATTCTATAACGAGTTCTAGGTGGCAACAAAAGCTGTGTTTCTCTAGCCCTGTGAGGCAAGAGGATCTTTACATGAACATCCACTGCCTGAACACGAATTTGCTCTAAGAATATTGCAGTTTACAGATTTAAACAAACAAACAAACAAGCAAAACCAGAGGTCTACAGCCTTTCCACAATCAGTGAACAGTTTACGGAGTCTGTTTGAGACAAATGTAACATGTACCTTCTGGTCTACTGATCAACTTGACAAGATATCTTAGAACAACCAGAGCTTAAACACAACAATGTATATATGACAAAGAGGATATTCTTGGGGAACTAAGGGGACTTACTTGTCGATGATCTCCCAGGCATAGGACACATCAGCCACGATCTGCATGGTGATAAGGACCTCCTCTTTGATGTTGATTGTCCTGATCATCTGGTGGAGAAATTTACGGGTCTCTGCCAAGAACTGACGCACCTGTAGGTTTGCCTCCAGTTGGTGGAACTCTTGCACCTGTTCAGGTTACCATAGATACGAGAGATTCATAACGAAATGACAACAAATGTATAAATGGCTAGACCAGGGCCCATATTCATAAAACCATATTTGGCCTAGTTGGGAACTAGTCATGTACTGTAGCCTAAGTAATTAGTTGACATCTAGCTGAGTACGGTTTATGAATATGGGCTCAGGCTTTTGGGCTAAAAATTGAGGTCCAGAGAGAGAAGAGAGACAATGGTCTTTAAATAAAGCATCCAAGGCTGTTGTTTGGGCGGACTGAAGCGATTTTGCAGGTTGAAAGTGTGCAATGACGAGTTAATCACCCTTGTCAGTAATCTTGTGGGGGAGAATTTACCCTTGGTATTTGTTATCTGATGTACTCAACAATTAGAATTAGTTCCAAGGATGTTATGCATTGGTGAGAACCCTAGTTGTAATGTAACATCACCAATTTACAGACATTGATATACCAATAACACATTCTAAGACAACTACTCCTAGACTACCATCCCACAAACAACTACACTTGACAACTACCCTGTCAACAACTAGCCAAAAGAGGACAGTATTAACAAGGAGGTAATCATGTTGGGGATTGTTTTCCTTTGTTCGCTACCAGAACCAGAGAATATTTTTAACTGGACATTACCTCTTCCAGGGCCTGTATGAGTTGTATTATCTTTCGTCCTGCTGCTGTAGAGTCATCATAGGCTAGGGAAGAGATCTGCTTGGACATATCACCAAACCAAGCTTGTAGATTCTCTAAACATATTCAAGGATGAATAGAAAATATATTTTTTGTTAACCGACATGTATCAGAGTACAGTTCCCCTTATTTGTGGCATTACAGTCTTATCTTGTGATTCAAAATGCAATGAATTGCTAATATCTCATGAGTAGAAATATCAAAAATTACAAAGAAAGATTTACTACAGACAAGACAATGAGAACCTGAACAACTCAACCACTGCAAGAAAAAAAAAAATCACAATTTCCTTCTCTCAAAATAAAATTCCATTACCAGAGCTTAAGATTAGCTTCAAAATCACTTTTCACAGGTCTGACCGCATTTGAATTTTCTCACCATTTTTAGCAACTCTCGTGAGCGGCTTCGTTCCAGAGAACACCTCCGATAGCTCTGCCATCCTCTCGACGCCTTCTGTCTTGTAGGTGTCCCATTTATCATGCTTCTCAATCAACATTTTCTTGAACATCTGATGAGATACACCATATATTAACATAAAATTATAATTAAGAGACGGTATTGAGTACTTGTACTACAAAATTGAAGAATAGCTTTAACTCTTACTGTGCCAAGGGCTTTTCTTTGTTTGAAGATTTTACCGAAAAATGAACAATGGTTACTTTCTAAATGCCAGCACTTCTTTAACCCTGTCTTATATTTCAAATTACTGAGCGCAAATGTTATAGGAAAATTTCTTACTTTCTCCAATTATACCAAACATTTCAACTTTAATCACTTTCGTGCGTTTCTCTCCCCACTTGGTGTACTATTTTTTTCAGTGTTAAGGCAACAGATCCGGTACAAAATCTGAAAATTTCAAAAAAAAATTCTATGACTGCATAAAATAATTCTTAGATATAAAGAATGCTTGATTCATGCTCTAAACATTGATAAACATAACCAACATATAGATATTTCTTGGTGGAGCAATATACCATTGAAAATACCTAGTCAATTTGTCACTTATGTGACACAGGCATGGCATAAGTTAAATAACGAAAGACTGAATAGAAAGCTGAATTCAAACAGTATAAACAGGAACTTTGGGAAACAACGCACACACACACAAAAATAACGAGCTCTGATTTACTACCACAAATTCTAGCTATTAGCTATTACAGCCTGGTAAACCTGCTGGTTACCAACTCTAGTGTCCTGTTATTTGCGGCAACCTATCAGACTTCTTTATTTTTTTGCGCGCCTTGCTTCCCGTAGTTCCTGTTTAAATTGCTTGTGTCTTACAAGTGTAAGACGGAGAGCTTCATATATTTGTAACTGTTATTCACGAGAAGCAGGGTAAATTGGTACCATGGAAAATATACAGAGCAAAATTTGATAAATGAAACAGAGTATTAAAACTCAAATTTGACATTTAAGAGTTCATTTAAAAATAACTGTTTACAGTTGTGGCACAGAAAGGGTTAGTACTATTGCATCAACTTACCTCCTTGAGTTTGAACTCTAGCTGAGCAGTGTTGAGCAGACATTCAAACATCTTCTGTGGACTATACTTTCCCTCCTGTACAAGCTGCTCTCTTATCTGACGAACTTTCTTGTTGTGGTCCCATGCTGCAAGCATAAAATAACATGAAAATACATAATCCATTGGCTCAAAACCACCAATATTAACGTCGTTGGAATTCACTTTTACTTTTGTTTTGTGTATTTTTATGAAATGAGAAAATCCAAGCGCTTCCCAATAACACTTAAAGTTTACTCTGCTTTAGTCCACTCATATATCATGCAAGACAATCCTTATCGCTACACATATAAGTCCAATTTTTCATTTTGTACTTACGTCCTTCTGCAGTATGCAACATGAGCCACCTAATGGTCACATTACACTCCCTGAGACAGTTCATGAGTTTGGGGATGTTGTCAAGGACATATTCCTCTGTCAGGTTCCCTTCTGTCAGGTAGTGTTTGGTCATCTGAATCAGCTGTTCCAGTCTTTTGTTGTGACGTATGGCCTGGAAGTAAGAAGATTCAAAGAACTCTGAGCAAAAAAAAGTACTTCGGCATATGCTATCACAACAATTGCTCTGGGCTTTATTTTATCAAAGATATAGGATTTGGGTTAGGGTTACCACTGGGTTTTAGGTCAAGTTAAGTGTTAGGGTGGAGTTTAGTATTTTGGTCCAGGGTTGAAGTTCAGCCTGTAAGTAGGAAGAATCATTGAACAGTGAACAAAGCCCTACAACAATTTATTGGAGGTCACCTCCTTGTAATTGTGTCATATCACATTGCAATGTACTACATTTTCCAATACACACTGAAAATCTTTGTCATCATTCTCCTAAAGAAAGAGTCATGTAGTATGGTGATACATGAATTTGTATACGTAAATTTAGCTTTAAACAGTGCCAGAAATTAAAATATTTAAAGAACCTGGCTAAGGTAGCTTAGCGAATCCCCATGGTGCATAAAGACGTGGGAAATACGCAAAAAGGAAAATTGCTAGTTTTGTCTGTATTTCTAAAATTAGAATCAGACATATCTGAATAAAAGTTTTTCATATTATTTTGCTTAAAAGTGTTCAAAGAGGTAAATACTAATTCTACATCCTAATCCTATTTTGGTTCTGCCTCTACATAAAACAAATAACATTTTGATTTTTAATAATTTTGTCATATGTGTCTTTCCCACGTTTTTACACACCACAACGTTTCGCTATAGCTACCTAAATAGATACATGATGTGCTACCTTCTGGTTGCTAGTAACAACTTAAAACTTTTATTTTATTTCCATCACCCAAACTAAAATTGCTGTATTCAGCATTAAAAGTTGTACCTATTTGTTTGAAAAAAGGGAAAAAGTTTATGTTATACCATAGTCACAACGCCAAATCGACTCTAAACTGACTGATAACCGATTTGGGTAATGTCATGTTTCTTTGGTCTATTGTCAGTCTGGTGTTGGTTTTGTCTGCATGACTGGGGTACTATTGTACATATACTACCATGACAACTTGATAACCCATTCACACCGCAAACCCAACTCCAAAACGACCGATAACTTGGCCATTCGCGGTAATGTAATTTGTTGTTAGGTCTTTTGTCAGTCTGGTGTCTGTCACCTCAGGATGACTGGGGAATCTCAAAGAAATAAATTCAGTTTGGATGAAAGTGGATGATATCCTCACCAGTTCTTTGACATTGTTGAGATCCAGTGTGTTGTTGAGGGCTACCTTGGCTGCTTTGTAAGGCTCCCATGCATCTGCTAGATTGACAACGATGCCCATGTACACAGTGATTACCTAAAGTTAACACAATCAAAGCAAATTGACTGTCAACACCTGTAAAATTGTAATTTGTAAAACTAATCTTAAGCATTAAAAATAAATTTGACCATGATGCCCATGTACACAGTGATTACCTAAAGTTAACACAATCAAAGCAAATTCACTGTCAACACCTGTAAAAGTGTAATTTGTAAAACTAATCTTAAGCATTAAAAATAAATTTGACCATGATGCCCATGTACACAATGATTACCTAAAGTTAACGCATTCAAAGCAAATTCACTCTCAACACCTGTAAAACTAATTTTTTTTTTTTCACTAAGCATTAAAAATAAATCTGACCATGATGCCCATGTACACATTGATTTCATCAAGATAAAGCAATCAAAGCAAAATCATGAACCTCATGCTATGTATACTACTGCAAATGCTGTTATTTTTGTGCAGTTTAATGTTTTCGTCAGGTGTTAAGAAAAGAAGCATATCTGTTGAATTTTCAGCTTATGCTTCCAAAGTCAACTGGGAACCAGATACCCAATAAAGCTGAAAAAGATGCCTTGTGTGTACCAAAATTTAGGACGGACACATACAAACACAGTCCTTTGGTTTTCGGGAATTAGAGTGTGCAGTTTAATGTTTTCGTCAGGTGTTAAGAAAAGAAGCATATCTGTTGAATTTTCAGCTTATGCTTCCAAAGTCAACTGGGAACCAGATACCCAATAAAGCTGAAAAAGATGCCTTGTGTGTACCAAAATTTAGGACGGACACATACAAACACAGTCCTTTGGTTTTCGGGAATTAGAGTATGGAAGCAAGTTGAAAGTTCTGTCAAGAAATCACCAACATGGAACAATTTCAAACACAACTTGAAAGTTCTGCTATCTGCAGAAAACGTTTAAGTGAATATCACTTATACTGATTCAAATACATTACTTGATGAAATTTACTTGTTTATTCACAAACTTTTTGATGGCATGAAGCTTTTGAACTGAATGAATGACACCACCTATTATAGTTATAGGTGCTTTCATTGGTATTCATGCTGTACATGTACATACAGCATACTAATATGCTGTATAATGAATGTCCATCTTTTAATATATTCTATGTAAATATGTATATATCATTTTTGGTATCCCAAGTGGGGATTTTTATTGATCCAAGATCATCTCTCTACTTTTTTTATGAGCTTTCATACTATTATTTATTTTCAGAGGTTGTCAAAAGTATTTGATGTCTTTTCATCTCATTTACAAAAACGAATGTATTTATATCAATGATTTTAGAAATATGCACCAAAATATCATTGAATACGTTTTTGAAAATTTCTGTTAATTATGGGGATACCAGATAATATGTACATACATTTAAATATCCTCTGTATTTCGTTTTGTTTTGTTGCTGTAATGGATTTATATTGTTACTTGATATCTTTGTTATCAAACAGGGCCTCATGGAAGACCACCACTATTGGTGAAAATGTGCTACCCTATATAAATATCAGAAATAAATAAATAAATAAATAAAGACATTTCAATGCATAAAGTAAGTACATTGTTCTATATAAAAAGTGAAATTTTAGCACTATATAAAAAGGCAATATTCTTATTAGAGTATTATAATCAAACTGACCCAGTTATCAGGGAAGTGTTTGTCGACGATCTCTCTCATCTTAGCCTGTTGTGAGTTGAGTGTATCAGGTGAGAAGAACATGATGACGTACAGCATGGCTGCCTGTGTGGACAGAGCAGTGCTGCGATGCTCTGGCAAGGGGTATGCCGAGATCTGCAGAAGCACAAAGCACAATGAATGTTAGGATTCAGACCTCTGCCAGGTTATGCACGTTTTTAGACATTTTATCTACAGTTGTATCTCTTGACCCTGGTGATAATGGATACCTGGCAGAATTCATTCCTTGAAATACACTTAGCACCAATCTTTATTTCCTGTTTAATATCATTTCATCATTATTCTTAAAAAGTTCATAAATTCTCTATCACTTGTCTCATTTTCCTCAAACCTATTTCATTCAATTTCTCTTCATTATTATCATCCATATTCTTTTTTTTGTTGCTTTAAATCAAATTTATTATTTTTTTTTTGGGGGGGGGGGGTGGGGGGAAGGGGGCATAACTTTAACAACTACAAAAAATAAAGGCTAAAAGAAATGGATCTATGTACCTGATTGTAGATGTCATCTGATCGTAATCTTCCAATTATCATAGCTATGAATGTCTTGCTGATAGGAATGCGCCTGTTAGGATAAACAAACAAGCGAATAGGTAATTTACACAGTACGTAATACATCTCGCTATAAGTGCAAGTCTCACAGAAAAATGAAGCATTTTATTGCTGATTAACAATAAATTTGAATACATCACAATAATTAATGTGTTACAAAATTCTGTGTAGAAATGCTGAAGCCCCCACCTAGCCTTATCAGATAAACAAAAAACTGAACAAAAATCGGTCAAGAAATAAGGGAGAAGCAAAATTTGCAATTAGGAATAAATTTGCACAATCAGCATAATCAATGAATTACATAATTCTGAATAGAATAGTCCGCACAGGACTGATACCTGAAAACTGACAGCTGGTTTGATTTTCCATTTTCCCTCTTAAGAAATCCTGAAGATAATCTTTGAATGATAATGGTATTACTTACTTGAAATAGTCCTCTGGGTAGTTTGGGGGTCTCTTGGCCGTGGGGGAGGGGTGGTAGCCAGTACTTCTCAGTAGCTTGCATACATCGTCCATGTTAGAGTCTACAGCTGCCCTTGATGCACTGTAATACATCAAGACATGTCAATAGTTGCATCCACTTATGATGTTCATACAAAGAGAGATAGAGAGGGAAAGAGAGAGAGATAGAGAGAGGAGGGAGAAAGGAGAAAAGAGAGAGAGAGAGAGAGTAAAAGAGAGAGAAAAGGGGGGGGGGGAGAGGGAGAAGGAAAGCAAAAGAGGGATAGACACACAGATACATATATAGAGACAAGTACAGAGAGGGGATAGAAAGACAGAGAGACAGACAGAATGAGAGAGAGAGAGAGAGAGAGAGAGAAAGAAGAAAATGAAAACTTTCAAAAAGCTGACACAAGTATCAAAGGGAAAATTCTTGTTCAAAACATTGACTGACCTGTATCTGTGATAAGAGACAAGCATTCTCTCCCTGACCCTTCCTTCAATCCTCATATCAACGATCAACAGCATACAGCCATACAGGTACAGAGCTTCACACTGCAAAGGAAGATATTAAATGCATTTTTAAAAATGTGAATATTAGTTATTATATCCTACAGTACACCATAAAATTATCGTGCAAGGATTGGCCAGGAATATCTCACGTGACATAAAATACTTTCACCATGAAGAAAAAAAATTGATATCGCGTGACGTCAGATCTCTGTATGTTTTTCGCTATACCGATGTTTTGAAGTCACTTTTTTATTATTCTGGCTATTTCGAAGTGAAGTATCACGATAATGTTTGTGCATGACGAGCCTCTCAGTGTATGTAGGTCCACTCTGATTCTACATTTTGTTTTTATTTTGTATCTACATGTATCTAGGCTTACTCTTGTAGGATATAAATTGAATATACCATACACTCTTTCCGATGCACCAGTTGAAATTATGAATTCTTGGCACAGTGCTATGCCAGTCACCTCAGAGAATCCACAATTTCAACTGGAGCCTCTCAGTGCAAGGTATATTTGATTACTGTATAATACCTAGACACTATATACAATACCTAGGGCACTCATCCCACTTGCTACAAAGAAAATTTAACATACAATAGAATAGACACATCATGGTGTAGTGGTTTATCACATGACTGTGGAAACATGGTTTTATGGTTCAAGTCCCAGCTGCAGCACGAATGTCCTTTGGCAAGATAGTAATCTATGTTTGCCACTCTTAACCGAGGTGTAGTCTATAGATACTTGGTAGGAAAAAATTCCTTGAATGTTTTCAGTGTCTTAGAGCAGCTTTGATAAAGCCAGGGCAATATCTGTAGGCGCCTTTAGCATCCCTTTGTATGGATATGTGTGTGTTATAAATGATGCTATTATTATGATTATTATTATAATTATTATGAAGTCAACAGAACAGAATTTTAAATATTCACAGAAATGTAGCTTTAACCATGACGTGTTAGGTGAGTCTTAAGTTTTGGTTTTGAAAGTTTGAGATCAGGGGAGTGTTTCATCAAGTGTTTTGTCAATGATTTTTACCGACAACTGTTACAAGCTAATGAAATCCTTGCATATGATTGGCTGAGAGCAAATTTGTCGGTAAAAATCACTGACAAAGCACTTGATGAAACGCTCCCCTGGAACATAATGCCAGACATCGCGGGCATTACTTAATGAGCATATACATAGTAGCATCAGAAGTGCTGTTGGTCTTACCATTAATTGTTTACCATCTTCATTGAGCAATACAGTTTCTAGTGTCTGTTGAATGAAGACACCCTCATCGAGTTCTTCCAAAAACCTATACATACAAGAAGAAAGAAATTAGCCAGACTAATTAATATTTCATTTCTATTTCTAATTATTACATATTGACAAAATCCAAAATATACATCACAGTAAAGACAAAAATAAAAATAATGGATTAGAACACAGGCAAAACCCCCCAATATATATAGAGAGAAAGCAGAAGAAGAAGAGGAGAAAGAGAGAGAGAGAAACAGACAGACTGCAAGAGACAGTAACATAAGGAAATAAAAGACATACATGATAGATTTTTGAACAAATTCCAATTCAGTAACAATTCAATAGTTTCACAGTTGTATGTAATTTTCATTGTTACACAAATAACTGGATTAAAAGAAAAGTGGGAAAAAAGTTACATTACAGCACAAGTGTTTTTGTAAAAAAGTGAAGAAGTAGAGAGCTGGGGAAGGGATTGTCAACTTAAAAAGGTTCAAAACATGTGAATACCATGTAGATACCAACAGAGGAGACACAGAGCTGAGAATGTTTTGAGCATTTGGTGACCTTCAGTCTGAAACTTATGTATCTTACAGAGAGACAGAAAGAGAAGGTGAGACATAAAAATACCCTACCTGTTTAGATCCATGACATATTTGTGGATGCTCTCAAAGGCGAGGTAGAAACGTCGCAGGATTTCCATGTGGTTCTCACGGAACATTTCATCAAGGTCTTGCAGTTCCTAAATATACCAGGGGGAGATCATATGAAAATCTATGTATTATCCGATGGTCGGCCATCGACAGTTCAGTATTTGTTTTGTAAACACAGAGAATACACTGTACACTGTAGGACTAATCATAGAAACACTTGAAGAATTATGTGAATCAAGTAAGGAAACATTGTAGCCATGTATATGACACCACTATAAAGGGGTTAGGTTTCATATCTATAGCGATAATGTGCTGCTTTTCTCTTAAAATCTTATATACTAAACATGATAAGGATAAGGTACAATGCACCGTGTATTAATTCTCCATTAAAGGGCAATCCAACCTTGGTAATAAGATGATTTGTGTGAAAGCAGAAAAATAAGAAAAACAGGATGGTGAAAGTTTGAAAAAAATCGGACAAGGATTAAGAAAGTTATAGATGTTTGAAAAATGAGATCACTACATCTATGCGAATCTCAAATTGGCAATTTGTTGAGTCAGTTGTGACATTTTTGTGGACAACTCTCCCATTTGTCGTACCAAAAATATCATTAATTAGCGGTTTTCTTCGAGGCGCTTTTACCCTCGGGGCAGTACTCAAAATATATTGGAGATAACATATTGTTATAGGTCCTCATGAATGAAAAGATCCTACTGAGTTATGCATTTTGAAAAAAAGTGACATTTTAGTCATTTTGTGTGTTAGAGCGAATGGGGGAGTTGTCCACAGCTACATCACGATGGCATTACCTATTCGGTCAATTTGAAATTCCCATGTGCATAGTGATTACAACTTTTAAAAATTCATAACTTTCTTATTGCTTGTCCAATTTCGTTCAAACTTTTACCAATCTGCTTCTCTGATTTTTCCTCTTTCTTTCAAAGCAACTTGCTATTAAGGTTGGATTTCCCTTTAATATTTTTCTTTTTTTATTCATTTAATATGTGCAGTTTTATATCAATGTTATATTTCGTCACTGTATTCCTTTTTCAGTTGCCTGTACTACATGTATTTAATAAGAACAGGTAGCTGGGGCTTATGGTAGTCCCTTTATTGATTAATTAACAGTGATTTAGGTAGCTTAGCGAAATGTAGTAGTGCGAAGAGACATATCCGGAACTCAAAATGCATAATGTTGAAAATCCTAATTTGATTGCATTAAGGTATAGAGTGGGTAGAAATACCTCTACTACCTTGATGAGGCTTAATATTACCAAAATTGCCATTATAAATTTGAATTCACCACTCATCACCTACAACTTCGCTGTTTGCATTCCCGACCATCTTTTCGGACCACTACATTTCGCTAAGCTATCTTACATAAAAAAGTAATACACACCGGCCTTGAATCAATCCTGTGATCATAGTAGTCAAAGGACTTGAAATACGAGAAGTCAAAGAGAATATCTCCATATTTCATCTGATCATGCTTGTTGTCTAGACGGAACACAGGTGGTACAAACACAGAGAGACGCAACAACTCTGCAATGATCGCATTTCCTCTAGAGATCAGCTTCAGCGCAGTCTGGCCACACTGGTTGTTGTCGGCAAGAAAGTCTGCCATTTTCTGCAATTGAAGAAAAAAAAAAAATGATACAAAAGATAACCGAATAACACTGACATATACATGTATAAGAGCAAAGATTAGATCAAGTTGGAATGCAAGACCTTAGGGTTTGGGTGATATAATTTGCCTGCCTCATTCTAGGCAACATTTCGTTACACTTTGGCAACATTATACAGTATATACATGTATTATTTTTTTCAACTTCCTGTATTTTATTGTGTTCTTTTTACGTATTTCTTTGAGTTTTTCCAAATGAATTATAATAACAACAACAATAACAATAATAATATTCAGAAAACAATGTCAATATCACAAAATACACACTATTTAGGCCCCCATTCCACATAACGGAGACCCTTGAAAGACAACCGAGAGACCCCAAATTGGCAAGATCTCTCAGCAGTCTCCAAGACCAGATAAAAATAGTGTCTATGTGGAATGGCTTTGAAAACCCTTGAAAGATAATTGAAAGACCAAAAAGTAATTTTCCAGCAAATTTCTCAGAGATCATTGCAATGAGAGATCTGTCAATTTTTACGGTCTTTCAGTGGTCTTTCAGAGTTCTTGCACTATGTGGAATGGCTCCATAAAAGAAAGATATCTAAAACAATGTACGTTTTGATAGTTTCATTCAAAGATTTGATCCCCAACTCCACAATGAACTATTTAAATCCTGATGTTAACTTATTGTAGGAATGCAAATATATGGCAAAGTCACCACACTCAAATCAAAATTTAAAAAAAAATGTGACTTATTTAACAGATGAAGAGTGTCATTAAAAAAAAACTCTGAAATTTTCACTCAATAAGTGGAGGCAGACTTAAAAGAAAAAAAAGAAGAAGAAGAAGAAGAAGAAGAAAAAGAAGAAAAAGAAGAAGAAAAAGAAGAAGAAGAAAAAGAAGAAGAAGAAGAAGAAGAAGAAGAAGAGGAAGAAGTTGCAGAGGAAGAATAAAAAGAAGGGGGGAAAAGGATAAAGAAAAAAGGAGATTAAAAGGAAGAAGGTGAAGAGGAAGAAAAAGAATAAAAATGAGTAGATCTAGATCAAGATCTAAAAAGAAAAAGGAGAGGATGAAGAGGAAGACTTTGAAGAGAAAGAAGAAAAAGAAGAAAAAGAAAAAGGAGAGAAAGAAGAAAAAGAAGGGGGAAAAAAGAAAAGGGGGAAAAAGAAGAAAAAAAAAGGGAAGAAAAGAAAAAAGGAGATGAAAAGGAAGAAGTTGAAGACTTGAACTGAAGAGGAAGAAAAAAATAGAAAATAGTTAGATCTAGGCCACTTATCCAATGAACAATACCTAAAGAAGAAAAAAGGAGATGATGAAGGGGAAGAAGAGAAACATAGGAAAAAAGGAATAGATCTACAAGAAAAAAGGAGATGAAGAGGAAGAAAAAGAAGAAAAAAGGGAAGACAAAGAAGAACAAGAAGATGGTATTGGTGAAGAAGAGGAAGAAGAGGAAGGAGAAAGGAAAAGAAAAAGAAAAAGAAAAAGAAGACTAAGAAAAAGAAGAAAAAGAAGAAAAAGAGAAATAAGAAGAGAAAGAAGAAGGAAAAGATAAAGAACACAGGAGGAATTGTAAAATCAATATCAATGAATGACATGACTGATCACTGATATTCAGATATCTTCAGATAAGCTCACTTATACATGTACAAGCTTATCTGAAGATAAGCTTGTAGATCTAGTTGTACTAAACTTGTAGATATACGTGTAGTGACTGATATTGAAACAAACATAAAAACCGACATTGAAATATACGTATGGGACCGAGCTGTGCGACTTCCAGGTTACGCCCCCGCACTCCTTATCGAATATTTCCATATTGACATCCCTACTAAAAGAACTTTTACATACAATGTAATTGATAAATACTTACATATTATATGAAGACGGTTCTGTATGACAAATAAGAATTCAAATGGCAAAAAATCAGCAGTAAATTTGTAACTATCTCCGGAATCCCAAGGGAGCGGCCATGTTGAATCATGTGAATATGACCGATATCACCGATCTCTGTAGTCTACAAGCAATCGTCGATGACGTCGCGCTGGAACAGGTGCACAACGGAGAGTTTCTACCCCTTTTCAAATTTGAAAAAAACTTTTCAAACTTTGAATTTAAAGAATAATATTATGGAATATTTCCAGATGAAATCCTATTCTAAACAATGACATCCGTGTTATCCATCCAGTAAACACAAAGAACCGTTAGCATAATGCCCAGCATTTTGTAATGATTTCCTGTGATTCGTGAGCATCAACAAAAAATGGCAGTCACCATAAAGGCCGGAAGGAACTAATTTTCACCCGGTTTTCACTGGGGGCACCAACTGGTTCTATGGATCAAAGGAGAGCATAGGCAACCCTGACCGACAGTCAGGCTTATAAGCCTTCTCCTAGATCTCTGCAGTGCCAGTGCTCAAGCGAAAAGAAGGCTCAGTTGACTGTCGTAGATTTCCTCAAGGAGAACAAATAAAGGAAACGTCCACCCTAATTTCAAGTTGGTTATAAAAGAAAATTTAAAGAAACAGATCAGTGAAGGTTTGGGCAAAATACGATAAGCAATAAGAAAGTTATGAATCTTTGAAGCTGTAATCAATCAAACACAAATTGGCAACTCTGTGACGTATAAGCCAGTTCGTAGATACAATCTGAGCATGAGCAGATAAAGGTCATCTGTACCAAATTCTAAAACCCACTGACACGAATACTTGATATGTGCTCATGAATGTCATGTAATCATTATTCAGTTATTCACCAATGGTGCATTCCATGATACCCAGGTGGAAGTATGCTTTCCAAAAGGCGAAACAAAAGCTATTCATGAGGCACATCTATCACTTTGAGAGTGATTATTCTAAAGTGCACAAAGTTGGACATCTCCATTTTTAAAATATCTGTGGATATTTGGGGTCATTTGTGCCATGTGCTAACTACGAACTGGTCTATTGCGAGCACTGTATTAAAAAAAAAATCAAAGATTTACATTTTCTCTACAGAAAATATTCAATCATACATGCACCGTTGATATAATCATAGCACATATGTTCTACACAAAACCTGTATGAAACAAATCTATTCCATCATTAACAACTAAGAAAATTAAAATTTATGAAATTTTCTGTACTGAGCAAATCAGAGAGGGCTCATAAGAAACGTCACGGAGTTGCCAATTTGTGTTTGATTGATTTACAAATTCAAAAATACATAACAATCGGATCTTGCTAAAAAAAAAAATTACTAATCCGTTTCGCTCATTTTCTGCTTTTTTTCAAATCAACTAAAAACTATAGGGTAGACTTCCCCTTTAATCCAACTACACGACACGTGGAATGTATAGAGAATTGAGGAATCTTTGACCTTGGGAACGAAATGAATACATGTATAAGAAGGTGCCGGTGTTGAATGAAGAGAAGGGGGGCATACGAACTCTGCATTAATATTTTTTGATAATAATAGTAATAATAATAAAAAAAAATTTGGTCTTGTATTGCGTATAATTATGTCTGTCAGACTTGACAATCCTGGCGCTCCACATTGAAGAGGGGATGCCCCTGCATGCCCCCCCCCCCCCCGTCCCCCGCTCCGGCCCGAAGGATCGACGGTCTACCAACGAGATATGATTAAGAGATAGAGAGAGGGAGAGAGAGAGAGAGAGAGAGAAAGGGTGGGGAAAAGGAAACTATATAGGCTTACTTTAGTTCTTCGCCATCGGCCTATATTTGAAAAATATAAAGAAAACATTAAAATAGCCTCAAGAATATAAATATAAATACTGTCATGTAGGTCTATCAACGCAAAACTTTTTTTTTTTAGTTGTAGGTCTAGAATTTAGTGTACATTTCCAGAATATAACGAAATTTTTTATACACGACACAGTATCAGTAAAATAAAGACCTATTACAAAAGAGAAATGAAAAAGCTAAAACGAGGTGTCTGTAGCATAATTTATAAATATAAATGTATATACATATATATATATATATATATATATATATATATATATATATATAAACAGCAACAAACAAACAAACAAACAACAACACAGCGGATGACAGTTAGGCATTGACGGGCTTTAGATAGACATAAAGAGAGAGAGAGAGAGGGGTGGGGGAGAAGGAGGCGGTGGGGGGGGGGGGGGGTAAGCTCAGGGTAATTACAGTGATACACGTTGAGGTGGGCATCACGTCTTACGGCCTACTATGCTGGAGCAAGTAATGCTTGAATCACATGCAGTTTATCCCACACATTTCAACGATGGAGTTCACTTCAACCTGTTCAACCAGGGAGATAGAACTCTTCAACAGCGCCATCAAAATGACAACCACCAAGAAAATAATAAAGTCCATTCACTGGTACAAAATGGATAGCAAATTGTCATGTATAGTGTTTACACAGAATCCTATACAAATTTTGTTTTCAATCCGGTGACTCTGTGAATCTTAAAAACCCCGTTTCCGCCAAGGTCGAATTTAACCTCAAAATGATTTAAACACATTTTTATCATTAGAATAATGGTGCCAGAAGTAGTCATGGTTCTTTTAGGGTTTGTGTCTGTTTATTTTTTGTATGTACTAAAGAAGAAAAAGATGAAAAGATGCTTGTATGATGTTTTAATGTATTATGCAAATGAGGAATAGCAGTGACTGGGCAAGGATTTTCAAATCTGGGGCTCCATGGCGTAGTGGGAATGGCACTTCATTGATTGGCGTGGCATTTTGGATGTTGAAGCGGCGAATGGCGATTCAACAGCGGCATTATACAGATCGGTTTTTTGTTGTTTTTTTTTTATAGTTTTTTTAAAATATTACGATCCAAAATCCACAAAAGATAAGAACCGAACAAAAGATATTAACTTTAGATGATATGTAGTTTCTTTTAATACCTACAAATATTGCGACATGAAAATAATACAGAAATTACAACTATTAAGCCTACATTTAGTACATGTAATTAAATTAGCAAAGACTTACAATTTCTCAGCTGGGAAACTCTTAATCCACAGAATATGAATGCAAGGTATGAGTCCAGAATGTTCTTGAAGTGTAGAGTAAGTTGGCTGTTAATCACAGTAATAATCCAAAGTATAAATCCAAATGGTATGGTGTCCAACTGGTAAAAGAAGATTCCAGAAGATCTAGCCAAAAAATGTCCAAGATAATTCAGGAAGTCATCGATGTCGGCGACGATGTCGATGAGGATGTTGATCACTATGTCGATCACGATGTCGATAATGATGTCGACCACGATGTCAATAACGATGTGGACTGCGATGTCGATAATGATGTCGAACACAATGTCCAATATGTTGTAAATAATGATGTCCAAGATTAAGTCCAAGATGAGTCCAAGACAATCTCCACAGGTATATCAATATCATCAATATCAGATGGTGCTTACTGAGAATTTAGGCAATATATGCTCCACGATGTAGTCAGGGTATAAATTCTGAAATTTCTGTGGATGCTCCCATCTTATATACAATCTCAACCCTTAATTAGAATTTTCTACCTTCTACAACATTCATGACGGTTTGGAACTTTCTTGTAAGTTCCACATACTTCTAGTTGTAACAAACAAAAGAAGGGGATTCCAATGATCTATTTATAGACTCATTGCAATGTTACACTCTTACTGAGAAGTTCATGCAAAGGTCAGGTAAACAACATGTTCCAGCATGTAATTACATTGTTACTAGCATACAGTACATTACATCAGACATAATGCAATGATCTAAAATGTTCTTCCTCTACTGGTTGTGCATTATTTAATCTGTAATTAATGATTCTTTCATTCTTACAGAGTACACTGACTTTTTATATCTGAATAATGATTTCTCTTCTATAAATTTCTGTGTTCATAAATACATAAAGAAAACTGGAAAATAACTTCCTTCCAGATGATTCTTCACTTATATAACAAAAATCTTGTCAGGAAACAATGAATTCTTTAAAATATGTATTTTCCGGAATATTTCGTTCTGCGTTATTCTCGACGGGAATCGGTGCATACGCCAAACACACAATTTAAGGCTGTAACTACGGAATGGTGGTATAAGCGCAGACTATACAGCCATGAGATCGACCGCGAGCCCAAGGGACCGACAGCTAGCCAACGAGGCCGACAGCCCATATGGTCGACATGTCGGTCTCATGGGCCGTCTGATAACTTTTTCGAGACGGTTCACGAGACCGAGAGCTGTCGTTCTACTGGGATGTCCTATAGTATAGTAAATCGTACACAGGAAGAGGGGTTTTGAACCCCCGATCCTCTGATCCAAAGACCAATGCCCCGTTACCACTGACCTGATATGACGTATCCATGCACGTTATTATACAGTCCCACATCAATGAGTGTAAACGGAAATCCACTTGAACAAGGTTTGGCTTGATCGAGATATTGGGTCAAACCGCGGTAACGGGCTATCCGGTATTGTATATGTACTATACCAGCTCATTTTTGGTATACAGAAACTTATCTTGCCGAAACAAAGGACACTTTTGTTTTATCGAAACAACAGTGCATCCTAGCAAAATAAAGGGAAGTAAGTGCAATCCTTTATACTTCTGACGTCTGTGTAATGAAGATACAATTGAGGAATAACATCATAACGAGGATTGTGGAAGAATGGTCGAATTTGAACGGAATATTTGAGGAGAGCATCAGTTAAATCTCGCTCAAAAGATAGTGCATGGACTACCAGTTTCTTAGCTGGGAGTACATATTTTCTTAACTTTCTGTCAGGAAATAGAGCTTACGCTGAATCGATCATTATTCTCTAACGAGTTTAGCTATATTTTTGATGACGGAGAGTTGGTGACTTTTTTATTACTCGGAACGCATAAATCAAATACTTTGATAGTAATTTTCATCTCCATCATGGAATGATTTATACACTGATGCGTGGTTAGTTGAATTCAACAACAAGTGCAGACGAGCATTTTATTTCTCACAACATTGTAACGATATTTTCAGTGACTAAGATGAAAATGATATTGCCTCCCCAGTTGATTTTGGCAGTTATACTCCAAGGAGTGATAAACATTCTCGGTAAGATATAATTATCATTATTTGTGTTGTTATGGTTGATAAATATACTATTATAAGGGGTAACATGATTTTACCAAGGAGTTATGTTCTGTGATAACTCCTTGATTTTACCAATGAAACCTTGGTCAAATTAAACAATTCAATCGGTTATTTCGACCAAGAGATTGGTGGCACAAAAATCGACTGATCAAACTATATATCAAGATTTCGTATAGGACACACAGACTTTGACTATACTTGCGTAAGATATGTTGTCAATGCAATCATGTTATTTATTCATAAGGAGGTATTCTATGTCATCACAACTGAGTGATACATATGAATAGTAAATAAAAACTACACAATTTTTTTTTATCAATGGAGTGGTAGTAAAACTAGTCTGAAAGAATAATGTGGGTATAGTGGAAGTTATGGTGACTATAGCAAGACAAGTATTTTCATCTCGCCATTGACCAACCGAGAAAGACCGAAAATCCCCCTTCCCGCCCTTAATAACACCAGTGCCCTCCTCAATGGGACCCTCACTCAACCAGTGTGCATCATAGTTCATAGATTTAAATTTTTAAAGATATATTATGAAAACTTTTAATATCGTTATCGTACCCATTCAAAAGCTTCTTTATTTGTTTGAAATGTAATCGAATCATACTGTAAGAAATATTGGCTAAAATGCCCTACATGAGGGTAATTGATACATGTGTCCGATCAAATATACCTTACTCGGGTGTTTATAGCTCAATTTTTAGTCAAGGCTGATCGTGAGTGGGCAAAACACTAATAATTTAGGCTCGAAATTTCCCGAAAGTGCTCTGAAACTGCATTGCCCTCATGTCAGGCAATTTTTATAACCTTATATTTCAAAGAGTTCTCTTACTTTAGTGTCCATGCACTGAACATAACTTGTGCATGCAATTATATTTGCATTGATCATGGAGAAGTATATTAGATCACATTGTGACAGCTGGCATTGTAGAATTGATAGTCTATCTGTATTTACGGACCTTCAAATGGCTTTAACAGGAACCTGCTTTTATGACGGATGCTCCTTCTTTCCTCTACGTTAGTTCCGAGCAAAGTACAATATCGATCAGAATGAACCACACTTGAATGATAATGTAAGGCCAGAACCATGGCCAGAACCAATGGCGTAGCGTGAGTCCAGACACTGAGAGGGGCAACGGCATCAAAGAGAGGGGGACACCCCTCTTACTCGGTGGATAAATGCAAATTAGCAAGGTCAATAATTAGAATAGGTGTAGGAGGGGGTCATAGGGTCTTCCTTTTACTTTCCCCTCTCCCCTCTCCATATATGGTTTCTCTGTTTTCTGTCTCAACATTTTTTTGCCATTTATTTGAGGCACATTCGTTCCCCCTCTATCTACCCCACTGGCCAGAGTTGAGTGTTACATACAAAAAAAGAAGGATAAATTCCAACCAAAATAACCAAGGTCAGTGTTTTTTGCCTAAAAAATTGGTTGGTCATTTCCGACCGAAATCACGGTAAGAATAACAATATAAAAACCATATAGGCGGGTTCAGGTCTAGGAAAAAATCTGCCCCCACCCCATTCGCAAAAAACAGTGTTAGTTAATTTACGTCATGCTACGTCATGCTGGTCTTCGCATTTTGGCCCTCTTCCTGACAATCCTTGATACGTCACGGTATGAAACACTAGTCTTATCGATTTGTAATTTTGACCAAATCCTGGTCAGTCATATATTAATCATCAGTGGAATCATTCCGATATGATCCATCCCAGAACTCTAAAAAAAATTTTGGACAGAATGAGCATATTACGTGAAGTTAGGCAATCATAAAAAATTTCATGAATCATGGCTTGGTATGGCTTTGTCAAATACTGTATATTTTTGTAGATACCTTTTTTTTTTTTTTTTTCTAGACTAGGGTACTTCACCAACCTTAAAATACCTGTATTTTGTATTTTGAAGTTGTCCCAATCATTCAGAAATATACCTCCATCGTATCTTGTTTTAATTCTTGCCAAATTCAAACGAATATTCAAGTCGTTTGTTCTTTATTTTTATGTATTCCCATAAAGCCTACACTATTACCAATATATTGAAAATTGTCGGGGTCATTAGTATTTTCTTTTTGATTATTGTAATAAGAAACTGAAAGAAATGCCGCAGAAATAATGAGTGTAATCCCTAGGTATACATATGCACTTAATCACCCATTAATATGATTTGGGGGTTACGAGAGGGCTATATGCTTAACTGTAGACAAGTGAAACTACCAACCATGCCAAATAATGGTCATTAAATCATGGCAATTACGCTTAAATCAACAAACAAAGGTATCTCACTGGCTTCACTTAAATAATTTATAGAAGGGGAATATAATTGAAATGCACTGCCTTTCAAGGAGTCTATTTCTTTCTCTCTTATTATTTTTGTTTTTCTTTCTTTCTTTGTCTTATGAAGCAATCATTTCATTTCTCCTTTTGTCGCTTGTTTCCTATTTACTTTTCTTCCTTTCTCAAGTTTCCATTATTATTAATTGTCAATCCATCCACCTTTCCTTCACAATTGGACTGTAAATACCCATTTCTTCTCTTTTCGAGTTTCTCGTCATTTCCCATCTTATCTTTTCCCTTCTTTCTCTACCTTTCTTTCTTTCACTTATATTGTTTCATAATTTTGTACTCTTTAATAATTTCCATTTATCGCCTCTTTTCTTCTCTCGTATAATATAATTATTTTCTTCTCTTTCCATTTTTTTTTTCATTTTCGTCATATTTTTGCGTAGTGAATGATTCCAGGCTCTGTCTGAAAGAAAATAAGTGTACATTTTTAGCATTATATTCATTTCTTCTCTGCTGTTTAACTCTCGCCTCTCTCTCCACCCTTCTCTCTTAACTTCAGGCCATGAAAACGTGTGCCCTCCCCCAAGAGTCTTCCCAAATGCCGAGGTCCGGTGGAGCGATCGAACGTTAGGGGCGTATGCCACCTATTCTTGTCGACAAGGGTACACCATGAATGGACCTGCTGAATCCGTTGTCACATACTGCGACGAAAATGGGAGATGGAGAAGCAGCATCACGCCAGAATGCATGAGTAAGTATACTAGTACACGGCCAAGAAAGAGAGAGCGGGGAAAAGTGTGTGTGTGGGGGGGGGGGGGGGCGATTGGGATGGGGGTGGGGATGGGTCCGAGGTCCGAGGTCCAAGAACACTCGCCCCCTATGCCCGCACCAATAGGGATGACACCGACGTAATTCTACGAACTTTCTGGGCGATATCGAGATGCCATGTCCACTTCAGAAGTGCAACGCCGAAATATCTGATACCACGTTTAATCTGTGTCACAAATGACGACGTTGACCCTCTTCTTTTCTTTTTCCATTTCTCCTTCAACCTCTTCTGTTCTTATCCCTTTTCATTATTCTGCTTTTGCAGATCTATTACCAATTTCTCTTTCGTTTTTCGCTTATTACCCCCCCCCCCCCCCCACACACACACACACCTTCAAGACTCCATAAAAACACTTTCTCTCTCTTCTCCCCTACAGTCATCCAATGTCAACCACCCGTAGTGCCTGCGTATGGGAACGTGACCTACCTGACAGGGAGTGGTGAATACGGCTCGGTGATCTTCTACCAGTGCAACAGATACTACAAGCGGGTCGGTCCCACCTCGGCGCAGTGCTTGAGTGACGGGACGTGGTCGAAGAGAGCACCGATATGCAAGAGTAAGTAAGCAAATTAGCCTATATAAAAGACCATCGCTATATAGAGATGGCACTGTAAAAAAAAAATTCGTTGAAATTACTCAAAAAATATTCGTCAACAGATTGCCTTAATTATTTTAAGTACTTGTCACAGGAAATTTTAAGTAGAATTTACTTATTTTGCTTAATAAATTTTTACTCATTTAAATTGAGTTACATTAACGTAAATAATTTAAGTAATGGAATCATGATAGATAACAATTAAAAAAAAAATATGGCATGTTTAAACTTGTACCCATCTAACATTCACGGACACTTTTTTCAATTTACATGATTTAGGTTTGAACCAATTATCTATCATCATCACCAACAAACACTATTACTTACGCTTTAAGTTGACAACTATTGACAGGGCTCCGAATTCTATATATACCCAATCGTATCATCTTTAAAGGAAAACTGGTTGACAATTTTCTTGAAATATCAAGTTTTGATTTGTTTTGAATTGAGTGACAATTAAGAATTGTCTTATCTTCTTATCTTTGCTTAAATGAATTACGAACTATTTTAAACTTCTTAAATTTTCATTCAACCACAAAAAAGAATTGTTTTATTATAAAAAAAAGAGATTAATTTGGTCTTAATGAATATTCATGAATTATGTTAATACTTTATTACGCACTGCATCAGTCTTCACTTTAAAAAGATAAGTACAATCAACATAAATTGTTTGAGTAATACGTATAACTTCTTATTTTAAGTTAACATCACTAAATTGATACAAGCTGAAATTACTTAAATTTTATTTTGTATTTATTTTACTTGAAAATTTCACGTATATTCTACTAAATTGAAAGTTTGAGTTAGTAAGACTTAAATCGAGTGCGTAAGTCGAAAAACTTATGTTTTGAATTAAATTCTACATGGGAAAAATAAGTAAAAATTACCAATTGGCATATTATTTTTTACAGTGGGGGGTTGACAATCCTATGAAGGATATTCGGTCGGAAAATTTGAAATTTTTAGAGGCTGTCGGAAAATCTCTAAAATTGATGGCCCTTTTTTATTTTACTTGTTGTGAATATCTGTCGGCATGACCACATGATTAGAGCAAAGCATATGATATCATTATCGAGCAAGTTATCGCAAGAATAAAGAGCTGGTCACATTTGTCCGATAACTATAACGAGATTTTCCATTAAAGGTATACCCCCTAGAGCTGACCTACGGTTAACAGTCATGAGCATACTCACACGTACACATCCTATATTAGGGTGTATACCTTTAATTGAAAATCTCGTTATCTTTATCGTTATCGGATAAATGTGACCAGCCCTTAAGAACCCCCAATCGCTTTTGGGGAGTTCAAAGACATGAAATATAGAACCATCTTGGAATCGAGTGATGATAATTACGTACTGAATCATGTCAGGATCGGGGTGTTTTGTTGGGGGGGGGGGGGGGTTGACAGTGTGACACCACATTCTCAATTTTCCGTCCTTGTCGGCAAAGTGCACCAGAGTTGATATTTGTGGGGGTCATTATCTTTCTTCTTTTTTTTTCTTGTTTATTGCACAAAATTAATTTTGGAACGACTGTCAGCAAATTGGAAAACGTGAAGACCCATGCAGTCTTGAGCCTGGTAGGAACTGAAATATAAGATCTGAGGACCTTTTTTTGCTTGTTAGAAAATCTTTTAGCTAACTCCAAGTGGTCTAGCGATGCGTTCTGTAGTATTCCCCAAATATCATAAATAATACATATAAAGACTTCATTATTTCCTGTAATGTCCAGTTCGCTGCAAGGCGCCAATACTTCCGAACGGAACGGTCTCTCATCTCAACGATCACGTCTGTCTCGAGTTCAGCGGCCTCGTCGATGACCGACTCGACTGGGGGACGGCTCAGGCGCGTTGCCAGGATGACATGGGATCTCTCGTGATTATCCGTGAAGAGGAGGCACAGGAGACAATCAATACGACACTGTCGGACATCATTGACGTCGATGGAATGGATCGCTTCTGGATTGGAGCGGAAGAACGACTGAGCAGCGTTGTGCAGGTGACCAGGAATTGGCAATGGGTGGATGGTAGGTTGTCATAGAGTTGGTGGATTTAGTTGAATTCGTCGTTTAAGCTGAATTCAAGCTAGTTTCTTCTTCTTTTTTCTTCTACTTTATTTTCTCCTTTTTTTCTTTTCTTTTATAAGTATTATTATTTCTTTAACTACGATCAGTGCTTCAATACATTCAGTGAATAGATTCTTAAAAGGGTGAAACAGAAGACGAACATGAATATGATGCACGAAAAGAACAGGGCTTCATTCGGCATGTTCGATGTGTTCTGAAAATTGAATTGGAATGAATTGAAAAATGACGCGAATACAAGTAAAAGATAAAAAGAAGCGGGAGGAAAAGGAGGAAGAGAAGAAGAAGGAGAAGAAGAAAAAGAAGAAGAAGGAGAAGAAGAAGAAGAAGAAGAAGAAGAAGGAGAAGAAGAAGAAAAAAAAGAAGAAAAAGATGAAAAAGAAGAAGAAGAAGAAGAAGAAGAAGAAGAAGAAGAAGAAGAAGAAGAAGAAGAAGAAGAAAAAAAGTGGAGAAGAAATTAAAAAAAAAACAGAAAGAGAAAGAGGAAGAAGGGCAGACAATTGAAAGTCGAATGATTCTCATTTTGAAACGGTCGAACTCGTAACATTTCGTTTCCATAAAGTTTAACGATACCCCTACTCATTACAAACTATCGGCTATCACCTATGAGATCTGCAGATAGTACGAGAAAAGATGGATTCATGATTGTCAGCATGAGTTTTGGTGGGGGGAGTGGACGTGTTGGTCTGAAATATTTGAAAACGGAGAAAGTCTACTATTACTTACATAAATTATATACAACGTATGGCAGTGGCGTAGCGTGAGTCTAGCCATTGAGGGGGGCACCAGTCTTATTTGGAAAATTCAAATACGAGTTCACTGATTGGGGGGGGGGGGGGTGCGGGAAGGGGTCCTTTCGTCTCCATTTCTCATCCTTTTCTTTCTCATTTTCTCTTTTCTTTATTCCCCCTGTTCAGCCATTCGATGGGGGGGGGGGGGGACAAGTGCCCCGTGCCCCCTGTAGCTACGCCACTGACTTATTGCGACTATAACTTTGTGCTTGTTTCCAAGGGGAAGCGGTGGAGGTGTTTCTCTATGCATGTATGTGGATACGCCTAAGGGTGCCTACTGAGAGCTGGAAAGACGTAATCTCATTTTCTTCTACAAGGAAATTAACGCCTCTCTGTTTCTCAACATTATTTTGTATACTTACTATTAGGTACTTTGGTCAGTGATGTTTTCTGGGGTCCTGACGAGCCGACATCAACCACCGACTCGCCATCCAGAGGCGGATGCGTCGATCTCGATTCGGCCACGGGATACGAGTGGAATGATAACAACTGCAGTCTGGCTCAGAGATACATTTGTCAATTTGGTAAGAAATGAAATTGAAACAGTATGTAAAATTCAAACATAATTCTTTGTAATGTTTGTAAAGTTGCAAAAATAATTCTTTGAAATATGTACATTGATGTGAAACATAATTCTTTATAATTTATGTTAAATTAAAACATAATTCCTTGGAATACCTGTAAAAATCATGCATAATCCTGCGTAATGCTCTAAAATTCATAGATAAGTTTTTTTTAAGAATGTAGGCCTATGTATTTTTTATTTATTTATTTTTTTTTTTTTTGCTGCGTGTGAGATTTGTACACGCATTAATTGGGAATTCCACAAAATCCGATATGAGCGAACTGTGACACTTATAGTATCGAAACTTTGCTTTTTGATTATCGTCATGCTCTTTGCGTTCTTGGAAATAACATAAAATAAACAAGAATGAAAATTGTTCTGCTATCAAAAGGTGAAAGTGGGTTGTGTGATGACCCTGGACAGCCCCTGGACGGTAGCCGGACTCTGCTGGCCTGTGACCAGGACGATGGCCAGGGTTATGGTCAGTTCGTAGCGGGCTGTTTGATCACCTTCCAATGTGAGCCTGGGTTCAGGTTGATCGGAGAAAGTTCGTCGACCTGCGAGAGTAATGGGAAATGGAGCAACGAACTGCCGACTTGTGAACGTATGTATGATCCGTGGTATATAGACAGGGAACTTGAAAGATTGTGGAGGGGGGGGGGGGGTGTGACATTCCAATTCAGAATTTAGAGTCGATAACCATGAAATTTGTAAAAGTTGTGTAGGCAAATCACAAAATATTCTGGACTTCTTTTTCTTTCTTTTTCTTTTTTGTTGGGGGGGGGGGGGGGAGAGGGATGGTGCACAATTTTTGGCTAATTTGGCAAACTTGGTCCTACACCCCCATTTGAAAGGGTCTAGTGACGCACCTGGGTATAGAGGGCATTCATTTGAACCGTCACTCGAGAGGTTGAGAGAACTTCGAAGATAAGGCATATTATCTGTAGTTGTCTTTCTCAACCCGGGTGCAGTTTGGGATTGATTAATTACGATATGATATTTTTAAAAATAATAGTATCGCTTAAAATATGCGCTGTGCAAACAAACTGTACTACCTTATATCTGTATCAGTCAAAACACAACAAAAACAAACAAAAACGAACTTGATTTTGCTTATATGAGGTTTGCAATATTACTTATGCCGTCAACATAAATACAAGATGATCTATTTTGTCACCTTGTTTCAAAACGTTATTTGATTTCAAGGTGTAGTAGCAGTTCTAGCAAAGTGATTTTGATTTATCACTTCGGTTGTTTTCTAATATGCTTACAAATATTTATGTTAATTTCTAATCTACCACGAGCAAACAATTTATTTCATTTACACCCCTACAGGAAGGCTGTGCTCGACCCCTCCCCCTTCCAATATTTGGGCCGAGACGCTCTCGAACTCTTACCGCGGTGTGGCGGTCTACCGCTGCCCGACCGGTTCGTACGCGGTTCAAGGAGACGCTTTCGCGTTCTGTCGTCAGAATGGCGTATGGAGCGCGCCTAATCTAATGTGTGCAAGTAAGACACTATCTATCACAGCTAATCCAAATAATGGTTTCTGAAATATGTCAGGGCCGAGAAAAGGGGTTAGATGAAAAGAAGTTAGGAAAGGGTAGAGAAGAAGTATAGAGAAGAAAGATAAAGAGCTGAAAAAGAGAAAGCAGATATAGAGAAATAGACATAGAGAAAGAGTGGGAAATAGTATAGGAGAGAGAGAGAGAGAGAAGGGGGGGGGGGAGAGAGAGAGAGAGAGAAACAGACAGAGGGAGCGAGAGACAAAGATAAAAGAGAGGGAAAGAGAGAGAAAAAAGAGATAGCAAGAAAGGTGGAACTTAGGGCGTGGATTTTATGAACAACATCTGCAACAAGCACAGAGAACGATGAATAATTGACTTGAATGTGATATTTTTTAATCAGGATATCATTACGTATTTTTTTCTTTCATTGTCTTCTGATCTCTTTCTTTATGATCACCACACCATTTCTGTGTATTACTGCAGCTTCCAGTACTATGTCACCAACACTACAGCCACTTTTTAATCCAGGTACAATTTATTTTCACTATAATTTAAAAGCAACGATTTATTTGATGTTGTAAGAGGATAGGTTATTCGGTTAGTGATACATTTTCCATCTGAAGAGGTTGAATAGTAAACCGTAGATATGCTGATATCGCATAGTCCTTTCCAACTTGTCAGACCGCATATTCATTATTAAGGTGTGATGACACTGAGTCCTACCGCAAACACAATGTTAAACAATAGTTTTTAATTGAAATGCATTATTTCAGATGCTTTTGTTTACAATGTGCATGTTTGTGAATACCAATACTTTGTATTATTCGGAAGTTAATAAATCCATTACAATCCAATCCTATCCCATGCTTTCAATTCCAATCAAATCAAATAAACACTAGTACATTATGCCTCCAGGATAAACTCCATTTTCGTTTAGTTCTAACGTTGCTTATTATGTACCCAAGTAATATATAACCGTGACTATCAACCCCTCTCCAGACTGGACATTCATCGGCATCGTTGGAGCCCTTGGTATCCTCCTCCTCATCGCCATCTTGATCATCATCATCCTCGCAGCAGTCAGGAACAAGAATCTCAACGCTCGCCGCAAGTACATTCGACCACTGCCCAATACCGCGTCCACAGCGGGCCGAAAGCGTCGCAGCATGGAGAACACCTATTATTCCATCCGGCAGCCGATCCCATCCCCGCCTGCAGAGAGAAGCGGTCAGAACTTCGAACTGAAGCAGATGAAGCGATTAAGTGACGTCGGCGAAAATCAAACCGCGGTCATGCAACATAACTTGACGTACGACAAAAGCGACGCGGTGCTTACCGACAACGATTACTTGGAACCCATTAAAGTGCCCCACAGAGAAGAAGGGAGAAGTCCACCACGGTTGTCAAGCGGCGAGTACGACAACCCGTTAAGTCCACGAAGCGGGACGTACGACAAAGTAGCCGATGATGCGGCTGATGATGACACGGTTGAAGATGAAGACGGGCTTCTCAACAATTACATCATCATGCTACCAGACGATGAGTTCAACGAAGGGGAAAAGAAAGTTGCTGTCGCCATGTCGGAAGAGAACGAGACCGTCAATGACAAGGAGGTTGATGTCAAGGATGAGA
Source organism: Heliocidaris tuberculata (assembly GCA_025618425.1). Lineage (NCBI taxonomy): Eukaryota > Metazoa > Echinodermata > Echinoidea > Camarodonta > Echinometridae > Heliocidaris > Heliocidaris tuberculata. Next base: position 39,894,800 of record CM046841.1, read on the forward strand.
AGGAAGAAAGTAGAGCCACAGATAGTATGACGGGTAGTGAAACGGAACCTATGACGGGTGGTGAAACGGAACCCCTTGAAAGAACCTCAGAGACGATTACGTTACCGAAGAACGGACTAGAGGTTCCTGCGTTGAGTTACTCCAAAGAAGGATTCGGTTCAACTGTTGAATTATGAAACGTGTCTTTCATACATCATAAAATTAATTTTGATAGAATACAGAAAAGTGAAGTCAAAATCCCAATATTCTTAATTCACAGAACTTGTACCCGTATTTTTGTAATGAACTTCATAAATAGCCGTATTTTATACCCGATACTTAGCTTCATGAATAATACAGGCCGAAATAGAAATAGCAACACATTACTAATAATGTAATAATGTTGAAGCGCCATGAGCGTCACAGCGTGACGGACCTGAGCGCTATACAAGAAGACACCATTATTATTATTATTATTATTATTATTATTATTATTATTATTATTATTATTATTATTATTATTATTATTATTATTACTGTCTTTCATATTTCACTGTCATTGAAATGTTTCAGCGCCTATGTTAGAGTCCAGCTAAAATAACATAATATTAATTGCAGAAATGGTATAAAAATCCACTATTTCAAAATGCTAACAGTTGCACGATTTGTAAACAAAAGTCTCCGTACCTGTGTAAATATTTATGCAGAGATATATATTATGAATGTTTTATGATTGCACTGTAAAATCAGATTGAATGTATCATAGTGTATTGGCAAGGCTTTATCTGGAAGGAATATGATTCTGTGTAACGCCATCTATGTTTCTGAGCGTCTACCATTGACTATGAGCTTCATCAGTTTCTTGATAAGCACCATATGCCATTGCCACCATCACCACCAACACGAATATTACTACCACTACCACTACCCCATCACCACTATCACCACCATCATCATCACCTCCACCACCACCACCATCATCACAACTACCTCCAATAGCCCACAATCATCACCACCACCACCACCACCATCGTGCCACCACACTTAAACAACCACCTCTATACTCAACAATATGTTAAGTCCTACCTGCAGTCGTTACCCTTCCCCTTTTTCAAGGCAACTCTCATTTCTGTTGTCATCACTATGGTAACCACCATCGTCATGATCATCATCACTGATCTCAACATCACCACCACTCATCTTTGTCCTAACGAGGTGTAGAAGTTTCAGAATGTTGCAAAAGCCAGATTATATATATTTATATCAGTATACACATGTAATTATCATTATATAAGAGAATAAAAGGGCAAGTTTCTTAAAGATAGAGTTTATTATCACGAATATCATTATTGGACAAACAACACAAACCGACATTGGTATTTTTTCACTAGTACTGAGCATGCAATGTTTTGGGGAAAATAAAAAGCAGAAAATAAGAGAAAATCAGAGAAAGATCAAAGGGAGGTAGGACGTAGAGAGGTGATGGGATGGGACAAAACAAGAAGAAGGAAGGAGAAGGCAACTAGAAAGGAAAGAAAAAGACCAGAAAAGAACATTATTATAAGTAAATTAAAACTGTTTTCTTTGTTCACTTATACTCTGCCACATAAAAATGGATCACAGAGCACATAGATACATTATTTATTCGTGATTTCGAGCAATAATCATTGAGAACACATGCAATTACAACCAAAAAACAAAATTTATCTCCGTTTACCTACAAAGTATGTACACAAATGTGAATAACAACACATATCTTTAGCTCAGTAACTGAAATGAAATGAACTCGATAGTAATCTTAAAAGCTTATCATTTGGCGGAAGACTTTCCTAGAGTTGAGTGCGAGTCACAACTATTCTAATTCATTGCATTTGGATACAAATGGAAAAAATAAGAGCAAATTATTCATTCAGCAGTACTTCATTCGATTTCATTAGTGTCAGGAAACATAAAAGAAACATTAAAATCAAATTACATGATATCAAGCAATACAATCATCAACACTTGTCAAAAGAAATTTATGTTTATTGGCAGGTTTGTTAGCATAAATTACTATATGTCATTTCTTGACTCTAATGGATCAGACAGAAATATTTTTCATGAATTAAGTGTCGAAATAAAAGAAAGAGTTAATAACTTCACAAACCCTATGATATCACTGCAAACATTCGCAAATTATACCACATTTCATTTGACCTGACAAAAGAATAAGGCCTGCAGTTACACATCAGAGTTTAACATTGACTACCACAACATTTAAACATTGGAATACAATTATTCGCCTGAAGGCAAAGCAAAAGTGTACCTAGTATGTACCCCTGCGGAACACCTCTCGTGTTAGTGAACTGGTAACAGGTGAGCACCATGTTGTAACCTGATCTACAGCACCACTTCACTGAGTTAGTATTTCAAATTGGTCGACCCTATTATATTCTATTTATCTAGATGGCTAGTTGTAATCCGTTTATTTCTGTGGAATTCTTTGATATAGATCTTTTAAAGTTCAGTTTATTACAGAAATGTCGATCTATATTTAAGCCCGTTGCAAAAGAGGCGTCGTTGCCATTGCGTCATTACCTACGCTAATCAAGTCCATGAATCATGCGTCAGTGATTCAACGCAATCATTTTGCACTCACTTTCTGCACGCCGTCACGCTCACACGACGCGCCAGAGATCATTCCAGTCATTGACGCAGTCCTGCGTTATATGACGCCTAGTGTGCAACGGGTATTAGGACGGGGGGAGGGGGCAAAAAAATGTGATTGGAAACGTACACTGCACAAGAGAAGCAGGTAATTCCGTAATTATTGGGGATGGGGTGGACGTCCCTAACGATTATAATCTGAACTACCAAACAGTATTGCAATTTTCCCCGCACGTCTCTTCACATATTAAAGCCAAATAGAATTCTTTCTCCGTATTTTAGAGATCCGTTATTGACTGATTTGTCATTATATCAAGGTATATTCTTGGAGATCACGGGGAATCTCTGTCCCGTGGTCGACGAGCACGCCGTAGCCCGACATCGTCTAGTCGTCCCTGATTGCGATGAGTTCGATGTCGAAGATGAGGGTGGCGTTGGGTGGGATGGTGCACGGCAGTTAAAGAAAATAAATCGAAATTTGCAGAAAACATGGACTGGAAACACAATGATGAGTGAAGGAAAAATGTAAGAGCAAAACTTTGTAGACAGATGTCCAACGTAAAAAGCAGCAGAGAGGATTAGAAATATAAGACAAATTACACCCAAACGTATTACATGTAAGTCATATTCATTGCAGCAGGGCCTACGTATAAAGAAATGTATAAAATAATCGATGTATGTGTAATAATATATGATAAATATTTTCCCATATCTAGAAGGAAAATTGATTTTTGTAGAAGAAGACTAAAAAAAATATAGATGTATTTTCACAATGTTCCTGAATAGGTAAAATACGACGAAAGTAGTATTTGATAAAATACGAGGAATTAATAAAAGGATATCATCCCGGATAGCCGAATGATCCGTAACCGAAATCCGGGGAACACGTCAGCGTAGATCTCTCTCCTACACTCATCTGCCATAGCAAGGACAAAAGGAAAGAGCTTGATTAAAGGCGAGTGTGGAACAGAGGAAGAAAGTCGTGATTAAAAGGCGGCTGACATGGAGAAGGAGATGGAGATTGAGGATGTGGAGGAGGTAAAGGAGGAGGAGGAGGAGAGAGAAGGTAAAGGAGGAGGGAGAAAAGAAGGAAGAGAGGAGTGGTAGCAGGACAGAAAGAGGAGGAGGGAGGCCGAGAAGTAGGACTCATCAGGTGCAGAGGATTAACAATAGAGGAAGAGGGGATGGATGAGGCCGGACGCGGAAAATAAGATGGAGGAGGAATATGAGGAGACGAATTAAAGGATGAGAAAGAGAAGGAGAGGAGAAATTTAAAATCTGTCATTTTTTAAATCCTTGTAGGTATATATGAAAATCTGAGGATCTCTTTTTTTATTTGCTTGTTTTTGGAAAATTTTCTGCGAACTTGCTCCGACACCCATCCGTCATTCAATATAGCTTTGCCCCTGCCTACAACGCATAAGACGGACTGCTGGTGAAAAAGTAAGGGTAATGCAATAGCGATGGGTATTATTTTGTTTCAGAAATACAATCTGTTCATAATATCGTTTTCACGATGTCTCCAGCCGTCGACTCGGGTTGCATGACCACGTCTTATAAACACGATATCGGGGTTGAACTGGTGCGCGACCTTTACGAGGCATCATCGCAGAATAATGTTGGTCCTGAAAGAGTTGCTATTCTATAATGGGTAACATCTTTTTGATGTATACTGTAACATCGACAGGTATATAATGTGAATAGAGAAATAGAATACCGATAAACACGTCAATATATATATATATATATATATATATATATATTTTAAAAAAAAAAATTTTTTTTTTTTTTTTTTTTGGGGGGGGGGGGGGTGGAGGGCGGGGGAGGAAAAGTAAGACATCCCTTCCAACAATCGAAACTTCTGTCTTTCTGTCGACAAATCCATAATCACCTTATGCTTGTTGCAAAGTTATGGCAAACTCGTTTTAGAATTTGGCCCTCCAGCCCCATTCGTCAAAGAATGGTTGGGTTAAGGTTATGACTTGGTTTTAGGTCATGTTTAGGGCTAGGGCTATAAAGGTTAGGTACGGTACAGTGTTTGGTCAAGGGTTGAAATTAGCAATTCGACTAGTGTAAGAAAATTACCGCGAAGCAATTGTCGCTGGGGTCCACTCGCTATTCATTTAACACGCGTTATGAACAGCAGTCCTTATGAATAGTTATAATAGTGGTCCTTATGAACGGAAGTCCTTATGAATAGGGAGGTAATTTGTTTATGGTTTGCACGCTATGTAGAAGGGCCGCTATTCATACAAAGACGCCATTCATTTAGTCACGCGTTATGGATAACGGTCCTTATGAATAAGTAGTCCTTATGAATAGCGGTCCTTATGAATAGCGAGTTACCCCTTGTCGCTAGAGCATGTGTCATACAGGAGGTACTCGTTTTATCCGAAGGTTCGTTTTTCCGAAGGTTCATAATTCCTAAGGTTCGAAATTCCGAAACACAAATTTCCCATAGCAGGGGTTCATATTGCCGAAAATGAAATAGGGTTCACAATTCATGTAATTCAGAACATGAAATAGGGTTCATAATTCATGTAATTCCGAACATTTGATTCATTACTCCAAAGGTTAGTTATTCCGAAGGTTCGTAATTCCGAAAATGAAATAAGGTTCGTAATTCTGAAAATGCTATAGAGCCCTGCATAACTTTTCGGAATTACGAACCGTCGGAGTACGAACCTTCGGAAATACGAACCTTCGGAAAAACGAACCTTCGGAATTACAAACCTTCGGAAAAACGACATGTAACCTGTCATACAACCCCAATGTCAAGATTATGACAGATATGAGACTTACTTGTGCAACACCTACATCCCAGCCTTTGATCACCTCGCCATGGCCTAATTTAAATTCGAATGGTGAATGGATATTTCTCCTCGAGTTGTCAAACTCGGTTCCATCAGTGAGAGTGCCTGCAAAATGTTCATTCAGTCGTTTATTATTATTTACAAAACTATGCATAGGAAGATTTCTTATGAGAATGTACTTCATAAACTGAAGGAAATAGTAAATAAAACAAAAGTAAATTCACAACACATAATAGACAAGTTATAACCCTACGGAAATGTGTGTTTTCGAAAACAGTAGGCTATGCTGAATAGCCAAGTTTTGATATTGGATGTCCAAAGATTAACTGTATTAACCTGTGATCTGGTCATTGTATACTACAAATTGGTAATGAATGATCACTAAGAAACAAGTTGTATATATAAAGAGAGAGAGAGAGAGAGAGAGAGAGAGAGAGAGGTGGGGGAGGGGCTGGATAATTGTCTAAAGTAAACTAGAGGGTGAAAGTAACGTATTAAAGTGGCTTTAGCTTTTAAAACATATACTAACGAATAGATCTTACCACGGCACCCCAAAGGTTACTAAAAATATGCAATTAAAATGAAGTGTATTAATGTATTAATTAATTTAAAAAAAAGTAAGTTTATTAAAATGTTTAGCTATGACAACTACCATGGTATAGCCAATATTTGAGGCCCTCTATATTGATGACTATGGTTGATTGTTATCTTGCAATAAATTATGTCAAACGATCGGAACAAAGCTTTGATAATGGAAATATTGATGAGCAATTATGGTGATGAAATGGCCATAACGATAATCAAAATAGCGATGGTTTAGTCAATTTATAATGATGAATAAAATGTAAAAAAAATCGCAATAGCTATGAAATTGATGGAAGTTTGCTCTTTTTTTTTTTTTTTTTTTTTTTTGCTGATGGCGGTGATAAAATGGCGGTGAGGTTTTTATATTATGATATGATTTGTGGCAGTGGTGAGAACTGCGACGAATGCTTTGGTTGTTATAACGACGGTTGGGGTTAAGGTTGTAATTGATAATGTTGTAAGATAATAAGGTGTTGGTGCATGCATACTGCTTGCTATACCTAGGCGTGTAACCAAAGTCATTCTGTTCATCTGAGTAACACAACTTACAACTTATTATATGGCCTTAAAATTATGACGTGCAATTAGCGGGTTTTGCCCCTCCCACGCCCGATGAGAAGTCCTGGCTACACCACTGTTAGGATGATGTTTGTAAAATTGATGGAGATTATGATGACCACAATGATGGTGATAATGATAACGACGATAGTGATGATGATAAAGATGATAATGATGACGATGGTGATGGTGGTGATAACAATGCTAGAGGTGGTGATAATGATGACGACGACGACGATGATGATGATGATATGATGATAACAATGGTGGCGGTGGTGTTGATAATGAAGAAGTGGAAATTTCTTGATCACGCGAATGATTTGTATTTGATAAAAGTCAGACAATGTACTTATCAAATATCTTAAGTCAATATAAGACACAACAGAAATGCTTACCTATGTAATGAACAACACATGTTTGACCAGCCTTTGGATATGTCCTCCCTATATAAGGAAAAACGAAAGGAGATTTAGATTTAGACAGATATTTTAGATTGAGATAATCCGACACAGAGATGAAACGTCAAAACCAAAAGGAGAGAATGAAAATGGTATTGGTAGAATAAGAATCATGTCGAAGTGAGTTCAAAGTGTTTATTTCACATGTTTACGTAAAAAAAAAAGTATGCTTAAGGCTCAAAAAGTGAGGGCTAAAAGGTGGAAGGAATTTGGCTATAGTAGATATTGGAGAGTCAGGAGAAAAGCGATATCAAGGTAGATATACAGTACGTCCCGGAAAAAACGTAACCCGAAATCAAAGGGTTATTGTGAACAAATTTTAAGTTGGATGGATATACTATTATAATTTGATGTGTTTCATGAAACATGCTTTCGAATGATACATTGATGGCATTAATCTATACACGCTTCAACGAGTTACATTGTTTTTAAAATGACATGTAAAAATCCATTTGCGCCAGATTTGGGTAAAACCGTGAAAACGTTCGTATTGACATAAGGGAAAAATAAGCTTTAAAAGATCATACATAAAACTTTCATTGTGTGATGATATACATTCAATCAGCAATAACATACACTATGGGCCAGTAACAATTGCCGTAGTGGCAAAGGGGCGTAATGACCCTACGATTATCCTCAAAATCAGTAAATGTCCCTCAAGCGATGAAAAGTGTCCCTCTTGCAATGGAAAAGGTGTATGCCCATCGTGACAGAAAACTTGTCATTATTATTCTGATATTTTTCAGTCTTATGTGTCCTTTATACCAGATTTTTTCTACGATGACAATGGAAGGTGCCCCTACTTTATTCTAATGGAAATATCACCTTGTTGTACGCTTTGTTCTTTAAAAAATACAGTTCTGACAAATGTAAAAGTGGGTGATTGCAGGTCAGATCATTTCAAGACACAATTATGCCCTTTCTTTACCCCCACCATTGACAGTAACTCGATCATCCTTTATTTTATGACGAGGACATTACCCTTGCCCTAATTATTAAAAAAGAATCAAAAGAAAGCACATCTCCTTTTGATTTTAAAGTTGATGTTCCCTACAAGTCATGATAGCATATGATCCTAACGTTTTTCAAGGTTTTACCAAAATTTGGCACAACTGGGTTTTTACATGTCATTTTGATAGAACGAGGGGGCACGGTAAAACACGTATGGAAGGATGTCAAATAGGTATCAAAGTGAAAGCATACAACTTCTACTTTATGGAAAATAGTTGCTTATAGTCATAGAGCATATTATTATTATAGTTAGGTCACAATAATCCTTTAATTTAGGGCTTCGTTTTCTCTGGAACGCACTGTATCGGTAGACAGCTCAACAGACATGAATGTAGAAAGAGAGAGAGAGAGAGAGAGAGAGAGAGAGAGAGAGAAAGGGAGAGACGGGGATAAACAGAGGGGGAGAGAGAGAGATCGGGGAGAGACAGAACTATGCAGAGAGGTAGAGGGGGAAAAGACAGGTGATGGAAGATATCATGAGAGAGAGAGAGAGAGAGAGAGAGAGAGAGAGAGAGAGAGAGAGAGAGAGAGAGAGAGAGAGAGAGAGAGAGAGAGGGAGAGAGTAAGAGAGCTGGCGCGGAGAGACTCGGAGATAGGAGGTAACCTACACTTTCGAGCATTGTCGTGAATAGAGAAACAGCGCGGGGTGTCTCAAAAAATGCAACTATAATTTGATTGGCAACATCTTAAAATGTACTCACCCGTCTTGAATGAAATGCCGTAGGTAATGTAGTAGTATCACCTAAATTACGTGTGAATTTCACAAGAGTATAATTTAAAACTTCAAAGTTATGATCAGTTTTGTAAGACGAATCATTAAAAAAAATGCTACTAAGAGAGCGCATTGAATGCATTAGTGCCCAATAAGCGTATACCTGTCGCCTGAACATTTCGTTGCAAGCTCTCAAATTAACTTTAATTCTTGTTACAAAAGGGGTGTCAACAATAAGATTAATGTAATTTACACAAATATTAGGGGAATTTAAGGTCTTTAGAATCCCTTTTATGGAGACATAGTGGCCATGTCAAATAAAACCAAAGTATGGGGAGAAACATTAAGGACATGAATAGCATAAAATCAGTGTAAAGTGTTTGTTGCTTAACTATGAATAAATATTTTAAGAGTTGAACAAGTAACACAGTCATGACAGTTGTTATATTTCATTTAAAACAATGCTTGATTGTTCCCTATATAATGATTGAAATATAAATAAGTTGAAGAAGAAAGTTGCATCGAATAGTTCTTGGAATACTTTCTGTTACTTTTTTTATACTTAAAATATATTTTGAATGCATATTCATAACATTTTAAAAATGAAATATCAATCTGAGATGTGTCGGTGGTGATTTCAACAAGATAATACGAGTTGGAATGACTTTAAATAACAGGTTTATGCTTATTGTGTACTGATTCTATTCAAGGCGCTCTCCTAATTGTAACATTAAAAAAATGCTACGTCTCTTAAAAACAACCATGACTTTGAGGTTTTGGCTTGAATCGTTATGGAATTCACAAGAAGTTTGGTAGATATACTACATGTACTACAATATTACCTACGAAATCCTATTCAGGATGGTTAAGTATTTTTTGAAGATCTCGTTGCATTTTTTTTTAGACACCCCGTATAGGTGACAGACATAAAGATGAGTATAAAATGATTGAGAGAAAATTGGGCGAATGAATGACAGTCATACACGTACACACACGCGCGCCATATCTAATAGATATACCAGACCATCATACCGATGATTCGAATACCATTGCACCTATCACTGTGTCTTAAATATTATGATGTTGAGGACCAGTCATGCCATTGCATTGTAAAATGAACTGTGTGGAAAGTATACTGAATGGTTGATTGTGTAATAAATATACTGCAAAAACCAGGGTGTTAATTCAACACCATCTCGGTATCAGTATAACTGGCTACGGGATAAGTGTTAAAACAACACCAGTTTGATATTGGGCCACACCAGATAAGTGTTAAAACAACACCAGTTTGATATTGGGCTACACCAGATAAGTGTTCAAACAACACCAGTTAGTGTTACAACAACAACACCAGTTTGATTCGAAACTGGTGTTTTAACACTTATCTTGTGTAGGCTAATATACATGTAGATACCGAGATGGTGTTGAATTAACACCCTGGTTTTTGCAGTGTAGGAACGATTATGTATAATGTTTTTTTTTTTTTAAATCAAAGTTGTAAAAGATGACTAAATTTTGTTGAAAAATGATAAAGAATAAAAAACAAAAAACAAACAACTACAACCAACAAACAAAGAATTAAAACAAACGCAAGCAGGACATGAATATTGGTACATGGGACTACATAAACATGAGACATCAGAATCAGGTCCAATGTTGTAAACTACTTCTGGTCATAATGTGAAATGCGAGAGCAATTCAAGACCTATCATTGTAATATTATTCCATTTTGGGAATAAAAGGAACGAGAAAGCTCACAAACAATTTTAGCTAAACCTCTTAACCTGTCCAATCTCTTCACTGAGAGCCACTGAAGGTTCTTTCCTTTTAAAAAAAATCTTTAAGTCAAACGCATATGAAATAAAAAAAATGTACTGAAAGAATAATCCTCAAACAAAACGAATACTACCGTATACATGAACATGTTTTTATTCTATATAATAGTTTGATTTTTGAAAAAAGGGTATTTCCAAGGCATTTTAAAATCTCTACACGAGGTGCCGATGTTGTGTTTTAAATATATCATTTAGCATTCAAGATTTATCAGAAATATAGTAGAAGAAATGGTAGATGTAGAAGTAGATAAAGAAGTAGAAGTAAAAGTAGAAGGAGAAGTAGAAGTAGAAGTAAAAGTAGAAGTAAAAGTAGAAGTAGAAGTAGAAGTAAAAGTAGAAGTAAAAGTAGAAGTAGAAGTAGAAGTAGAATTAGAAGTAGAAGTAGAATTAGAAGTAGAAGTAGAAGTAGAATTAGAATTAGAAGTAGAAGTAGAAGTAGAAGTAGAATTAGAAGTAGAGGTAGAAGTAGAATTAGAAGTAGATGTAGAAGTAGAATTAGAATTAGAAGTAGAAATAGAAGTAAAAGTAGAAGTAAAAGTAGAAGTAGAAGTAGAAGTAGAAGTAGTAGTAGATGTGGAAATAGAATTAGAAGCAGAGGTAGAAGTAGAAGTAGAAGTAGAAGTAGAATTAGAAGTAGAGGAGAAATATTAAAAATTTGACTTTTTACCTGACTAAAACAATAACTAAATATATACATTTAAAAATTATGTCGGCAATATGTTTGCAGTTTCCTATTTAAACAAGTGAAAAAAGAATATTTAAACTTGAGTTTTGAATGCGGATTTATAAAAAAAAGTGATCATTATGGACAGATACATGTATTATATAATAATACACAGTTGATCAATGAATAGTTCAAATGTTTATATCTCTCTTCTTGTGATAACATAGAATAAATATTTTAATGCATGTCTGAATAACACCTTGTTCTATCCAACCACTAATTTCCAAACTCAAGTTTGTTTTTAAAAATTTTGTTCTCCAAAGATTATGTCAAAATAAAATGTATTGTAGCCCTAAATGTATGTCCATATAACTGTTTCAGTAGTAGTTATGGTATCACTCTATTACTATATCTAAGTATCCCTATTGGACTCTAGTTAGCTTCTAGATTTAGCGTCAAATCATCTAATTCACTTTTAACGTCCACTCGATTATGTGCACCATCTCCAATATATAGCAGTCATAGTAAGTTAGTTCCTACTATCGACGCAAGTTCGTTCCACGTGAATAGTGAATAACATACTGCCTTACCCCCTTCACTTTATTCTTATATGGGAGGAAGGGGCCTCCCGTTTGGCATACCAATCAAGTCCCTACCGGTGTCAGATGTTACACCAACACGGCGCGCGCAAAGTGCAACCCAAATATTAATCCCGCCAAATAATATCGCAGACGACAACCCGCGTATGTCGTCTGCCCAGACCATATTCGATGAAAAATTGGCTTTGGCTCACTGCAGTCGATAAAATTAAAATGTAAGAATAATTATGATGAATTGAAAGAGGGAAGGTTTGAAGTTGCTTACCGTCCCCTGCTCTCTGGATCTTTTTTTCCAAGGTCATGGCGGCGCTGCTTTAGTTCCCTGGCGTTAAGCCGGTGTTTTCTCGCGGAGAAATTCTGGGCCCGAGTCCAGTGCGAGTTCGTTGCTCTGGCTCGGCTCAGGTCACTCGCGAAACGGAGAAAAACTCTTGACACTGAGGCTAGAATCGTTCCAGCTCATTCCGAGGGGAGTAGCCTTCAGCCAAGACGCGCTGAAGACGCGCTGGGTAACCATCGTAAGCGTTCGTTGATGATGCTATTCTCAGCAGTGTATCTCAATTATCAGCACCACACAGCTGCCATTCATTCTGGCGTATTGTCAAGATACGTCGGGCAAAATAATTGACAAAGCGACTTGACACGAGGCGGGTCTGGTTTGTTGAAAGTATGCGCGCAATGCCAGTTTAGTCTTTCCGCGAGTGACTGTTTTCATTTCGACACAGATACAACATCGCAGAAAGAGCATCGATCTTGGCATCAAATGGCCATGTCATCCCTCCCAGCAGAGCTAAGCTCGCGCTAAATGGAGGTTAGCGATTTACATCCTCGGGTGGGGGAGTAGTCCCTTTCGAGAGGGAGGGAAGGAGGGGCGTCACCTGACGCGCTGATCATCCCTCCCGCTCAAGAGCACGTGATCCCATCGTTACCCTACGATCCGAACTGATGGAATTCACTCCCTCCCCCTGAAACAGGGACAGGTGCGTATCGCTAAATTGAGAAATAAATGCCCACTGTGAACAGAGGAAAGAACGTTGCCCCCTTTTTTATCATGAGTCTGGATACGCCATTCAATGTTTTCAAGAAGCAGGGATGGCATTGGAATGGTTGCGAGGAGGTATGCTTAGTATTGGAAGAGGAGGGAGGCGAGATGGAGGGCAGTTCCTTTAATTCAGTGGCATAATATTTCATAGTGGTTCCAAGGAGACAATGGAAGTGTTAAATGGACCAGGAAGGGAGAGGAGTGTGTTTGTGTGTGTGCGCGTGTGCGTGTGTGTGTGTGTGTGTGTTGGGGGGGATTGAGTTGATATCAATCATCTGAGAGGGATTTTCACGACTGAAGAAAACTGAAAAATTTTGTCAGTAGAATAAAAGCAGTGAGCCTATGATCGTGTTGATTACAGATTATTGATAAATATTTTGGAGTCAAAAAGAAGAGAAATATTGTACTAAATTGTCTGATAGCACTGATAAACAGACAAGTTTAGTAACTAATTCCTTTACTGAATTTGATGTAATGAAAGAGTGTCCAAAGTTGCCAAATGCGCGTCAGAAACAAGGAATAAAATATATAAAAGGACGACATTGATTTAGCTCCATATTTGGAGCTAAAATGGGTTTCTCCCCCAAATATTTATGAAGAATTCCTAACATAACTTTCTCGAATTATTCCTAAAATTATGATGGAGGATAGAGAGTGGGGCTGCAAAGTGAACTTCATCTAAGCTGCAAACACACATGATGATAATAGACTTGTCGAGTTGCACTGTGTATTGCATTTTACTGGTGAACAGATTGTTTTGACATCAAGTTTTGTACACAGATGAACTGGGGGGGGGGGGGGGGGAGGTGGATGATGCTGGATGAAAATAAGGCCATAGACTGAGGGGAGGGTTTAAGAGAGGACCATGTCTGATATTCTTTTCATGTTTAGTTTTCCTTCCTTCTCCTTTCTTTCTCTTTCTTTCTCTCATTGTTTTCTTTTCACCATTCAATGGGGGGGGGGGGGGGGGGACATGCCCCATATCCCCTACCGTAGTTACGCCACTAGGAAAATACTGCTTTAACTGATCAAGCGCCTTGAGCGCCTAAGCTGACGGATAACGGTGTTATACAAGACATCATCATCATCATCATTAATTATGCTTCATCAGTGGAACAAATCCATTTTGAAATGGTGGGGGGGGGGGGGGACATTCGCCTCCAAAATTCTCTGACAAGCAAAAAAAAAAGGTTATTCAAAAAGGTGGGGGGGGGGCATGTCCCCCTGTCCCCCCCTGGATTTGCGCCCATGTGCTTCATTATAGTCGGTTTGCCAATCACTGAATTTCATGTCACCTCTCAGGACTACACCCTCTCACGCTCCTCTACCACCAACGCTTTCACCAGCATGATACCTCTTACCCAGATTGTCAGTCTATCGTGGTATGTGTATGTAACTATGTCACGCTGTTTAAAAAAAAAATGTGCGCGAAGTCATGTTGTCACGTCGTCAATGTGCGGTGTCGTAAATAAATCAGCTCTTCCAAAACAACATTCGTCATAAAGTCCTGTCTTATCCTGGGCTAGGAAACCTTGTATGTAGACATCGGGGGACCACATTTGCCGACTGGTTTGCCGAAGAATTTTGGACGAGAGAGTGAGTGAAAGATAAAGATAGAGAGAGAGAGAGAGGGGGGGGGGGGGGGGCTGATTCATTTTCCTATATAACAACCTTCATAATCATTTGCAAAAAAGTGTTTAAATTTAATTTTGCAAACAGAAATGTTGAATGTTACAACCCAACCACCTCAAAAGATACAATTGCAAATTATTGTATAGTCAGATTCAGTAATTGAAATGAATATTCAGAACGCAATGGAATGGCGAGTCAAAATGCAGGGCCCGCAGGATGGGCGAGGGGGGGGGGGAGGGCGTTCCGAAGGTATTTGTTTATCAAATAGATTGCCGCCCATCCACAGATCCCTTGTTGAATAGAGGTAATGTTCCTTGTTGGTCAATATTGTTATGGATACGCCTGCTTGGGTAGAATAGGACCCCTATAAATTTCGTTCTGGCCTGCCTGGAACGCTTGTATTCTCCAGAAAATCACAATCACATTAACATTTTAGGCCTTACCCTTTACTGATCAAATCTTTGTTTATATGTTTATATGTTACGGATGCATTCACACAATTTGTGATAATATCTCACGCAGGTTCTACTCATGCTAATTATTCACAAAATAACAAACAATCGGGAATTTTCACAGATGTTTTAATTTCCCCTGCATAATTGCAAAATTGTTTATAGGGGGAAACAGATTTATAGTGGTAGTAGTAGTAGAAGTATAATAGAGGTAGTAGTAGTAGTAGTAGTATTAGTAGTAGTAGTAGTAGTAGTAGTAGTAGTAGTAGTAGTAGTAGTAGTAGCAGCAGCAGCAGCAGCAGTAGTAGCAGTAGTAGTAGTAGTAGTATAGCAGTAGTAGTAGTAGTAGTAGTAGTAGTAGTAGTAGTAGTAGTAGTAGTAGTAGTAGTAGTAGTAGTAGTAGTAGTAGTAGTATAGTAGTAGTAGTAGTAGACTTCATTGCACAAGGCTAATCTGCCACAAGGTCCATTCCTGATACTATTCCGACTGTTTCAAAGCAAATTTAAGAAAAGTGAATAGTAGAGGAGTCTTATTCCAGTGTATTGAACAATCGACTGGAGATCATGAAAGCTTGTGGGTTCGATTTGGCACTTTATCTACGTTGCTTCTCTCCACACAAGGTGTATGGGTACCCGGTAGGATTATATGGAAAGTCACTGTCGTTTGTTCAGCATCGTGAGTGTCTGTAAAATGGCGCCAGGCTCGGGAGTGCATGGAGAATATGTTTACACTCAGTGAGGGCAAGTCTGAATACTGCACACAGAAATTGGTACATGGGACTTCACACCCATGTGGCGTGAATGTTCGGCTCGAACACTTCATATTTCTCGTAATATTTCGAATATGAAGGCATTTGAAGAGCAATCCTTTTCGGACATTTCTACTATTATGTTCTTTCAAACTGACATTAAAAAAAAAAACGTGATAGCTCACAAATTATTTTTCACTTTTCTAAGAACTCACTTTTCTCTTTAACTGATCCAATCGGTCTCAATGAAAAGTGTTTTGCTACAATCTGACATTCTGTCCTACTCCCCTCAAAGGCCTTTCCTCGCACCCTATTGCGCACCCTCCTCTAATCGATAATAGGTTCAAACTAATCGGTGGACCTAAAATGGAACAAACGGGTGTACTATAGCGAAGATTATCCAATCACAATGGTTCTCTGACAAATGGAAGATGTAAAAACTGTCTAAAGAAAAGAAGGTACATATATTATGCAGTAGTGTAGATTGAGCTTGTTTTCTTTTGATTTCGATCCATTGAGACATTAGTCATAGCCTGAGGTACTTTTTTTTTTTTTTTGCTTTTCTTTACTCCTCTCTTTCCCCCTTTTGTTTGTATTCCGCTCCGCCTCTACTTCTTTCTATCCTATTTCCCATGCACTCGCTTCAGTACTCATCCTCTCTCTGTTTATCACTCCATCCCGTCTCTCCCTCTCACTTTCCCTTCCATTTTCTCCTCTCTAGCATGCACTCTTTTCCACCTCTTTCCCCTGCAGCCCCTCCTTCCGCCCCCTCTCCCCTCTGTCTCCATATCTTACCATTGCTTACCCCCTCTTTCCCTTCCTCCCTTAATTCTAAATCGTTCTCCTAGCACCCCCTCTCCCTCTCACTCCATCCCCAAACCAATTCCCCTTTTCTTCTGTCATTGCGTGATTGTATTTCAGCTTATGCAGTTCATAAAGGCTACGTGTACAATCTATTCGAATGTGTTTCAGTACACTTGTTCATTAATTTTATTTGTGTTAAAGACGTGGTACAAATTTTAATGAATATTACAAAAGCCATACATCAATTAATTATGGTATGCACATGTATAGGCATGAATACTTCCTATCCTATATGCGTTTGTAGTAGTTTGTTGTAGTTTTGATTTACGTTACATACAATATTTCATATCTGCTCTGAGATTAGTGTACGTAGCTAATCAAATGATGTAAGTTCTTGATTCATCCAGGTAAAAGTTCCGAGAACGTTTTCACGTCCGATCCTGGACGCTTCATCAGCTCGTCTGATTTGTCTGATTTTCCCGCCACCAAGCTCGTCTGATTTGTCTGATTTTCCCGCCACGAAATCAGACGAGCTGATGAAGCGTCCAGGATCGGACGTGAAACCGTTCTCGGAAATAATTCGTAAGTCCAGATGAAATGATTGAATTTTTTTTTAACTATTTGTAGCTAATATTTCGGTTCTTTTTCTCCTTATTTGATTTCCTTCATCTATGACCCGTAAAATGTCTGCGTGAAGGCAGCTCTATTGACATGATGCGAAAATAAATAAATGATTTAAATTGAAAGAATCGCATAATCTCTGACGTCAGTTAAACAAATTTCCATTAATTTAATTAAGGTGGAATTTAAATACAATTGCGAAGATAAAAATGAAATTTAATTGATCTATTTATTATCATATCTTGTATTTATTTGTATATATCAAGGATATCAAGTACAAATCAAATCAAATCAAATCACTTTATTGATTTAAAATCCAATTTTGGATTATCATCAACATAATACAAAGTACATGTAAAATGATTTTGCATTCTGGGATGATAAGGGGGGGGGGGGGATACCCCAATAAAAATATGTCATAAAGAAGCTTTCCTGGAAGATTTTCCTTACCATGTATCTATGCGATTTATATTTCAGCCTGTGGTTATTATCACAAATTATCTCTCTTTTGAATCATTTGCTAATCTTATTAGCTCTTCAAAATGTCACTGTAGCGAAATCTGACCTTTTTTGTAATTAATTTATAAGAGCTTTATCAACAAAGATACTACACGAATTTCCTAATACACCATAAATGTAACAACCGTATATTTTTAGCTAATATTAACACGAAGTAAATGACTTATCGGACTGTAATATTCTATTTATATCAAACCAGTTATTGATCGGGGGCACAGAGGGTATGTCCTACCCCAACCCCCGTTCCAAACGTGTCAGACATTTTTGAGAAGTAATGATTCTGAAAAAAATAAAAAACAACATTTTCGGCTTTTTTTCGAGATTTGGACACATATTTGTGCCCGCGGTCAAAGAATCACGGATTTTATTCATCGTTTTTATAATCATTTAGTTGTATAAATGTCTAATTAGGGGCAGATTCACGTGACATTTCGGCAGTGTCGAGAACTCTGGTTTAGCGATAAGCAAGGGTCTCGGAACCGGGGGGGGGGGGGGAGCTGGGGGCTGCAACCCCTACGTTTTTAGTAGACACGTTTCATAACGCTTACATGCAGTCCACTTGATAAAAGCATCTTAATGCTCCCCCCCCCCCACCCCACTTTCAAAAACGCTCTGCGGTCCCTGACAATTTGAAACATGTAGCGTGATGAGCATATTCGAAGCAATTACACGAAATTATTTTGAATGTTTGTTTTCAAATAATTACTCTCAGTTCGAATACACACTTTATATAACGTATTGCTTTATTAAATGATCAGACAATCTGTCCTTAAAGATTGATTGCATAGATTATGAGGCTATCCATGTTTTGAAATGTTTACATTGTAATTAGGGACATGCATCATGTAATCAAATTGATAATGTAAAGCGTGATTCTGCAGCGTGCCCTTGCTCGAAGAGAGAGAGAGAGAGAGAGAGAGAGAGAGAGAGAGAGAGAGAGAGGGGGGGGGGAAGGAAGTGGGGTTGGGGGTGGGGGCAAAATCACAAAACTGATAGAAATTTGTGTGGATTTGTCACAGCTCCCGTTAGCAATGCTCTTGTGATTTTGATCTAGCATAAGTCTTATTCAATGTACCGTATATGTAAATACGCAGGCAACATGATGGTGTAAAAAACAAAATTTACAATACTCTCTTTAAACTGTAGAAAATTCGACTATTTCAACAAATAGAATTAGTATGCATTCCTAGAAGTAGGCTTATTCGAAAAGCAAGATGGTTACCGACACTTTTTTCACACTACGTTCTATTTACACTTTTAAAACTATTTCTACAATCAATATCATAAGAGAAAAGAATCAGGTCTTTTGGAACAATACAGATTGATACGCCTCACAACTGTGAAGTAATAACTAAATTTTAGTATACGATCAGCACAGGCGTAAGGGCACAATTTTTTTGCCAGGGGGCTGAAGCCTCTTGTCCGAATATGAACTTTCCAGGTTCTAAATTTACGAGTTAGTGACGGTGAGCGAGCTAAAAAAAAGCAGGACATTTTGTCATGGTAAAAATGTTATTTCGTCATCAAAATACACTAGAGAATTCATGTTCAAAATTTAATGTGAGGTGTGCCCGAATAGGAGGTGATGGTTGCTCGAATATTGGTATTTTTAACATTCTCGAGGGCTGCAGCCCCCGCATCGTACGCCTATGATGATCATATTCCCCTCCATATATATTATATATCGTAAATAATCTTGAATCACCTTTCGACATAGGCATCCTGTTATGTTTCATATCTATGATTATTCCATGTCCTCCAATCATCATTGTCAGCAACACTTCTTCCCAGAGATTCAAAGGCGATTAAAACAAAAGCATATTTCTAACTGGACGTCGTAATTCAATAACATTAATAGTAATTGTTGGTGTATCAATGAATGCGCTGAAAATGGCATACAAACGTAATTCATCATCTGTTTCTATTTCTGTCTCATGCTGAATAATAAATGTACTCTCAATTCATGCTCGGATTGATCAAAAACCTCTTAAGCCATGTTAAACTCTACAGGACACCCAAACATGATGCTCAACATAATGCCAGAAAACCTCAAGTGTTAATACCGAGACGATTTCAGAACGTCCTTTAAAGTATGCTAACAATGGTAACGGGACAAAAGTTCTAAGGGGCTTACGAGAAGGGAACAATTGCCCCCTGTCCCCAAGGAGCCATTGTTACAGCGAGACTAATCAAATAAGCGGACCCGTTCTCCGCGCCTCGATGCACAGACAACTTCCCAACATGACCGAAATGGTCAGAAACTTCTATTAATGAATAACCCAGTTTTATCATAATTTTAGACCTTATCAAAGTCTCCAGTAGGTGGTATAACTAGCAATAAACTGTAACCGATTCGGTTACAGTTTGTTCTCAAACACTAGCTATATCTGATAAGGCAAAGTGGGCGTAACACGCTTTAAGTAGGGGTTAGAGTCAGACGACACTGCATAGCAACGCCCTAGCAACGGGGAAGCGGGAAGGTCACAGATCGGTGACTCAATGTAGCCCCACACCACGATCGATTAATGGGACTGTGAGCCGTATGAATGCCGTGCACGAAACTTTGCCAGGGTGAGCGGTATGTGTACTATCCCCTAACTATGAGCCTATGCTGAGGGTTTTTGACTATTACAATATACAGAATATTTATTGGAGTTATTGCCATGCGGGTGGAAATACAACGGAAAATGGTGTAACATTGTGCGACAGGTTCTACCAGTTTCCTGAAATATTTGGATATTTATCTTCGAGCGAACTTTGTAACTATTCAGCTGTCGGTAGAGCTCAACTAAATTGAGTTGCACGTATGTCGTTAACAACATTGGTAAGTTATACAGTGTGTTTTCCAGTATGGATATTCTTCAGTATCTATAACATTCTGGATAACTTGTGTACTTTTTTCTCCTTATGTAGGCAATATACATGACTTGTAAAAATTCTTGTTCTCTGGGCTGTTTATATTATCAGATAATGAATGTAAGTACCATTTTTAATACCCCTAAATATTAGTTTCAAATATTAGCTTCCTGGAGCTGTACACGGATTGTGTGCTTGTGTATGAATCACACATTTCATTTTAGACTTAAAAACCCAACTAGGCTTATGATTTTTGTTCTTTTGGGAATGAAATAGGTGAAGATTATAGACCTACACTCTATTTTTCTCACAAAACGTGAAAAAATATTACAGATCAAACGTTACATTATGGTGTCCAATATATACGACTTCCAGCACGAGAGTCAATAGTTACAGTGCAAATTGAAAACTTCATATAATACCTTTTCTAATTTCATTAGATTACTTGGCCGTGAAGGTACTTTTTAGTCAATTTGTTTAAAATATGAAATATTCAGATTTTAAGAGCTTACACATAATCTAACCATAAAGGTCAATAATGAATAAATCATATACTGTAATTCTTAGTATGAGTTGGATGATGACTTTGAACATACAGTGTAATTTCTTTTAAACTATACTGAAAGGAAGTCGTCATAAAAATATTCAATTTGTCCTAAACACAGTTTACATATAGACATACTTGAATTGCAGCCTACAATGTATAGTATTATTTGCTATTAAATCCGAAAGTCTTGATCGCCATAATAATATCATGTATTATGAAAACCACACCAATTGAATTTTTAATTTACTCCTATACCATAATGAAGAGTTACCTGAGTGACATCTATGAATATAATTATGATAATTTCATCATCACCACCATCGCGTGCTACATCCATCGCTTTTATCGCCCTGATACAATAGAACTCGGAAATTAATTTCCCTTTTGAGCTCGATGTTTTGAACGCTCGATGTTCAACGTCACAATACTTTTCTCATCTGTGGGAGGCCATGTATTAACCATTGAATGGTTTCGGAATCTCATTTCGAAAGGGGATGCGCAATATTCTCTATCACTATGCGAGCAGACTATAGACTTCCAATCTTGTTTATTAAAATTGACGCATCACTAGTTTGGAATAGCATTATATGGAGGCATGAAGTGGCAACTATAATGGATTGGTTAAGGGGATATCAGAAGATGAAATTGCTGTTGACATTTTCGACTGGCTAATGTGAAACTGATATAAAGGTGGTTTGATATAGGGCTATATACAGATATATGTAGAAATAACCGAATTTATGATCTGTTCCAGAACGAAATTGTCAGTATTTCACCATTTTATTTCTTATCAAGGATTGACACCAGTCAGTTGAATATCAATGGGGGGGGGGGGGGGGGGGGGGGGGGCAAATCCAGGCTGCTTTTGTGAAAGGTTGGGGGGGAGAGGGGCGTAAAGTTCCGAAATATATTATTCATGACATTACAAACAATAATTCCCCAAAAGAAAATAAGATTCTCGACAAAGGCATCCATCTGAAAATATTGGATAACCCATTCTATTCTATTCTTCTTTTTGTAAAGATTGAGGGCATTTTTTTTCTATGTGTAGTTCAGGTATGCCACATTGTTTGTTGAAAAGCTGGAAGGGAGTGGGGAGGGGGGGGGGGGAGGGGGAAGGCACGGACCGATTATGCCACCTAAATCTGCCACTGTAAAAGACTTTGGGTGAAAATTAAAAATACTTAGCAATCAAGGTAAATGTCAAAGTTCACGAAGTAATCTACTTGTAAACATAAAACGATTTTGTATTTTACACATGCTCCTTTATGAAATTGATTGCATATCTAAATGCACTGGCTACATGAAGAAAGCATTTTTCTTTCAACACAAAAACAACAACACCCCACACTCTATGCTGAATGTTAGTGTTATAGAGTCAGCGATTTGCACAGATTTTCCAATTGCTCGAGCAAATCAATGTCTCATGAAACACAAAGTATTCTCATATTTTTTTTCTTCTTATTCAAATTTTGGTTTTTATTGTCATTTCGAAATAATGTACATGAAAATTACGTGCTCTAAATTGCATCCTGATGTATGTTCAACTAAGATATTTAAATATCAATTTCAATTCAAAAAGTTATTTTTTTTGCCAATGTATGTAATCAGAGTCATTTGCTGTATGATTTGTATGTTGATTGATTGATTTTGTTGGGAAAAGAACCCATTATAATCATACTAGAGTTGAAATACATGTACCAAACAGCGACAGTGTTGAATAATTAGAGTATTCGTAAATTTGTATTGAAAACTCACTTTATAGTTATGTGTATTTTTTCACTGGATAATACCTTTTGAATCTATATAGCAAAGATTATAATGGAGCTTTCCTATTTTTATTGATCTATCTAAGCTGGACTAGGAAATAAAAAAAGAAAGAAAGAAAGAAGAAGAAGAATGAGAAGAAGGAGAAGAAGAAGAAGAAGAAGAAGAAGAAGAAGAAGAAGAAGAAGAAGAAGAAGAAGAAGAAGAAGAAGAAGAAGAAGAAGAAGAAGAAGAAGAAGAAGAAGAAGAAGAAGAAGAAGAAGAAGAAGAAGAAGAAGAAGAAGAAGAAGAAGAAGAAGAAGAAGAAGAAGAAGAAGAAGAAGAAGAAGAAGAAAAATGCGCTTATGGTGAAAATACAAAACGTTATATTTCTATCTCTTGGAAATAATGAAAACTTACCCTCGTTTTTATTTTTGTATTGCTTCCGTCGATGTTTCATCGCTTTGTGGCACTTTTTTTTAAATCACGAATCTCTCCACAATATATATTATTATTTAAAATAACTGGGGTATATATGCATATTTGAAAAGTATAACATGTTTCTTTTCTCTTTTGTTGCTGTTGACAGGCTTACGAAATTGATACCGTCCTCCAGAAAAGGGAAACTGTTCAAGAAAAAGGGGACTTTCCAACGCTACCCGCTTCCAGGTAAATAGGTCACAATGTTATGGGGGTTATCGATAGGAGATGAATAAAGTTAGATTGATTATGTTGTGGACGATATATATATATATATATATATATATATATATATATATATATGTATCTGTGTATATATGTTGTGGACTTGTCATCTCTTATTTTCTTGGAAAAATGATAACCAACTCTTTAAAATAAAACAAATCTTTCGATCGTGTAGGTTGCTTATGTACTTTGAAATATGATCATTATTATTAAAAAAATGTGTGTACTTACATGTAAGGAACGCAAGATTGGATTTCAAAGGAATGGGGGTGGGGGGGGGGGGGAGGTGGGCACTGGTCGATTGTGACCCCTTAAATTCGCCAGTCTTTTATTTAAGACAAGAAAATTATATTTCCTCTTTGTTCTTTGTTTTAGGCATGGTTTTTCGTTGTGTTAACAATTTTGAATATCAATTTAATTTGCTTCTTCTTGATTTTGTAGTGACAAGTTCAAGAATCTGACACACTCCCTGCATGTGGAATTATCAAAGTAAAAGGGGATTTTATAACGCAAATCCCTTATAACGCAAAAAAATGACAGCCAACTCTTGTATTATTTTTTCAATTGGGTGGGATGGTTGTTTTTTGCGCTTTGAAATATGATTCGTATTCTGCTCTTCTGGAAAATCTTTTAAACTTTGAAAGGGAAATATTGTACTCTATAATCTGTCATTGTGTTATAACAGTGTGGAATATCATTGTAACTCAATTCTTCTTTAATTTTTTTCATTGATAGGTTCAAGGATCTGACACGCTCCCGGGGGAATCATCCACGTAAAAGGGGATTTTCCAACGCCAATCCCTCTGTAGAGGATACGTCACGTATTTTTGGATATTAACCAATGAGCGGGCTTAGTTTTCCTGACATGATTTTCGGATTAAAGTTAATCAAGCAGTAATTGCGACCCATGTTTTACCATATAAAGGATCAACCCTTCTCATCTGTATACCTGTTGGACGAATTCAAGTGAGCGATTGATGAGCATGCACCAGAGGTTTAATCATCTCCAAAGCATATCCCCTCTGGTAGGCCTTTATATTTGGACAGACAATAGTTGCTGAAACTCCTCCAACAGCGTACAATACAAGTCGCTGGAGGATCAAGAAAGGACTCAGAACGCACTGCTGAAAGGCACTCAAGATCTCGATATACGACAACATTGTTAAGACGTAGCGCAAACTTTAATCCCATCAAAGTATGTTCTCTATTAACCCTCGCGTGTGAAGAACTCTTGAAAACCTAACTACAAGGTTATAAAACAGTCATTTAAATTTTGCCAATTTTGAACAATAGGAATGTGAGCACTTAGTACATGTAGTTGCCGGGACCTGAACTGAGTTACCTCAATGTAGGACATTTTCTGGACTCTTCGATGCCTGATGTGTAATATCATTCGAATTTATAATCGAAGGAAGATTAATTTCGGAACTTGAAAGTCACTGGATAAAGGCGTCCACATTTTACGTTGTTCGCAAATGATACGCTCGACTGCAGTCCCATATAAGAGAGAAAGGAGATACCATTTTGTGAACGCGGATCATTAATGTTCAAGGATCAGCATTGTAAGTGGGAATGAGTTTTCAACCGCCGCATCAATATTTGTAAATACCAAAGCCAGAAAAATCTTTGTCTTATTCGCGCCCTAAATTTGACAAATGTCTGCGGGTACTGTTTTTTGAAATACGAAGGATACGAAAAACGATTCAAGTAAAACCGAAGTTTGGTTGCCCTCAATACTGACGCTTTTTGAAAGGTCTTACACCCACAGCTCACCTTGTTTTGACTTCGAAGAAAGTGCTAAGTGTTTTCACATTGAGATGAGTGACATCAGAGTTTAACCATGGATTAGCGGAACAGCTTGAGAACAAACAGCGGTTTTATTTCAATTTGCATATTTATCTCGTTAAAGGTCCTTTGGTCATTGTAAACCCTTTTCATTTAATCAAAATTCTTCTGTTGTCGCGGTTTGTGCTTTTATGCTCAAGACAAACAGACTTGTTAAACAGTAATTGTATTGCGACCACTTGTGACGGATCGTCGTAACTATTTGATTAGGAAGCTTTGTTTGATCTGTCACCGAACCCTTGAAGGAAACGCTGATGCTTCGATCGGAAAAAAGATAATAACGAGTTTTCAGTCGCAATGTTGTTCAACTCTTCAACGCACTTGACAACGAATATAGTTTCTACTTCGATTCTATATCTGTAAACAAGATGACTAATTCGTAGCCTCTACGCTGCTCCTAACTAAGCGAATTCCTGATGAATTTTGATTGAAATCTGTGTTCTGAAACTTTGAAGTGAATATGACGACTTCAACTAATCAGAGGCCTCGTAGCGTCAGCGCTCGGATAGGGAGGGGGCTCCGAGCTAGTTGGAATACGACGATGCCACTTCGAACAGCGCAGGTTCATCCCTCGGAATCGCGCGGGTACATCGTCGATTCGAACTTCATGATTCCGCGAGTGCGCGATCTGGAATCCGAATTCCAACGCGAGCTGGGAAAATGCCTCTTCGAAAGGACAGTACAGTTTGCGGAGGAAGGTGCTATGTCGGGGAGCATCCCTACACAAACCGACGCTAATAACAACAATATTAATACGAAATCGAGAACTAATAATCGCTCAGTTTCTGTGGACGATTTGAGTTCCTTTAGCGCAGGCGCTACTGCCAATCGTGAATCGATGAGATTCTTTGACAGCAGACGATATCTCAACGTGAAGCCGACACGCTGTACGTCTGCGCTCGTACAACAAAATGAACGTTTTGATACATACTTTGTAAGGGGAAGTCTTAACAAATACGCAGTTGCCCATGCGATGGGACCCCTTTCGTCACCGCATCCACCAATTGAAAAAGATGTTCACAGGATGCGGGTGGCGAATAAAGACAATCTAAGACCGTTCTCTGTCAGAGAGGCTTTTACGGACAAAGAGAAAGAGGAAGCGCCTGATGAATACTGGAAGCAGAAAGCCATCGACGAGAAGGAACGTTTGGAAGCGGAGGAAAAAGCGAGAATTGAGGCGGAGGAGCAGGCGAGGATAGAAGCCATTGAAAGGGAAAAGCGAGAGCGAGAAGAGGAGAAGGCGAGGTTGATCGCGGAGGAGAAAGCAAGGAAGGAAGCGGAGGAACTCTTGGCATTCGCGCGCGCGGAGTCGGAAGCGATCAAAGCACAACTCACCGAGGTTGAGAAAGCGCGCGATGAGGCGCTCACCAAACTTGAGACGTTATCAACTATGTCGACGTCCGGTAAAGGCAAGTCGAAAGGAAAGGGCAAAGGGAAGGGTAAAGGAAAGAAAGGAAAAGGAGGTGGGTCTGATGCGGCGTCGGATGTGAGCGGTTCCTCGAGAAAGAAGGCGGGAAAGAAGATACTAAAAAACAGTGAAACAGACGACAACTCGAGCACGACAGGCGGGAAGAAAGTCAGCTTCAAAGAAAAACTCACAAGCACAAAGACAATAAGCCCAAGAGAGAGAACGAAATCACCCAAGCGTAGTTCATCGGGTGGAGGAAAGAAGAAGAATTTCCCGGGTAGCGCGCGGAGCAAAAGCGGCAGCGCAAAGGTCAAAGGCAAAAAGAAGAAGAAGAAATCACCCGAGCCGCCCGCGGAAGTCCCTCCCCCACCCGAACCCTTAAAGGAAGAGGAGCCCCCACCCGTCGAAGACATCACTGAGAAACTCCCGAAGAAACCCAAACCAATTATTCTCGACGAACCTCCCATGTTCTGCTTGGCCACCGAGTACAAAACCAGACAACAGATGGTTGAAGAGTGGCTCTACGTTCGCAGTTGCAGCGCCTGCCCGACTTCAATGCCACTTGCATAAGCGAAAGCTGTAGCCAGGGGCGTTGCTATGGGAGGGGAGGGGGCATATCGCAAAACTTTTGTTGTTGTTATTTATACTTGTTAGGGGAAAACATGTGAATTTTGTCGGCTAATTTGGAAATTTGGAAAATCCAACACCCCATAATTATTATAAATAGTCTTGCGACGCCCTTGGTCATAGCAACCGCTATACAGAACTGCATGTACTTTCAGAAGATGATTATTATGATAATTGCCAGATGTTAAACAAAATATGTGATAATTATATGAGATTTGTATAGCTTTAAATATCTGTGTGATCAATTTCCCTGATGGTTTGAAAAGACTTGATCCAAGGAAGACTTATTCTGTCATTTATTAACTACACGACTACAATGTTGCTCAGTGGCGCAGCATAAGTATTTACTTTCTATTCATTTTGGAAAGCTCTTTTCCAGAGGAAATGCGACAGTGTTTCAGAATTCGAAAGCACCTACCTATGATACAAACGAAAGAGGCCGTACAGCAATAGCGAAACTGGAATAAATGTAATAAATGTATAGGATTGCCTGTATTCCTTCGTTATCAAATTACACTCGTCCCTGAAATTTTAATATTGTTTGGAAACAATATTGTTGTTTGGAAACAATAATGTTTCTAAGAGAGTCGGTGAGGCTATTCTATAAAACTGGGGGCAGCACGGGAAAATGATTTTGCCGTTCGGTCTCCTTTCGGTTAAGTGTCGGTCTCTTCGGTGTAAAAATATATGTCTGTAATAAGGAATTCATTCAATTCATTTGTTTTTTGAAAAAAATTGGTTTTGAACCTGTCACCCTCAAGGGCACCTAACTCAATGATGCGTGACAATGATGATGCAAACAATTATGTGTCAAATGAAAGCTGTACGAAACCGCCACTGAAATTAGTAGGAAAGATATTGCATTTCTTAAAACTTTGCCGAATATTCGTGACTAGAGTATTTGAGATTAATGATCAACGAACTCGTGATACTTGCGTTATGGTTACCGTAACCGTACTCCTTTTTAGTTACGATTTCTTGGGGGGGGGGGGGGGGGACAGTCACGGAACCATCACTATGTGGGGCTGTGTCAATTTCAGCGGCGGTCACATCCTCTAAGTTGAAGAGGTAAAAATGCCAATATAATCAGCAAAATTTTGAGAAAATACTTCCTTCTACATTTTAGGATGATGGAATATCTGATGTCATGCCAGATTCTTAATGGAATCTTTATCATCGTGATAAAGTGAAATTTATTTTCAGGCTGTTTTTGGCCGGCGATCGTGCTCCTTATCACACACTTGTTATGGGAGGCAATTCTTCGCGGTTCGAAGGTACAGAGTGCGAGATTATCTTCAATAACCTCGTGTAAGTGTGAATGGGGTGAGGGGGGGGGGGGGGTTCAGAAGAAAATAATCTATCGCTAGTAGCTTTAGGAGTCATTACGCACAATACATGGAAATATGAACAAGGTCTCGATGCATTTAATTTGTAAATTGAGGCGTAATAAGATTGTTTTGACTATAGATGTTTGCAGCCAACTGTTACAATTTTTTACAGTTATTAAATCTTAACTGGTTCCAAGTCAGGAACCGTTTATTTTTACTATTTTGTTCTTGTTGTTGACTTGAATACTTCATTTTCTCAACGTTTTTATGTTGATGAATGCAAGTCATGATATGATTATGTTGTGTGATGTCAAAACGGGATTATGCAATAAATGATGATTGTAATGATATAAGACAGGTTTGATAACTTGACATTATTATTCTTCGAGAAAAACTGCGAAGGCGAAGAGTCATGACAAGAGAAAAGAGGACAAATTAAAAACGATAGAGATGTGATAAGGAGGAGAGAGAGAGAGAGAGAGAGAGAGAGAGAGAGAGAGAGAGAGACCTGGATGAGAAAACTGGATAAGGGGATATGAAGATAATCTACAGAAGAATCGAAGGATGAGAAGAGGAAAGAGGAAGAATTAAGAACAGATAGAGAGGAGAAAAAGAGGAGAAGGAAGTGGATGAAAAAAGGAATAGAACTGGAAAATTAGAATCGAAGGATAGATGAGAGGACAAGGTAAGAGGATTCCATTACAGAAATTATGTAATGCTAAATCTAAGTTTTCTATCAAAACGGAGAGAGAGAAAAAAAAGAGAGTGGCAGAGGGAGAGGGAAATAGGGAGAGAGGAGGGAAAAGAGAGGAAAGTTGAGGGGGAAAAGAGAGCGAGAGAGGAAGAGAAGGGGGAAGAGAGTGAGATGGAGGGAGAGAAGGGGGAAGAGAGTGAGATGGAGGGAGAGAAGGGGGAAGAAAGCGGGAGAGAGGAAGAGAAGGGGAAGAGAGCGAGATGGAGGGAGAGAAGGGGGAAGAGAGTGAGATGGAGGGAGAGAAGGGGAAGAGAGTGAGATGGAGGGAGAGAAGGGGGAAGAGAGTGAGATGGAGGAAGAGAAGGGGGAAGAGAGAGATGGAGGGAGAGAAGGGGAAGAGAGTGAGATGGAGGGAGAGAAGGGGGAAGAGAGAGATGGAGGAGAGAGAAGGGGGAAGAGAGAGATGGAGGGAGAGAAGGGGAAGAGAGTGAGATGGAGGGAGAGAAGGGGGAAGAGAGAGATGGAGGGAGAGAAGGGGGAAGTGAGATGGAGGGAGAGAGCGAGATGGAGGGAGAGAAGGGGGAAGAAGAGAGTGAGATGGAGGGAGAGAAGGGGGAAGAGAGTGAGATGGAGGGAGAGAAGGGGGAAGAGAGTGAGATGGAGGGAGAGAAGGGGGAAGAGAGTGAGATGGAGGGAGAGAAGGGGGAAGAGAGTGAGATGGAGGGAGAGAAGGGGGAAGAGAGTGAGATGGAGGGAGAGAAGGGGGAAGAGAGTGAGATGGAGGGAGAGAAGGGGGAAGAGAGTGAGATGGAGGGAGAGAAGGGGGAAGAGAGCGAGATGGAGGGAGAGAAGGGGGAAGAGAGTGAGATGGAGGGAGAGAAGGGGGAAGAGAGCGAGATGGAGGGAGAGAAGGGGGAAGAGAGTGAGATGGAGGGAGAGAAGAAGGGGAAGAGAGCGAGATGGAGGGAGAGAAGGGGGATGAGAGCGGGAGAGAGGAGAGAAGGGGGAGAAGAGGGAGAGAGAGAGTGAGAGAGGAGGAGAGAGAGAAGGGGAAAAGAGAGATGGAGGGAGAGAAGGGGGAAGAGGGAGATGGAGGGAGAGGAGAGAAAAAGAGGAAGACATATGAAGAGAGTAAGACACGATCGTGCAAAGAGAGGTGAGCGCAGAAGAGGAGACAGAGGTTGAAAGGGCGAAAAGGAGAGGAGGGGGAGCGGAAATATATTACGATCATACTTCTCACACATCTCATGATTTTGCGCCAATTCTTTCTTTCCATTCATCTATCCTCTCCTTCCATCCCTAAAGCAATATTTTCTCTTATTTTTAACTCTTTAACATTTTCACAGACTTCTTGCCGTGTGTTTCATTTAGGTGAATAGAAAGATCTCTCTCTCAACAGCAAAACAAAATCTAACGACAAATTTAAGGGACAATCACACGTAATTATTTTCGTTTGTTGTATATGTGAACATAAATGATCTTTTTTATTTATCACAGATGCTGGCTTCTTCCCAGTTCTTTTATTCAACGGATGTCCCAGACAAGATTCAAACACAAACAAATTAAATCTTTTTCTTCTTTAAATTTTCTTGATCTGCACCAAATTCCGTCTTCTGAGAGATCACAATCACGCATTGAATAAGGGAATAATCTTTTATTTTGTCTTCCTCACGCGTACATTATATCAAATCATTCAGAGAATTTCACATTTTGAAACTAGCAACAAGACTTTCACTCGCAATGTCAATGGCATACTACACGCATTCAAGAGATCAATTTGACATCTCTCTCATCATAATATAGATTTTTTTTTTCTAAATTGTCTCACAATCTTTCGCATTTCCAAGTACTCATAAAGAAAAACTCTCTCAGAAGACGTATTATTTGGTGCAGCCGGTACGAATATACATTACATTCCATGGAAAAATTAAAAATCATTTTTTTTCATTACTGGTCAATCATACGAGTTAATTACACAATTTAATACAACTGAATCAATGTTTTGAACCATTTCTAATTCTGTTGAAAGTAGAAATTCATAGACACACATTTTTCAACTTCGTGTAGAATCATATTTTCGTTTGCATATCAATACACAATAGCAAGAATTTTTCGACAATTTTCCAGGTTTTGGTACATCTCTCATATATTTTCACTTGCATACCATGATATACAGCTCTCACACCTTACATAATCTCTCTCAAAAAGTAACCAAAAAATTATAAGTACATTATAGAAGTGATTATACCTTCAATAAAATTCGAAATGGCTCAAAAGTAACAATAGAGTGCGCTATTTACAGGCGTGCCATTACATAGACACAAGATGATATATAAATCTATGTACATGTACATTTTTCTTTTCTCGTCGATATTGATTATCAAATTTGTTTTAGGCTTTTCCAAGCATTCATCAGACATTTAATACAAAAATAATTTAGCTGGCTTGATTCAATTTATCACTGCTTTCTATAAGCTTTCTTAACCGATACTCATACATATTTTTAATTTTCGATTCCAAAAAGAAGAAAAAAAATAAAAAAGATATCAAACATAATTTTCAAAACATCATCATCTCTTTCTTCATAGTTCTAATGATCTGTGCACAGAAATTACCAGATCACAATCGAGGAAAAAAAAAATTTGGGTTGGTGAACAAAATGAATATTTGGTTGTCAGAAAGTCACTTTTGTTGCAAGAAAAGAAATGAAGAAATGAGCAACCAAGAAATGAGTGACCTTCTCACACTTGAGTGTCAATTAACTTTCTCAATTTAGGCTTGGACTAAGCACAGCCCATGTTTGCACACACTGGTAGATAAATCGTTCAACTCCACAATCCTGGTATCTGTCATAACACAACATAAACTGACACATAAAATCACTGGAGTTAACAGAGCAACAAGCACTGGGCATGTTCACACTCTTGGAAAACTACGTTTCTTCAGGAGACATGATCAGAGCTTTTCATATTTAGTGCATATACATGGAACACACCTGGACAAGTTTATCATATAAAGATGCTAGCTTAATATACAACACATGTGCTTCATCAACTTCTAGTAATTATTCGAGAACATGCTATTTTAAGACAATACATAAAATAAAAGTAGTGATGACTATATATGAAAAGAAGAAAAATCTTGAAGGAAATAGACTACTTAAATAAAAAAGAGTAAATGGTTTTGATTTGCATACCCTTGCTTCTAGTCATGTGTCCAGTTTTGAGTGAAAAACAAAGAGATAAGTTTGTACAGGGGCAAATAACGTACCGACAGTGACCAACGAAGAAAGGACAAGACAAAACATTACTGGTACAAGATACGAATAAAAACGAACAATGAACCGTGTAGAACAGGGTCACAAAAGACACGTGAGTGCTGAGCACAATTGCGCAGGGTCAATGGAGTGGTTGCAGGATGTTTTGATGATGAATTTTTGAACTGCCGTGAGCATATTGAAAAAAAAAAAAAGCAGTTATTGTTAACTGGGTGAAGCACCATGTGATAAAATGCATTATGTGCTCTGTACGGTAACTAATCG
The DNA here is from genome assembly GCA_025618425.1 of Heliocidaris tuberculata. Taxonomy (NCBI): domain Eukaryota; kingdom Metazoa; phylum Echinodermata; class Echinoidea; order Camarodonta; family Echinometridae; genus Heliocidaris; species Heliocidaris tuberculata. The sequence goes on from CM046841.1 coordinate 39,927,772, forward strand.
TGAATAAAAAGTGAATGGATGTAACAGAAATGGAGTTGTCTGCTGAGAGCTTAAAGGGCGTTAAATGATAAATCCATGTTATAGGATAGGAGTTAATGCCCCTCTAGCTCTCAGCAGACAAAGAGATAATAATGAAGAAGTTTGGAAATGTAGTGCTCTACTAATTAATGCCAGTGGGCCATTAGAGGCACAAGCGGGCTGACCAAATGGCACAGCCCATGCATGGCAGTGAACGAGTGCAGGGTCCACGTTAAATGTAGGATGTATTGTGGAACTGACTGCTTGTAGCAAATGCAATCTCATGCCATTGCTTACTTTCGCAGTGTACTGAATTGAATTGAATTGAATTGAATTGTTCAGGTTTATTCAGTAAAAAAACATTCAAAATAGCAGCCATAGGCTGAAACAAATTGAATTTACAATAGAAGGCTCTAAAGTGGTAACCCGTCGTTCTTGCGTGACAAGATTTTCAATAAAACTCGGCTTCTACTAAGTCTGAATGGGGCAAATACTCCACAAGAAGAATTAGTGATCTACCCTAAGCTCTGCACAACACAAGTTTCATTATTAGGAGCAGGAAAAACCAACTCCATCTGGAAATGGGCTAGAGCTTTGGAGCTTGCATGCTATTTTGTGTTAGCAACGCAAAGTTGGAGAATGATATTATGGAAATTATGGTGCACAAAATTTGGATCTAATACAAAGCCAAACATACAAATTCAGCTGAAGATAAAAACAAAACAGGGTTAGAGAAAGTTGTTACACGGAAAGCAATGTAAAACAAGACAAGACATTCACATTCTCCTTCCGGGTCAAATTAGCAAACTTTTGCACATATGCCACCTTATTCTACCACCCTAAGAGCCCGTCCCAAGTACACAAGTAAAAATTTCAACAATTAAGGAAAAACAATAACAAATAAACAATCAATGTCTCCACAGTACTAACAAGACATTCTGTACACCCATTTGGCAAATCCATGTCGTACTAGTTATAAAGGCTCTACAATCAATCAGGAAATTTACAATCACGCATTCAGATGATATAATATTTACAACACAATTGCTAGACATTTCTCATAACAATGAAACCCATTCCAACACCTCGCTGCTCGCCAATGGACAAGTTAGTACAGTCAGACCTGCCTTAGGGACCACCTAGTATTTAGCAAAACCACCTGCCTGAAAATTTGAATTTTTTGTTTCCCTCTATTTTTTCTCATTGACATGTATAAAAGGAACCTCTAAGTAAATACCACCTGCTTATAAAGACAGTGTTTCATGCCTCCCTTAGGAGATGTTCCACTCACTGGCCACAATAACCATCTACTCAAGCCATGCCCTTTTATAGAATCCGCTTGGTCCTGGTCTGACTTATTTGATGTGGGTTTTCACCACATTCAATCCCCCAGATTATGGTAACGAGATGGAGATAGGAAAAATGGTGATGATGATGATATGATAATGAACTAATGAAAGATGTAACCCATATCAGTCATAGTATTAAATAACGCTGCCTTAATAGCACTACCTTTCAGTATCACTTTGTACTAATAAAGACATGCATATCTGTAAATACTCTGTTACTGATATACAATCATACTAAAAGCTCATCCACATATGCCGCGGTTAACAGCCATAAAAAGGGGGCGTTGTTTTGTGTATTAATGAATGGCAAGTGGGGAAGCATGACACAACACATGTCCTACAGGTACTCACTTACCTGTGTGCTAAAATACAGAAATGTGAAGTATAGAATGCTTAACTCCCCCCCCCCCCAATTTTTTCAAAGCCTGTTAACACTGGCATATCTGAACAAGCTTTAAACAGCGGATTGTAACCAATTTTTATTGTTACATTAAACATGCCATCAATGCCATTACATATATTCTTCCTATAAAATCTTTAATACTTTCTATAAAATTAGAGGGTAGATTGATATAATATTTTAATTTTCTTGAATATAAAAGAGAAATGGGATAAATGAGGTATTATAATGCCCAACAATGTTCCTATAATAAAGGTCTCCAGCATACAGGAATACGTAATATACTTTTCGGCGTAAAAATCATATCTGGTTTACAAGATTATGAACAAAAGAAAATATACAATCCTAACATCACTTTTGGATAAAATCACTTCAAATCCCCTCATCCATCAAAGTTACACATGGCCTTCATATCAAGGATAGCACGATGAAAAATGCACCTTGCTCTCTGGATGTCATTGCAAGAAGGACGTAAAAGGATTCCTGAGGCATGAGTTGGTACAGCAATAGTCTCCTGTATAAGCCAATACTTCCTGATGAAACGAACACATACTTTTTTGGGGGGGGTTGTTTGTTTTAACGATAATTAACCAAGGCTACATACATAATACATGTTTGTATGGGCACTGGCAGCATTTTTTCATGTGTTCTTAACTTCGTCTCCCTGCAACTAGAATGTGCAATTTCTAAAAAAATAACAACTCATATAGTGCAGGCAAAATGTGAGTGATGACTACTTCAGATGGACTTGGTGTCTCGTCAGATCTTAGAAGATCTTTCATCCAAGGAAATCTTTCTGATTTGAAAAGTTTCATTACACTTAACAGGACTTCTTTCAAGGAGACACCATTCATCCAAATTTCCCCCTTGGTTCAATGGAGCTACAAGATCTAGCCAATTCATAGATTTGATATCTACTGACTAACAGGCACCCTCATCATTCCTGCATTAACCTTTGGATCCTGTCATTACATTTCATGCAACGCAAACCAACAGAGATGTGTTATATAAGAAAAGCATGGACTGAATGGATTAATTGTGGCAAATGGCCATTCTAGGCCATTAATTGCTTCACAGAACAAGCAGATTCTACGATCACCTGGCCTCTTTCAAGCATTAGTAGTTGAATACATTGAAGTAACATGGAAATGCATTGAATTGAATTGATGTGCGACATGAGTTTGGAATGCAACATTACGACGTTGAACATTTCTATACAAATTGGTAGTTTTCGCTTTGACTAAATGAAAAGCGATATAACTGTTCCAGAGGACTTGCGTTTGGAGGCTTTGTAATGAGTTATATGAGAAAGGGGTGGAGAGAGAGTGAGAGAGGGAGGGCAGAATGGGGAACTGATCAAGTTTGGTTTACAACTGCGTTTCTCATCTCTTTAAATTCCGACGAACTGCCCTTTTGATCCTTCGACCCGATGGGGCGGTGCCTGGTGTAGGGGAAGCACTGAACGGGTTGCTATCGGCTGCTCCTGTGGATGCTCTGAAAAATAGACAAGAACAGTTTACGTGTACAACCATAGGACCTGGAGTAGATTGGAAACCAGTCCCTATTTAATAGTAATAATAATAACGGTGAAAACCTATAGTGCGCACACACCGTCCAAGGACGCTCATGGCGCTAGCATTAGTATTCTTTCTACATACAAATATACAAAGCTGGTTCACATAATACAACAGTAGCATGTATTTTCAAAATGTGTATTTGTTTACCCCTCTCAGACAAGCGATACGTCAGTAGGAAAGAAGTTACCAAAGATATTGGAAAGTACTATAAGTCTTCTTTTCACATTTATAGTACTTTAAACAAAAAAGAAAAAGAAAAAGAGGACCTTTCACCTCAAGGCTGCCCTAACAAAGTTGAATGAATTGTTCTAAACTTTGAGTGCTAACAATTAGAAATAAAAGTAGAGGAACAACGAACTATCTCCCCCAGTGGATCCACCTGAATACATTAATGGGGACACTGATAGGGGGAACGGTACAATAAGGGGTCAGTACTCACTGGAACTGAAATGCAGTGGTACCGGCCTGTGGAGTGCTGCCCCCAAAGTTGAAAGAGGGTGGTTGTCCAGCCCCGGCGAAGTTGAAGCCTCCAGCAGGTTGAGGGGTTGCTGCAGGAGCAACCTGAGGGGCCTGGTTGGGCTGGTTGCCAGTGAACTGGAAGGCTCCTTGAGATGGTGCAGCCGGTGTAGCATTGTTAGTGGCACCAAAGAAAGTAGGCGCTGATTTGCCAAACTGGAAACCACCTAGATGGGATAACAACAAATATGATGGGTGTGATTAGATAATAATAAGGTTGTAATGCCCAAAATTGGTTTTTCTCTACATCCAGAGCATTTTTTGGCAGAAAAGCTTGGTTTAGGGGCACTTTGGTGTTTTTTTCAGGGGCATGTTACACCCCCTTGCTGATGGACGTTTTTGTCAGTTTTTATATTTTTGTAATGTACACCCATACTTCTTCCTTCTGACAAAATTTGGTCCATGGGCTTTAAGGGGAAAAATTTGCCCCAATTTTTAGGGGTGGTCTGACAACCCATCCTGATGGAAAATTTTGTCAGTTTTGGTGTTTTGGTAATGTATAGTCATACCCCTTCCTTCTGAGAAAGTTTGGTGCATATGTTAGATGTGTTGAAATAGACCCAACTTTGGGGCCCTTTGGGGGGGGGGGGGGCTCTGGGGGCCAAACCGGCAGCTTCGTTCAAGCTGACAAGCTTTTTGCTAATGACATGGAAGGTCTAAGTAACTTTAAGGGGTCAGATCTCATATACAAAATGGGGTGACTATTTTGGGACAGGCTCCTGGGCTATAAGGAATTTTGAAGGAAACTGACTGCAGTGCAATTGTCACAAATGTCAAAGAACTCTTCTAACCATATTCAAAGGATATGGTGATTAGTCCTCTTTGAATTTTTTGGTGAATATGACAGTGCATAAGACTGCGGCAGCTCCTACCTGAAGTGGCATTTGCAGTCCCACTCCCAAAGGCTGGTGCTGGTTTGTTGCCAAACCCTGGAGTCGCATTGGTTGGTGCTCCAAATGCCGGTGTGCCTGTGGTCGAGGCACCCAGTCCACTCCCAAAGGTGCTGTTGGTGGTTGCGTTGGTGTTGCTACCAAACACCGATGCCTGGTTGGGCGCAGATGCTCCAAAGACCTGTGACTGGCTGTTGGCAGATCCAAAGGTCGGGTTGGTGGCTTGTCCACCAAAGGGCGTGGCATTGGCGGTGGGAGTGCTGCCACCGAAGGGGTTGCTGTTGGCACTGGTTGTTGGGGCAGTGGCGCCAAAGGTGAAGGTAGAGGGAGGTTGGGTGGCGGCAGGTGGAGCACCAAATGCTGGAGAAGGGTTGGTGCTGCTCCTATTGCTACCAAATCCCCCGAATCCACTAGTTGCTGATGACCCTGGGGAAAGGTACAATATTTCAAAGTTATAATGTGTTAATAATATTCAGATTATGGAGAGGGCATCTTACATGATGTTACGTGTTAGTTTTAGTTCAATATCTTATTGGCTGCTGCTCACAGCATTCCTAGAATTTGTTTTACTATGAACTCATTTACTAGACCTCCATTGTCTGTATCGAAACTGCAGATGAAATGCTTTGTCCTAGGCCATCAGAACTGGGCTCGGATTCAAACTCAAAACAAGAACGAACCACAACTAAAATGTGCACCTACATGTTGCAAGAAAGTAAACTTCAATTTTAAGACACCAAATGGAATAAAACATTACATCTACAAGACATAAACAAGATTTTGTATAAATATATATATGTTTTTCACTCACTCACCTAACAAAGGCATACATCCCACTATATATCATCAACACACCTATCACACTATATACATTAAAGGGCAATCCATCCTTGGTAATAAGATGATTTGTGTGAAAGCAGAAAAATAAGAAAAACAGGATGGTGAAAGTTTGAAAGAAATCGGACAAGGACTAAGAAAGTTATGGAAGTTTGAAAAATGAGATCACTAAATCTATGCTAATCTCAAATTTGCAATTTGGTGAGTCGATTGTGACATTTTTGTGGACAACTCTCCCATTTGTCGTACACAAAAATATCATTAATTTGCGGTTTTCTTCAAGGCGCTTTTACCCTCGGGGCAGTACTCAAAAAGAAACTCATGAAAGAAAAAGATCCTACTAATTAATACATTTTGAAAAAAGTGACATTTTAGTCATTTTGTGTGTTGGAGTGAATGGGGAAGTTGTCCACAGTTACATCACAGTGACATTACCTATTCAGCCAATTTGAAATTCCCATATGTATATAGTGACTACAACTTTCAAAAATTCATAACTTTCTTATTGCTTGTCCGATTTCGTTCAAACTTTCACCAATCTGCTTCTCTGATTTTTCCTCTTTCTTTCTTTCAAAGCAACTTGCTGTTAAGGTTGGATTTCCCTTTAATCACTCACCTGTAAACTGAGTGTTTGAATTTTGAGTAGCCCCAAAGTTGAACCCTCCCGCTGAAGATACTGCAGGTGCCTTGTTAGCTAAAAAATAACAATCCATTATAACAATATTAATAATAATAATGGTAATAATAAAACTGCGGTCAACTTACATTACTATTCTAGTTAAACTATTCTCCAGCTGTAGCAACAACTTCTATTTCTATACAAGCGTAGTTGGCCTGACATAGAAATTAATATTAAATTTATGGAATGGGATGCTGCATTCTTTACAAGACCGAAATTGATGAAAAGATGTAGGCAGAGAATCGTAAAACCTTTGAAATGAGTAATTCTAGAAAGGCATGACTGCAAAGCTTTGCAACTGTTCATGGCTCTCTGTCAAGCACTCAGATATATATGTGAATAAAAGAAACACATCCTCATTCCTCACCAGTTCCAAAGTTAAAAGATGGAGTGGTCTGCGCTGGGGCTGCTGACGCAACTGGAGCAGCAGCTGGGGCACCAAAGCTGAATCCAGATCCACCTGGTCAGTGCATAATAAAATGGTAGAAGTTGCAATTGAAGTATAACTATATATATGCATGTTATGAGGCTCACTTTATTAACAAAAGGAGCAGTGTTTTCTGTGATTTCCGAGAGAAGAATCGACAGGGGGCCTCTTCCCTACAGAATTACAGGTGATGAAAACCAAAACACAATTTTGACTTTTAACAGAGATTTATGCATGATTTTTTTTGTCGGTTGCATTTATCAACAACATATTTTGTAAAAGGCCCCAGCTGACCTGAAGTCTATAACCACCCCCCCCTCCCCAAGGCTTAATATGAAATTTACACAACAGGATCAAGGGGAATTACTTCAAATTTCACACACACTTAATTTCTTAAACTTAGGAAATCATCACCATATATCTAAGGTCTTTTTGAGGACAAACAAAGGGGTCTTGCTTATCTTTCAATTGAACAAAATTTTGTCTGCTGACTGACATGCAAAGTTGGAAGTTAACACCATCCCAGCTCTTAGGAGATGCTGTCTTTCAGAATATCAGAGTCATATGTCCTAAGGGTCCAATTAGTATCTACCTATCCAATAAAGGTAAGCTTCTTGACAAGAAAAACATACCTTGATTATTGTTTTGGTTCTGGCTTCCAAATGTGAACGCTGCCGATTTTGCTGGTTCTTCCTTGGTAGCTGGAGCAGCTGGTGCCGCTGATGCACCAAAGTTGAATGATGGTGCAGAAGCCGTTTTCTCAGGTGCTGCAGTGCTCTGTCCAAACATGAAGGTACCTGCTGAGGTGGAAGCTGGCTCTTGGGCTTTGGCTCCAAAGGCTAAGCCAGATCCAGTGGTTTGGGATGGAACATTACTCCCAAATGTAAATCCTGGCTTACTGTCTGTATTCAAAGCCTTTGCAGAATCTGGCGTACTAGTGCTGCTACCGCCAAAGTTGAAACTAGGTGTCGTGGAAGAGCTGGTGGGTGCTGAGGAGTTTGCACTTGACGATGCAGTGCTTCCAAAGCTAAACGAAGGCTTACTCTCTGTCGGTTTAACTGACGAGTCTGTTACCTTTGCACTACCAAAAGTCACTGCACCAGCTCCAAACTTAACTGCAGATGTGTCAGCATTCAAGGTTTTTTCTTTGGTTGAGGAACTGCCGCCAAAGCTGAATGTTGGTGCTGCACCATCAGTCTTTTTCTCACTGGTTCCTGCAGTGGTGGGGGCAGCAGCGCCAAAACTAAATGATTTCTTCGCTGTTGGACCATCTCCCTCTGTTGCATTTGATTGGAAAATATTCACATTTGGGGGAGGTCCCTCTTTGTCTAGTAGTGTTTGCCCGACAGTCGCTGGGCTTTGTCCAAATTTGAAGCCGCCCCCTATACTACTTGAGCTATCCGACTTTGAGCTAACGTCGTTCTGTCCGAAGGTGAGCGCTCCACTGGGAGCACCTGTACCAAATTTGATACCCCCGCTTGGCGTACTGGACTCAGATGAAGTGGCTCCAAATTTCATCCCTGTGGGCACTTTGACTTCAAGTTTTTGCTCTGACTTCGCTTGGCCTAACAATGATGATTCTGAGCTTCTGACTTCCGATGCAGCTGTTGTCTTTGTTGTTGACGAGTTGCTACTTGCTTTGGACAGAGAAAAGTTTGCTGGTAGCTTGAAGCCACCTGAAGTGGAACCCAATGTACCGTTACTGTCTGTACCAGCGGGCTTTAGACTCTGCCCTAGATTAAAACCAGTGGGAAGTTTGAAACCGCCACCACTGGCATTTGTGTTTGAGTTTAATGTATCTGATGTTGTGGAATTACCAAACTTAAAGGCACCAGTTGCATCCCCGTTGCTCAAGGAGGTATTTCCGAACTTGAATGATGAAGCTGTAAATTGATTTGGAAAAGAAAAAAAAGAGGAAGGTGGCTTTGATGGACAGGTAAAAAAACAATGTCAATGAACTGATCTCACAAACTTTCTAAGAAGTTCATAAGCGTTATTCAACATACATAGTCATCCAAGTTCATTTCATATTGCACTTTTAATACTGGATTAATTAGAAGTGAGATAATTATAGAGGTTAAAAAAAATAAAAATTTCTTCCAATTTTGAGCTTTCAAGTAATCTCTATTTTCAATAGCTTATCTCCCTGCCCTGTGTATTTTTATTTTTGGCTAATACACACTACCAATTATTAACATACATGTATATAGTCTTTGCAATCAGAAAAGAAATACTGTTATAAATTGAACCTGCAAAGTAACCCATATCTTCAAACGAACTGTGATTCGCTAACCTAGAATAGGAGAGAATCCCCTTAAGAATATTTATGATTACTTGCAGGCAACTTAAATTTGTGAAGAGCCCATGGAAGGAAACAATATTTAGAAGGATGTTAAATAAACGACTCACCAGGAGGTGCACTCAAGGCTGGTTGACTACCTGGCTTAGGTGTCTCACAGGCCACACACTTGAGTATCGTGGCTTTATTCCTGATCATGCAAGTATCACACTCCCACTCGCCAGCAGACGCTTTGAACTTGTCTGCTATTACATTGTTCGCTACATGTCCCTTCGGTAACGTCTTGGCCTCGCACTTATCCACACTGTCTTTATTTTGGATCATGCGCGTATCGCATTCCCACTCGTTCGACTGTTTGCTTAACTTACTTCCCAGGCTATTGAAGACTGGGGGCGGTTTGGAGCCTGATATCGAAGAAACTGCAGATTTAGAGGCGCTTTGTCCTGGCTTTGGCGTCTCACATGCCACACATTTATCAGCATCTCCCTTGTTTTGTATCATGCAGAGAGAGTTAGATTGTCCTCCAACAGGGGCGGCCGATGTCGCCGGTTTCGAGGCGCTTTTCCCCGGCTTCGGCATCTCACATGCAACACATTTACTAGCATCTTCCTTGTTCTGTAACATACACGTACCACATTCCCATGATGATGCAGCTGGTTTGAATTTGTTAAAGATAGAGTTTAATTGCTTAGAGGAGGTGTTGTTTTGAAGATTGCTTGCACCAGTTTTTTTACTAGGACTTCCTGTCAAGGGTCCATTGTCCATCTTTGTAGTGGATTCCTTTGCTGGATGTGCTTGCACCTGGTACAGAGAAAAAGTATAAGAACATTTATACTTTTATAAGAAATGGTAACTATATGAAAGAGATCTTGTCTCAGAATGTAGTATCAAACTTATTTAGTGCAAACTGTTTCAAGAGTGTATACAAGACTTGAAGCCAACAGACACCCGGGACACATACAAAAAAAGTAAGAGTGGAGTCCTAGCATATGTTTATTGAATACTAGCACAGATAATTCAGTAATTAATCAATTTATCTTATCTTACATCTCATTTTGCTATGATGTGTACTTTAACCATTTTCTCTTCTCATTCATTCTCATTCTTCTTTTACAAAGTAACACTTTCTACTTCATGACACACTTACTTTAGAACTTGATGAAGGGATGGGACCGTTCTTCGTTAGTCCTGCAATGGGGGGGGGGGGGGGGGGAGAAAGAGTTTGTATCATTAGAAACACTCCTTTTCAAAAACAAACTGAGAAATAGCATGCATGTATGTTGACTTTAAGCTGCAATCTAATATCATACAGTATGGTACTGAGTTGCTTAATACACTGATTAGAAAGAAAGCTGTCAAAATGTTCTACAAAGAAAAATTGAAGTTCCACACAGCTGTGAATCCCAAGCAGTACTCTAAATTGCTAATTTGAGAAAAAGCACAAAGATTACACAATTATCATTACATGACAAAATAATTTAAAGGACCCCCCCCCCGAAAAAAAAAAAAAACACACAAAAAAACCCACATAATTTGTCTGATTTATCTGATCTAATCCATTAAACTAATTTAAAGATTAATTACCTTAGATTAAATATGTTTTTGAAATTCAACTGGGATGTAATGACCACTCACAAATTATAAATGAAACTACCGTAACAAAGAGGAGCCAAACATTCAAAAGCCTGATCGGTTAAGAGTAGGCATTTTGTCTGTCTGTGACATTGAATATTTTATGAATTATAATGTTAATAGGTAACCATGGCAACCAAATTTGATCAAATTTCAACTCCTTCAGTGATACCCTTCACAATGAAACACAAAAAAGCTGTCTTCAATTAAATAATTATTTTTCTACAGGCCTTCAAACTTTAAAAATTTGTCAAATGTCCGTCCGTGACTAACTGATCAGGCTCTGAACTTACCATCGCACGACAAATGCTCCAGGGTCATTTTCTTACACTTGTTCCATTTCTTTCAACCCAGGACCTCACGCTATATCTAGGAATAACCCTAACCCTAACCATAAGCATGACAAAATAAAGCTTGGAGCAAACCAAACTTACGGATGCCAAAGGCCTCCAGGCAGCTTCCCGTCTTCAGTTCCTTGGCCACTTTGATGCCACCCTGATCTTGCTCCTCATCGTCTCTGACCTCGACCACGTCATCGTCTCCTTTCCTCCTGGTCCTCTCAGGGGTCTCAAAGCTGGGCTTCTTCCCTCCCAGGGGGGCGCTGGAGGAGGGTCTGGACGTTGAGTAGGGGGTCTGGCGCGGCATGCTAAATTTAAAGGTGGTCTAGATGAAGAGGATAATGAGAATGAAACTGAATGAATGATATACACCAGCCACTAAAAATATGCTGATAAATTGCAAAAGAGCATTTAAAATGTTCAAAATATCTTGATTTACAGTTGTTGGGAGAGGAAACATTCATAGAAATATTGCAAGAATGAGGAAATACTCTACAGTTCACCATAATTACAGCAAAAATAGTTGTAAAAGGCATTTTCCCGTCATTTAACCTAAATCTATCTATCATCATTGGTTTGTAATAATCTTTCATGCTATACAGTCTCGTATCTCAACAGGAGATTATCATCAATCAGCATTTTTCTTAGAATCATGGATGTAAATACACATCAAATTGTGATGTGATATTGGGACAAGCATCCCCTCATAGACTCGTATGAAGTACAATATGCCATCAAAATTTATGTAACCCTCCTTCTCCAATCTCTTGATATAAATTGTTTTATCCTGAATCTTTGATAACGCAAAATCAAACACGTGGGGCTGAACAAAGACAATGACCTAGAACTCACCACAGTGGAAGAACTATTCATTGAGGACGAAGTGGAACTACTGCCAGTCTGCTTGATAATGGGAGATGCAAACGTGAACTGGACACCCTCGGAGCTTGATGTCCCTGACGATGTCGAAGCTGCAAGCAATGTTGAAGCTGCTGACGATGTCGGAGCTGGGAACGATGGCACTGTAGATGATTTGGTTGGGGTCACTTTACTGCCGCTACTACTAGCAAGGCTTAAGTTTTTTGTTGAGGCAGCAGCAGTGGATGATTGTGACGAGGGTTTGGAGGTCAACGACAGTGTTGGAGAAGTTAGACTCGCACTGAAGCTGAAGGATGGGAGGCCCTTTGGTAAGGGAAGTGCTACCTCAGGTAAATCTGGAATCTCACACTGAGAAATGAAACGGAAGAAAGAGCATGAGAAAATGTTTCATGGGCACAAAGGCACTTAGATTAACAATATATATTTACTATACTGGGCAGGTTATTGGGGGTAACCTGTGATAGCAATGTGCTATCTTACTGGCCCCTTTTGGTTCAACATTAACAGATATGTGCTCAGGAAATTATTTTTATATAGTATTGATTAAGAAAATGATTTTGGTAATTAAAAATCAAACCATTTCAAATCGTAACAAATCGATTGGAAGAATATGGTTGCAAACACTCCATGGAAATCAACTTTGTCGAAACTACCGTATCTTTTTGTATTACCAACATAAATCCAATTCATCAAATGTAATCTCTGTACATTTCAAAAAGTAGTATGCCAAGCTATGGTTCTTTTGGGTGATTTTCTGGGTGCTCCAACATATGCTCCAGCAAAAATTGCTGCAAGCTTTATTTTGTCAAAGATATTGGGTTAGGGTTGCAAGGGGGTTTTAGTTTCAAGGGATTCGGTAACTTTGTGTAGGCTTGATTTAATAAATTGTTGAATTTTGATATCTGTCTTGTATAATGATGTTCTGAAGGATAAATAAATAGTCAGGCATAGAAAGGTTTTCAAATATATAATACTATTATTAAGATATCTATGACTGAATACTCCCATTTACGAAAGCGTATGGCCATACGCTTTAGTCTGACACTGAGTCTATTGGGGAAAATGAGTCTGGCATTTCCGGTCACTTGCATATGTTTACTTTTGTGAAGCACATGATGATTTTGAAGTGCTTTTTTTTTCCTGGGCTTCATTTTTACACCATATTACATACACTGATAGCATGTAAGGCCAGGCAGCTCAGATTTTATCAAGCCTCTACAAAGTTACCAAATAACTTTAAGGTTAGGGTTAGGAATAGGGATAGGAATAGTATTTTGTCCAGGGTTGATGATTAGAATTTGGTTAGTGTACGAAATGGACGCGGAGCTATTTTTGCCAGAGTATGTGTCGTACAACAGATTTTCTTTTAAGGTTGTGATAACATTGAAAGCATAGATTGTCCTTACCACTTCTTCGTCCGCCTTCTGGGCCGAGTAATGCATCGTATTCCGACTCTTTGATTTCATCTTGCCCCCAGTCTTCTCCCTGCCGGAAGGACCTTCATCAAACCCTGAAACTGCTGGAGTTGAGGAGGTGATAGGTGCTCCAAATCTAAAAACAAAACAAAAGCAATACAAACGTGAGACTTTTAAACCTAGATCTATTACAACAGGATAATATAACCCTATCACTCATCAGCAGTTAAAAATACATAGAGTGCAGAACAATCCAGCTCTGGAAGATTCCAATAGAGCTCTAGAAAATTAAAAAAATTAACCTACACGTATAAGGAAATCTCAATTTCAAATCTCCATACATGAAATCTCAATGAGCAAAAAACAATTCACACTTTATAAACATTAGAAGCAATGTTTCAATTTCATGCTGTGATATACATAATAGATAAATTAAACAAATAATAAAAGAACAAAACAAATATAAACCACCTTACCGGAAGGATGGTGCAGTGCTTATCGTTGGAGCAGCTGTACTTGTTGGTAAGACCTGGCAAGGAGGGAGAACAAAACAGAAATCATTGTTTAACCTTTGAAAATAATATCCCTACCTGATCAAGAGAAAATGATGTTATACACTCTTTACGGCCTTTGGTCTAGCCTCTTGACACCCGATCTGAATTTCTTTTGTATTTCATTGTTTTGAAAAATATTCCGACCAAATTTTGGTCGATGAAAATCATCCAATAAGCGCGAGCTACCATGACGTAATGTTAAATATTCATGACTCGACTGCACGCTATTTCTTACATATTAATTAATCGCAGCCCAATATGGCATTCAATGTTCCTTCCACGACAAGTGATGACGATATTTGTAAGAGCTTAGAGTATGCCGCTAGAATGTTGAAGATTGACAGATTCAAAGATTTGCAAGTTGATGCAATCAAATCTGCACTTAAAGGACAAGATGTTTTTGTGAATCTGCCTACTGGCTATGGAAAAAGTGTTATTTTTCACGCGCTATCGCTCTGTGCTGTTTACCTCCGTAGGCCAGGGAACTGCTGCTTCCCGAGGGCCAGGCGGATCCCCCGGGGCCTTGCCGCCCTTGCCGGGCAGTGAAGTTGCTGGTAACTCCTTGGTTACATCATCTTCTAGTCTATCATCTTCACGAAGCATTTTGTTGATTATTTCCCCTTTGGTGTCTCTGATGAGAGACCAGGTGAAGTTGCTCAAGAAACGTGGACTTCAAGCCATCTATCCTGGGGACGCTTCGTCACAAGATGTGACTTTAGAAGGTATAATTTTGAATTTGACTCGGTCAAGATCTAAAAACTAACTGTGTTAGTGTTATTTGTTAATAACACTGTAATTAACAGTGTTAATTATGTTAGACTTGATGGAGATGCATCTATTGTTGAACGGTGACTTTTATTGCCCATTCTTCATTATTTGTATATATATGATGATCTCTTGAGGAATATGTAAATTTGTCTTATTTCAAATTACCATGGTTTGTAAGCTAGAGATCGAATTCTTCATAATGTGCTTGTCTGTGAATGTATTTTGAGCAAGAGATTTACGTAATCCCCCCCCCCCAAAAAAATAATAGACTAGTCCAGAACTGAAGTAAGAAATCCTTGAGATTTCATTGGCCAATTTGCTGGGCGATCGCCGCGGTAATCTAACTATTCACGCTTTCATGCATAATTCAGTAGGAAATCGTGCCTCATGAATATATAATTCAGGTCGGGTGTCAAGAGGCCCTCGGCGCAAGCGCCTCGGTTTTTCTGGCGAGCGAAGCGAGCCAGAAATTTTGCCTCCATATCGCCAAGGATTTCAACAGCGCCAGGGCCTCGACAAGAGGCTACCTTTGGTCTGGCTCACAGACTGTGTAATATTCCCAAAAATGCGGCAGTCAAGGGTTTTTCACTCTTATTAATAGAATAATTTTTATAAATGTGTTTCTCTACCTTCAGATGGTTAGAGGCCATTTTTCTTACCTCATCACTTGATGGTCCCTTCACCCTCTCCTCCTTCTCCAAATCAATCACCATGGAAACGGTGGAAACAGGAGGTTGTCTGTTGGGTTTAATGCTTGCCTGATGAGCTACACGCAGACCAGATGTTGGGGGAGTGTTGGTTCTTGATGTCCCGGGTCGGTTGGCGAGTCGACTTGTTGGCTGCAATAGTATTAAGACATTCATTACACTCAACTTTTCCCTTACTGCTGAAGCCGAAACAGCAAGCTAGTACCTTCCCAATGCAAACCAATCAACTATAAATTTCTACTGCAAGGTATCATGAAAACTCCTATTAAAAAAGACCACAATTGTTTCCTTCAAGAGTGTTTTTAATTGAAACCTGCACATAGGAAGCCTATACCTAAAGACCACCTGCTTATAAAGACCTCTTTTCTCTCCAGACTGGCCATTATAAACTCTACTCATATGTTTCGGAAGGTGTGAATAATATTGTTAATCATAACCAAACAGAGTGAGGAGCTTACTAAACTCACCCTGAATGAATAAGGTGAAGAAGTTGGGGAGAGGGGTATCTTCTTGGCATCAAGGAGGGGTGTGGACATCCGCTCAAGGGTATCCAGGATCTTCTTAGCTGTGGAGCTGGTTGCTCCTCCTATGCTGTCTTGGAGGTTCAGCTGGGCTGGCTTGGGTCGGATGTTCCTTTTCACTGGCAGATGCACCTGGTCAAGAAAAATCAAGTTCAATATCACTGTCTATAAATGCACAGAAATATGGTTCCCACACAAAACAAGAACAGCTTATTATAACCTGTAACCAGACTTCTTGTATACCCTTGGTCGAATATTGCCCTGCAGGACGGTGCTCCCACATTTGCTCCCCCGACAGCTTGATCCTTGCTTATTTAATCACAGAGAAAGGACTAGGGCTATAATTGGATTCTCGTTTAGGTTTACGGTTTAGGTTAATGTTTTAGGTCTAGTGTCTGTTTAGGATATTGAATGTGGAGAAATTGTTGTCATAGCATATTGTGCTGTAGAAGGAGGACAAGAGTCTTACCTCATAAGGCGAGTCCCTGTGCCTCTTCAGAGCACTACGCTGTGCTGATGATCCTCCAAACTGAGTCCTTCCCGGATAGAACGGAGAGGCATGCCTGGGTCTTGACTCTCCAACCTGCATTATTCAGGGTAAAGAAATAAAAGATGAAGCAGGCAGCACATCAAAAAATAAAGTAGTTCAGCATTTATCAGACTTCATGCGGGCAATGTGGGGAACTGTTACTGCACTGGACAACAGGTAGTTAAGAGAGGAAAAAGTCATCTAATGCAATTTCAAAACATATGCCAAAGCTGAACAAACAATGTCTTTGTACACATCTGTTTCCTCATACTGCATTAAAAGGAAACAAAGGGGGGGGGGGGGGGGAGAGCAGGGTGGATTGATAAAATATCTTTCTAAAAACTTTCACATCCAGTGCCAATCTAGAAATCACATTCCAATTTTTGCCCTCCGAAGTTGTTGATCCAAGTAATCAATGAAAGTGAAGAATCACTCTTCCAATTAATGTGCATTTTGGGGATAAGATGTTTGCTCCCAGCTTTCTCTTGTTACAGATGTAGGGATAAGGATTGGATGATTTGGTTTAAGATTAGATTTAGAGTGAAGATGAGAGTGAGGGTTAGGTATAGGCTTGAATCAAGGGTTGAAGGTAGGATTTTTGCTAGTTTTAAAAACTAATAACACAAAAATTGTCGCAAGATGGCATTGTACAATTTACATTTTTAGAATGAAAGATCATGAAATAATTTTGTAAAGCAATTGTCAAAAAGACAGAAAAAAATCTTGAGAGTTCAAGATAAAGTTGAATTCCAGTCATGCATTGACATTGTGACAGAAACTGCCTCATAGAAATTAGGAAAGGTTGATCAAGTCTACATAAGAATTGGTTTATACTGTGAGGTTTTGGAACCATCAAAATGCTAAGAAATTGACCTGATCTTGCTGAAAAGCTCGTGCACTACACACAGAAATGGGTATATGGGACTGCACACACATGCGGCATGAATGTTCAGCCCGAACATTTCAACTATTTCTTGTCATATTTCGAATATGAGGGCATTTGAAGAGCAATCCTATTCAGGGGACATTTCTACCATAATGTCCTTCAAAACTGACATAAAAGGAATGAGAGAGCTCACAAATTGTTTTTTACCTTTCTCAGAACTCAACCTTCTCTTTAAATTCTAATTAATTATAATAGTCTGGCCAAGGGGCTTGCTATTATCTCACTTAAATTTTGTACAAACTTCGTATAAAAACACCCAACACCGTCGCACATAATAGGCAATATAAAGAATGTGGTAGAAGTCTGAATGTGCATTAGACTTACAAATTTAGGTGAGCCAAAGTATGAACTATTGAAGGCAGGTCTCTTGGCACTGCTAATAGAGTGTTGTGGTCTGGATGAAGACAGGCCAGCAGCACCAGCAGCGGTCCCAGCACTGGACATGTCTGTCCATAAGCTGCTCTTGGCAAGAGAGTTTGAATGCCCCATTTCTAAAGAGAAAATGGTGACAAGAGGGATAGAATGATTTAAATCAATTAATAATAGTAATTCATAATAACAGCAACAATAATGCAAAACAATGGTATAAAAAGATCGCAAACACTTTCAAAAAAACATCTCAAGGGCAATTTCAATACCAAATTGTACAATGTATATCCTATAGAAATCAGGTTCGGATTACAAATGTCATTGTAACATTCCCAGTTCCCACATTTCAATATGTGATGGACAAGGCTATTGAAATGGCCTTAGGTTGATTTTTTTTGTAAGTCTTTGCGACTGTGTCTTATACAATACAATCCAAGCAAGACTGTGATTATTACTTTTTTTTTTTACTGTGATTATCAGCAAATTAAATCTAATCAAAAGGGAACATATAAATATTGATTTTGATAACCAAACTGGTCTATAAGTGATATAGATAAAATATACACTAATTACTTTACAATATTGATTCATGCAAGTACCTGCATTACTTCAGGTAGTTTGTGAGATCAATTTATATGAGTAGCTGCCATATGTCTAGACATATAAAATTTGTATGTGGTTGATCCGATTAAATGTGGAATAACAAATTTTAACATGCAATATTTGCTTTAGGTGACTTTATGTGTATGTACCAATCATTTTCTTACAATCTCCTAACACATTTATGCTCCTCTCATGACGCTAATCTAATGCCATAAAATTGATTTGCCACACATAAATGAGTGCTTGACTTCAAAATCTATTAGCGGGTAATCATTAAGCCGGACTAAACCATATCAAGTGTCAACCTCTTCATCTTTTACAAATAACAATTCTATAACTAAAAATAAACAAAAAATGAGAATCAAGAAATCAATTCCTCATTTATTCATGAACCAATCAATTTTGTTTCAGAATTACAGTAACTTTGTAAACTTCTTCTTGTGTATCCTTCCTCTGCTGTTATTAGAGATATATACCAAATTCTGTCATACTGTTCAGGTTAGTACGTTTTCAAATGTGGTAATGAAAGTTACTCAGTTTGACGAGAGAGTAAGGTAGAGCGAGAGAGGTGCATTTTGTGCAGGAACTTTAAGGTAAGTAGGTTTAAGCCGTTTCTTGATGAGATAGGTAGCGATATGTCAGGTAGGAAGAGAACAGAAATAGTGCATTGCCGTGGATAAAGAATAATGTTGACACTCACTGCACTGAAAAATCAATGAACAATGTTCAGGTTTGACTGGGTCCCTTTGTACATGCATGACTACAGGGAAATGTCTTTACTGGAATTTTCACTGCGCCTTTAAAGGGTGAGTACGGTCATGCAATTAAATTGTAAAAGAAATTGGGAAAGGTTGATTACGCAGTATATGAGAATTGGCGTACACTGTCAGGTAATGGAATCACCAAAATGATAAGAATTTGACTCAATCTTGCTGAAAAGCAGAGGCACTCACACAGAAGAGGGTATATAGGACTACACACACACACACACACACACACACACACACATGGTATGAAAGTTTGGTCCAAACATTTAAGACATTTCTTGTAATATTTTGAATATGACGGCATTTGCGGAGCAATCCTTTTCACGGTACTTTTCTACCATGATATTCTTCCAAAGTGAAGTGACATATAAAGAATGAGAAAGCCCACACACTCATTTTCACCTTAACCAGAACTCGACCTTCTCTTTAAGACCTGAAAGTGAAACTTTGATAAGATCATAAGATAAAACTGCTCACCTGATAATCTATCTAGATTCTTCTTGGATAACTTCTCCCTATGGTCAACTCTATCTACATGGGGTACGAGGGATGAACAGCCGCTGGTAGAGACGGACGTATCAGAGGCATCGTCTGGACGTGGAGAAATACAGGATAAGTGAAAAGAAGATATAAAGGAAGAGATAAGGGAAGGAAGGAGATAGAGAGGAGAGGGAGGGAGAGAGGAGAGGGAGGGAGGGAGGGAGGGAGAGAGAGGGAGAGAGAGGGAGAGAGAGAGAGAGAGAGAGAGAGAGAGGGAGAGAGGGGGAGAGGGGGAGAGAGAGAGAGAGAGAGAGAGAGAGAGAGAGAGAGAGAGAAAAAAGGGGGGAGATGGAGGGAATGGGAACAAGACAGAAAAATATCAATATTGGAGTAAAGGTAGAAAATTCAATAGTGGAGAAAGAGGGGTGGTGAGAGAGAGAGAGAGAGAGAGAGAGAGAGAGAGAGAGAGAGAGAGAGTGAGAGAGAATCAGAACATTACATTAACAAAAAATACAAACTGTCACAGAAATATGCACCATTCAAAGATGAATAAGATCCAACCAGTAGATAGGAGTAAAATTATGTGGTCCATCCGCATTAAAAGATTTTAAAGGAAGATTTAAAGAAAGGTGTTGCATCATTTGAAAACGTTTAATTTCACTCACAGTTACATCTCATAAAAATGACACTCAAAACACAGTTGCAGCTGAAGCCTAAGGAACTATTTGACATTAAGCACTCTTAACAAACCCAAGAGCAGGAAATGGGGATTACTGTTCAAGATTGAACTCCTACAAGTTTACTAAGCTCCTTCGAGACAAGAGATTTCTTCTTGGATGTGCGCTAAATCATTTTTGTATGCTAATGAAATGAATGCCAAGTCCAAAATGTGGATAATGTCTAACCATCAATTTTACTCTCATACATGTACGTCAGGATTGGATCTACATGTATGCTTTTCGGGTTTGTGTGAAGAGGAAAACTCCCACAGGCCACTTGCTGAGAGCAGCATGAACAATCTTCTCACAACATGGAGAAAAAAATTATAATGCATAGAGGGACAAACTTCTAATGTTTTTCTGTTGAAAATCTGGGCAAGTGACAAATGGTAACATCGAGGAAAATGCTGTGTAGTGTAGACTCAGTTTGTCCAGCTGAATAAGTGTGCAGTGATATTTTGGTAGGTCATATTATTTCTTTTGTGTTGTATCATTGTTCAAATTTTGTATGGATTTTGGGTGAATCAATGCTGATTTCCTTTCAAAATCTTGCAACATTAGTTGAAATGTACTAGGCCTGAGTTGAAATGGTTCCCTGCCAGGCCCCCGCCCATCAGCCTGAAACCTGGGTTGGCATTTTTCTATTTTGGTTATATCCAAACGAATATTCACTCTAATAAATATAGCAATTTAGATCTTCAAACATGGAATTCACAAACTGACTTTCAATGTAATCCATTTATATTTGCTGTAGAAATAAAAATGAAAATAACTTCAGACGGCGATAGGTCTTATTCATGACTCTAAAATCATAAGAGGAAGATTCAAGTTTTGCGGTACTAAGCGTGTCCACAAACAAAGTCAGAATAGGAGTCACTGACCCCCTGAGCAAAGTTACCTAGGACTATCACACACAAAGAAATGATATTCAGGCTATTAAAATTACATGTAATAGACATTAACCCTCTAAAAATTCTGCAAAATTATACCTTACCCGAGATATATATGGTGAAGGAATAAAAAAACAAAAACAATTCAGACCATTGATGTGCATTTGATCGTTCTCAAAAATGTGAAAGGTAAAATGAAGATTTAAATTTGCATGCCCAGTGCGTGCGATTAAAGTCCAAGACTGTAGCATATAATACACACAGATGAGGGTCAAATATAACTCACATGTAAAATCAAAGTAAGCTTTAAAACATACAAAATTACTGTAAAACAATTCTTTGCTTTGGCAAACAATACTATGGGTATCCATCATATCACAAAGAAATAATGATATTTGAGGATTAAAAGTGCACTTCATATCAATATTAGTAATTTGTAATTAATATCATTCAGATACATTGTACCTGGTACCCGTCCAAAATTTTAGAGTCGAACACAGGTTTTGAAAAACCTGCACACTCAGCACTCCATGCAATGGATGTTAGGATACACACCCAAACCCATTGACCTACAAACTGATGTTTACAACATCTTCAAGCACATGTGAATTTTCTGAATATTCACAAAATTAAGACTGCTTCGAGTCCAACCAAGTACAACACATTTTTCAAAAGGAAAGTATTTTCATAGAAAAAAAAATTGATAGAATTTATCACATTTCTCTCCTAGCAATACTAGATTTTCTCTTTATATTCACATACATGTAGGTATTGGGAACCACATGGAGTCATGGTGGAGCTACATAGGATGTCCGTAACAATATTTTTCTACCTTGTGTGTAACAAGCCACAGGGTCTACCGATACCTTTTGACAACTCAAGCATAAAATGCCTTCTCAGAAAGTAAAAGCACATCTTCCTTATCTATAGATAATTTTGAATAGTATAAATATCTAATGTTCAGGAGTGAGAGGGTACAATTATTTCATGAGATCAAAGATGTGGGTGTTCCATGTGAGGCAGAAACACGCATTAAAAACATTTGTGTCTAAAGTTATCAAATTCAGATTTTCCACTTATGGGCAACTGTCCGTAGTACTATTTCTGTTCTCAAACAACACTTCAAAATAAAATAATCTATTACTATGTTCGATGTAATTATACAGTACATGTATAATGGCAAATGCGTGCATGTTCTGATAATGCGCTATTCACACCAGCGCTGCAAGTTTCTCGCTTGATTTACTATTACGCAATACGTAAGTATATTGAGCAATGTACACAAAGTACATACAAATGCATGATAATCGATATATCGATTTAGTGGAAATTTCGAGGTAAAAATCGGAATGGCGGAAAATGATTAAAAAAGCGGAAATTTTCCGCAAAAAGCGGGGTGGTGGGGAAATCTGTCACTGGCTTTTTAACATGCTCTCACATCATGTCCAACGAATGAGCATCATCAGGAAGAGGAGATTATAACGTATTGGGCAGCTCTTCGCTCTGAAGAAAGATGATGTACATGTAATACCTGTTTGCAATTACGACAAGCTCATTTTATTACCTCACGGAAGAAAATTCAGAGAAGTACTAGTGTTACTTTCTGTTTGGTAAAAAAGTTTCTGGTGAAACATGAGGCACAATAGCTTTAAAAAAAAAAAAATCCTGTAGGAGTAAGTATCCCACTGCTTGCAAGAAATGTGACTTCAATGATGCAAAATGTGAAGAAATCATGTTTCTGAACTTACCTTTATCGATGACCTGCTTCCTTCCACCCAACAACTGCATGTCCTCATTTGGAGTCGATGTTCCTATGGGGTTCGCATAGTTTCTGAAGGGTAGAGGAGTGTGTCTGACCCCCGTACTCGTACTCGGTTGCTCTTCCTCAACGATCACCACATCATCCTCATCATTAACAACGTTTCTACCTCCATCCCTCACAACGTCCTCTCGCAATTGCACAATTGGTGTGGTCTCCATACTGGATGGCCCAGGCATGCTCAGGGCTTCCTTACCAATCCTCAGGTTGATGTCTGGGGTGCTTGTTGCTACCGCAGAAGGCATGAAGTTGGGGGTGCCACCTGCTGGTTGGCCATCAGGAAGGGGAAGCTCTGGGGTTGAGGACCGCGAGCTACCCTCTCCATCATCGTCATTGGGATTGTTCCAGAGATTGTTCAACCATGATGGTGTGATGAAGTCTTTGACTGTGTCCGAGACGCGAGCTAGAATAGACTGTTGCAGAGTGGGAAATAATTTAAACATACAGTATATAAAAAAACTCAGGAGGCCTAGGAATTTCTCTGTAAATTTGAGCATTTAAAGATAAAGTTGGTCATGCGATTACATTGTGAAACTGTCTCAAGGCAATTATGAAATGCCAATCATGTCAACACAAGAACTTGTGTGTAATGTGAGGTTTTTAGATAATCAAAATGATAAAAAATTGACCCAATCTAGCTGAAAAATAACATGCATTGTGAACACAAATGTGGCATGAATGTTTGGCCTGAATACTTCAGCTATTTCTGATCATATTTGAATATGAGAGCCTTGGAAAAGCAATCCTTTCAGGGGACATTTCCACTATCATATTCTTCCAAACCTTCCAAACTGACATTAAAAAAAATGAGAAAGCTCACAAATTGTTTTCACCTTTCCCAGAACTCTAACTTCTCTTTCAGTTTTTATTGACTACTGGTCTCAATTCCAACTTTACAGACTAACTGAGCAGTTAAAGCTCATAGACAGTCTTGGTAGCAAAAATCATACTGGCAAGAAACTTATCTGACATAGTCACATACTATTCTCCTTTTATCATAAGACACATGTACGAGATTATTTAACATTCCATTCACGATTTCGAACAAATTTTAGTGTAAATATCTGAAAGAAACGCTTGGTAACGGCTTTTCACTGCCTCACGCTAAGACCATATCCACCCGAAGTTTCCCCGCACAATAAACGCAGCGCTTCGCACTATGTGTAGCGTATTCTACACACACAGCAATCCTCATGTAAGTAGTGTGTGTGGCCGTTGTTTGAATTTACATCCCCTCTTTTTTGGGCCAGGGATTTTTATTACTTTTCACCTCTCATTCGATAAATATTTCACTTGAGGCAAAAACTTCACAGCATCTTAGTTATGTTAGTACCCTGCTGTTTATTAAGTAAAATCAAAGAAATCTCACGAAAAGTTTTTGAGGGCTTCCCAAAACTATCTGTTACCTTTAAACAATAAGAACAGGCCATGTACACAAGTTCATGTTGAACCACTGGTTTGAAGGGAAAGGTATTGCTATGTTATAATGCAAGTTGAATTTGTGACATAACTTTATGAGAAACCAACATTACAATTAACATGAGAGAAGCTAAAGTGGACATTTGTAAAAACAAAATGTCATATCATAGAAACTGAATTTGCAAATTAATTCATTTCATTCTAAATTGCCAACATCCTTGACTTTAAAATTAAAAATTCCTACTGAACATCTACTATTAATATAGCATTTAACTAAAATGTTTCCAAGTGCTTTTCTTTATTCCATTATTGTTAGTTATTTTGATTTGATTATCATTAGAATTAACCAGTTATTTCAATAGACCTGTTCACAAATATATTCAAATTTTATACATCATTTTAAAACAAAGGTTGTTCTTGATAACCTTAAAGCTTGTCAGAGGCTTGTTAGACATAGGGCAATTCTATGGTAACAGAATTACAAATGAGAGATATTTTGCTCACATTTTTGAAGGCTATGCACTAATTTTGGACTTACGTCCCCTTCTCACCAATTCGTAATCTGCAGATGTACTCATTCTTTCACCTGAACTCGTTCATACCCAAAAGTGTCCACTTAATACATTAATTATATTGAGCTATAACTTTGGTAACAGAATTACCAGAAAATGGTTGCATTTTTGAAGTTCTCATTTCCATGCATCAAACATGCATTGTGTGAATCCTGATTGAGATGTGGGAAAGTTTTTTCAGATTCTTGTGATTTAAGGATTTGCCTATTTGGGACTATTAAACTGATTTTCATTAGTATAAATCTGAAATTAATTTTTTTGGGGGTTGTTTTTCCCATGTGGAATTGCCCCATTGCAACAAGTATTTGTATACAAACTGGATTCCAAGTACTGTGTAGTGCATTCATTAATAACAGGTTAATGGAAAACCTCGTTACTAGGTCCCCAAGAAAGAAACATCCATAAATTTGAATAACCTTGTAAACAGGTGTATTACAATATATGTACCCGACCTTCCATTGTTTTGGCTGAGAGCAAACTGTAATTACGCACCTGAGTATCGAACATACAACAATAATGGCCAATTCTTCTAAGGGTTAACTAATCGTACACTGTGCTAGCAAATGACGTTTCACTGCAAAACAGCAGGACTCTGAATATTCATCAAATCCTCCTAATTCTGCTTTATTATCTAATGTGCCATACTCACTTTAAAACAGAAAACCCATAAGAAAAAGAAAAAAAAAGTTGAAAGGAATTAAGAGTCCAAGTCACTCACACTTATGCGAGGTTATTGGAGATGACCTCGCACTCTGTACCTTCATACCGTGAGCAATTGCCTCCCATAGGCAAGTGTGTGATATCTTGCCCATATGTGTGCAGGAGAGGAGCAAGATCACCGACCAAAAACAGCCTGAAAATTTCACTTGATCAAGATGATAAAGATCCTATCGAAGGACCTAGCATGAAATTAGATTCTATCATTCTAAAATGTAGAAGGAAGTATTTTCTCAAAATTTTTCCGATTATATTGGTGTTTCTACCTCTTCAAGTTAGAGGTCGTGACAGGATGAAATTGACACAGGTCCATATAGTGATGGTCCCGTGAGTGAGTCCAAGATACATGTACAGGAAGTTGTTACATCTCAGTCAAGATGTGACTCCTGTAAGCATGTCTTACAATTGGTTGGTCAGAAACAATGCTGGAATGGTGTGAAAGCACTTTGTTTCAAAGTTCAACTTAAATTTTTCACAATGTTACTTATTTCCCCCCTAGTTTGTTCAGCATATTTCTAAAATGCACCAGTGTAATAAATACTTTTCTGTTCACAAGAGCTCTTTTTGATTTAAGAAAGTGTCATTTTCTCAAAGTGACTTTCATGTTTTTCATTGTATGTTTTTTTTTTTTAAACCAAAGCTCGTTTTCAGTTTTACCAGAGCTACATCACTTTATTCTTCCATGGATGTACATGTATTTTTGAACTGAAATGCATCTATCGTAACTGCCAAAGTTTTACTCAGTAAATCGACCCTTGGCCTTTACTCCAGCAATCTGTATTCCAAAATCCTTGCAGCCATGGCCTCTATCAAGCTGTGCAGAAAACCTGAACTTTTGGAAATGAATTTGATTCACAAAAGATTCACATCTGTGCCATTTGTCCATTCATTTGATCACATGGTTTCATGAACAAAGCCGAAGTTCGCCAACATCCTACTGAAACTTACGTTTTAAAACTGACACTTGTTTATAAACATGTCTGCAAACTTGACTTAGCCAAAAAACAACAACAAACAAACAAAAACAAAAACAAAAGGGGGGAAATGAAAAAAAAAAGAAAAAGAAACCAAAACATTCCGGTCCAAACTAAAGAAAAAAAAAAACACACAAGAGAGATGAGCAATTTAGCGGAGGGAAAAAGAAAAGAGCAATGGACATCGGAAAAAAAAAACAACCCTGGATAAAACGCAATGATTGAATGAGATCATTTCAATTTGCTGCGAGAGGAAATATTACTTTTACATCTCACAAATCCAAAAAGCTCCAAGAGTAGTACAATGTATGAATAAAAAACGAAAGACTTTCTTTAAGAAGTTTAAAATGACATAAAAACTGTCATGGATGTCTTTGTCGATATTTTATTTTGTCATAATTTCTCACACAAAAATTTCTGATGTTTCTGGAGGAAATGGAGACCCAATTTTGTTTTGAATTTTGCTTCCTTTTCCCCGCATTGCCATCATCAGTATAATGATCGTTAATTATGAGATAGAGCCAACATTTTGACATCTATTGGGCATCCAAGTAGTTTGGACATAAATGTAGTTGCAACGGAAACCATGTGGTCACCAACTCACCATCACTGAATCATAATGATCATGATGAAATTTAAAATTCAGTCTCCTCGATAGTGACTTGTGACTAGATTTCTATGTGAGATGTTACTTCATTTCAATTCATGGCATGCCATGAATGCAATTGTGTCGTTTTACTTCTGATGACTGATAAATATGCTTCTTTGATTACCTGACTTGTGGGTCAAGGCAATAATAGGGTCGTAGGATACTCATGTAGCCATGTATTACAATCCAGAGATCAGACAAGAGGGCATAGTAAGAAACTGTTTATTCCTAGGACCATACGTAAACCATGGAATAATCTCTCTAACGACACCATTACTGCCCCGAGTGTGCACAGTTTTGAAGTAGCATTGGATAGGTGCTGGAAAAGTGAGCCGATTAAGTACGACTATGAGTCGCCTGCACCAGGAAATGATCCAGCCATCTTAAAAAGGAAGAAGAACTTGGAACTGAATACAGAGGCCTAGTGCCTGCGTTCAGTATCTTCCCTAGGTATCCTAGGTAGCTGTGCATGATGAGCTGCCATGGCATGCCATGAGCTCCATTCATTCGCATACGTACACATGCATGTACACATACTACGTGCGAGATACGTATTAATCAACTGCGGCGTGTATGGCTGCAACTCACCTTCGGTTTTGGACGTTCGTATGGTTTACGAGAGTAGTGAGATCGTTTAGAGCGAAATTTACCACCAGACGGGGTTGCCATGGCTAGTTGAATGTGATCTGACTGCCACAGCAACCTTCACGTTCGACCAAATTCGTTGATAATCTTTCAAATTAGGAAATAACTTTCAGTGTTTCCATTGAAATTTACAGTGGAAGAGTCAAGATGGCGGCTTTTTTCAAAGAAGTTGATTGGTCAAATGTCACGTGATTGTCTGCACTTTTCCCCTTTTACATTATGATTATACTAGTGCAAGGTAAATATAGTAATTTGAGTGTAAATCATATCAAAAGTAAAAGAAATTATAAATTGAAAACGAATAATATTAATATAAAGGATTATAATCATTTTTAATTATTAAAATTTTGAAAAATTAATGTTTTAAATACTTCTTATTTTGGAGGATAATCTGAATTTTCGCCATTTTGAAATATTAGCGCGGCTTTCGTCTATGATCTAAACACACGTGAATGAATGAATGGGAAATATTTCCGCATAGGCCATAGACCGGTTTCGATCTTCAACGTATTCAGCTCCAGCTCCGCCAGCGATAGCGCTAGCGGACACTGCTGTCCATCGCATCGTATAGCCGTGTATACAGCCACAGATGTCTGTATCAGGACCGGACAGAAGTAACGCATCTCGACGTAGAGTCTACGTATGTACGTACACCGGCGCACCGGCACTGTTGTTGCGACGTTATTTATTGATGCTTGCCTAGGCAGTTCGCTTGATGTCGATGCTTCTTGTTGTGTTTGGAACTTGAGAAGTGAAGACCCGACTGTCGAATATCTTCTGGAAGTTCTCCCTTTTTCTGGTAATTTAGAATAGATTAAAGTAGTTATTTATTATGATTGATAGTTGATACACCTAACTTTTACTTAGTCTAGATCTATACGTAAACCATGGAATAATCTCTCTAACGACACCATTACTGCCCCGAGTGTGCACAGTTTTGAAGTAGCATTGGATAGGTGCTGGAAAAGTGAGCCGATTAAGTACGACTATGAGTCGCCTGCACCAGGAAATGATCCAGCCATCTTAAAAAGGAAGAAGAACTTGGAACTGAATACAGAGGCCTAGTGCCTGCGTTCAGTATCTTCCCTAGGTATCCCTAGGTAGTAACATGAGTAAGTAAGTAGATCTAGTACTATTCTAGGGGTCTATATTATCAGATTATTAGTCATGTTAGTATGAAATGATTGATGGGGGGACCTAAGTAAAACTTAAGTTAAGCTACGCACTTTGTTTCCAGCGGCCAGAAAGTCACTTTTTCAATGATTTATGAGAATTTCTTTTATACTATAGATCTAGATCTAGATCTTGGTTCTACATAGGTCTACTCTTAAATTAAATTCCTGAGCAAATTACGACGGACAAATATCAATAACATTAATTTTCAAGTCGATGTCGATATACCATGTCGAATTTGGTCGAAAAAATGAAACGAAAGGGTCCTAAATCTACGCACATGCAGGGCTGCCAACACTCAGGCATTGAGCATGAGACTCAAGCATTTCACCCAATTCTCACGCTCTCACGCTAATAATGAAATTTCTCACGCACAAATCTTAAAGGTTAACTAAATTAAAAAATTGATTGCCCATTTTTCGTAGGAAGGAGT
Organism: Heliocidaris tuberculata; assembly: GCA_025618425.1. NCBI lineage: Eukaryota > Metazoa > Echinodermata > Echinoidea > Camarodonta > Echinometridae > Heliocidaris > Heliocidaris tuberculata. The sequence goes on from CM046841.1 coordinate 39,957,282, forward strand.
CATCAGGAGCCAAAAAATATCTATCACACACTTTTTTATGCATTCAGTCGTATTTCATAATCATTTGAAAAGTACATTTTTGCTGATTTACACAGTCATAAGCCCCGCCCCTAAAAAAAACCCATCGAGTGACATGATTACGTGTGACGTACGAGAAGTAAGGGAAAATATTCCACCAACCTATATAGGTCCTACCGTGCGCGCTCGCAGGCCTCGGCAGGCCCAGCCCGGTGCCGAGCATGACATTCACCGCATCGACCATTTGCATCGCATATTTTCGTGTGTTTAATTCCTCACAATAACTTTGATTTTGGGACACAATTTCATCAGTAATGCCAAATCGAGGTATAGTTGCAGGCTGTAGCAAGACCCCTAAAGATGATGTAAGCCTACGTACATCATTTTCCTAAAGATGAAAATCTACAGAAATTGTGGGTCGCAACGGTATTCTCACGCGGGCAGAGTGGCAAGGGCCAAGCGAGTGGAGTACAATTTGCAGTGATCACTTTTCTTCTCCAGCAGCTGCAGCAGCTTCACCCGCGGCCCCTTCCCCCGCGACCCCTTCACCATGCCCGGCCCTGGCGCGTCTTCTGCGAGGGGTTCAAACATAATGGTCGAATTCCCCTTGCCACTGCACTTGAGCTTCTTCTCTTTCGGGATCGATAAATCATCTGATAAATCAGAGTTCGTATCTGGCTCAAAAAAGTCCTCCAAATCGGACTCGCGATCACTATCCATCTCTCTAAGTTACTCGAAGAATTCAGCCAAAAATCTAAGTCAGTACTACAGTAGTACATGTAAAGCGAAGTAAAAAAAGGCGAGAGTGAAAACAAACCAAACAAAAGCGTTCACCAGTCGCTTAGTACGAGGGGGAACATAGTTGCCGTACTAAAGATGCGTAGTACTTTGCACAGACGCATAAAACGGCTGTGTACGCGTTTAAGACCAATGCAAAACTATCGTTCGGCAAGCTCAGATGGATGAGAACATTGTTCAAAGAAAAGTAAAAAAAAAAACAAGAGCTGTATATTTGGGCAAAAGTGTTCACTGATCTTAAAGAAAATATATTGATAATGATTATTCACTCCTTAGACTGTATTGATTAATTTCCCTTTTTCATAAATTGACTGTTGAACAGAGGGGTCAAATACCGCATTGTGTGTACAATGTTACATTGCCGCAGCCTGTAGATCTTGTGCCTCTTACTCTTCATACGTCACTTGGGGGTGTGACGTCAATTAGCCAATCAGCTCACGAGTTTTAAGGAACGGTCCCCAAACCTCTACTTTTCCCCCTTTTTCGCCAAAACGAGACATAATTTTGACAATCAATTGCCAGATTCGTGATTTGAATGCAAAAATACATGGAAACAGCACCTTTTTTCTCTCTAATTTAGTCACCCTTTAAATAGCTAAATAATAATAAAAACTGATACTATAGATTTGAATAAATTATGTGACCAAATCAAGAATTTAGGATAGCTAAATAATAATAAAAACTGATAGATTTGAATAAATTATGCGACCAAATCAAGAATTTAGGAAGCGCTGAAAAAGTTGTGAAAGTTTTCCTGTCTTTCATTTGTCGAAAGCTTTGAAAGTTTTCCCGCTATCTCACTTCGCGCTATCCTGACATAATTTATATGTGCGTGAATGGCAGGCCAACCAAGTCCACGTAACGTATAAGCCTAGCCCAGGCGACGCGCGCCCATAACATGCAGCGCTATATATATCATGTAGTACCCGGACCGGCCGTATATGTACGTACGTATGTAGTTACGTACCTACCGGTTCATCATATTTTGAATCAGTAGTACATCAGCTCAGAGACCTGACAATTGATCGAGAACGACTTATCAAGACAGATACAAGAAATTCTCTGTTTGGATGCTTGCTTGTTGCATCTTCCCATCATCTGCAAACAAGAGTACCTAACTTACATCCAGAACCTGGGTCAAACAGAGAAGGGGACCAAATAAAGACATGGTTGGCATTTCAACAATTGGATATTCCATGTTTATCATTTTCTTAACATGTAAATCTGTATAATTTTCTCTCTTCATGCCTTTCGGTATATATTAGGGGTGGGAGTTTCGGGTATTTTTTCAATTCGGGAACCCGACTATTTTTCGGGCGGGTTCCCGGTTACCCGAAAATGATATAACACGAATTACAAGCCAATATTTACCCCTAAGAAGCTACAAACACTGTGGGAAAACTCCTTTGTGTTTGGCAACTGAAATAAACCATTCGAGGAAAAAACAAAAAAACAAAAACAACAACAACAACAACAAAACAGGCGGAGGAAATCGCGTGGGCGCAAGACAGGATAGGCATAAGCCGCCTAAATCTAATCTGTAGAAATTTTCTACCGTCTAATCATTCCAGCGCGCCAGCGCCTTAAGTAGTCACGCGCGGTCAACAGTCCCTCGCACATGTTTATCCAAAATACATGAATGTACATGTACTTATAAAAAAGGAAGGGGAATACAAAGAAATCTTATGAAGAAAAACTCGTTTGAGACGATGATCATGATGATTCTTAATAATTTTGTACGGGCAGCTCTTGGGAATTTTGACATCGTGATCGTAGAGATCGAGTCACTTACTCACTTTGTACACAAACTTCACTGTTCACACGGAGTATTGATTTGCCTGGCGAAAATGGCGAGCTTTCTGTAGTATCTACACTCCTCATACTCTAATTATACACATTGCGAGTACTCACGCACGTGGTCATCGTCTCACCGACAGTTTCATTCTCAACGTGTGATCAACCCGCCAATTATTGAAATTCACACACACGTACCACTACTAGTACACATAAAATCATCAATACATGCCGGGTCCTCTCTCTTCGCCAGTAGCACCATTGATATCACCATCGATCATCATAATCATCAAAGACATCATCATCATATCATCATTATCAAGATAATAACATCATCAAAACAATTATCTTCATCAGACATCAAATATCATCATTCATCAAACTCATCATTCATCAAAAAAAATCATCAATCCAACATTTTCTTCTCTGTCCGACTGCAACTTCATCCTTTAACACACACATGCGGTTCCCTTTTGAAATTCGATCTGTTTATACAAAGCGCCTTTCCGCCCAATGCCGCCGCGGTATATGAAAGGAAAAAAGAAAAAAAAAAAAAAAAGGCGCATACCTTCATTGGCTGGCTGGCATATGACTTGTCATGACTTGTTATTAACGGACCGCTCATGAAATGACGTCACAAGCCCAATTTTATGAATGAAAATGTTAATCGCGCGCACTGTAGACATCCTTTGCTTCTCACAGCCTTGCTTTTCACTTTCGCATGAACAATGAAGGATATTATTTTGGATATATCGTTCATGTACTCTTAATCTGATTTCAGTAATTGGTAACTTCTTTGCTAAAGTTTCAGGATATTGTGACAGTGTCAGATCTTGATCGTCGATGTTGAAAATACCTGTTTAATAGTGTACGAGTTGTGAGATGCCACGTGTGAGTGTGGAGCGACTGTTGAATATGCATGAGTTTGTAAACTTTACGCCCGTTAATCGCTCATAGACTTATCGTTCACTGCAAAGAAGGGGGAAGGGCACTAAATGCAAATTATGTCATGGGTTCAATGAACCAATGAGCAGTCTCCGAATAGCGGCAGTGAGCTTTGCTCTCTGTGTATACGAATGTGTAAGGTTATGTTTCACAGTGAGTTGAACGAATCAAAAGCGCATCACTGCAATGGTGCGCTAGAGCGCTACATGGATTTTTTTTACATGTAAATAGTAAATGGCTGTTCGACGTTCATCTACCGCCTTGTCGTGTACATACATAGGTGATAATTAAATACTCATTTTCGGGTATCGGTTATCTAATATTTTGACCCGGGTCCCGAGGCTCTCGGGCGGGACTCGGGTACCCGGTTTTTAGTCCCAGCCCCTAGTATATATTAAAGGCAGTGTATACAGCCACACGCGTGTGTCACTACCATACGGCCACACGCGTGTGGCTGTATCTATCGCCCGGCCTGAGGATATAGCCACACGCGTCTACTTAGACTCTGCGCAGCGGCGCGGCACGTAGCAAGTGCATAGCATGAGCAATGTGTATACATGTACATGTATTTATGCAACGGTACATGTTGCAAAACTTAATCATGAATGTTTTTATCTCTTGAAATTCACTGACATAGAAAAATATACAAACAATATTTTTACTTCATTGCCACCTGATGACAATGAAGTAAAAATATTGTTTGTATGTCAGTGAAATTCAAGAGATAAAAACCTTCATGATGAAGTTTTGCAACATGTACCGTTGCATAAATATACACATCGCTCGTGCATGCTACGCTCTTGCTATGTGCCTATGCGCTGTGCAGAGTCTAAGTGTTGCAGAGACTTTCAGACGCATGTGGCTGTATCCTCCGGCCGCACGGTGGATACAGCCACACGCGTGTGGCGGTATGGTAGAGACACATGCGTGTGGCTGTATACACTGCCTATATTAAAATATTCTATTAAGTATGCACCAGATCACACAATTTCACCTTGAAAAATAAAAAAGCTCCACACCGTGGGAGGGGGGGACGCCCCCCACCCCCCTCCACACCCTCCCCCACTCCCTCGCTTCGCCCGGTCGGGCTTGGTCGCTTCGCTCCCTCGCACTTTGCTTCTCGTAAAATCTCACTCTCAACTTTTATCCAATGTTGGCAGCCCTGGCACATGTAATAAATGAATGTAGATCTAAATCTTGATTTTGAAGCTGACTGATGTGAATTTCATCCAGATTTGCAAATATGTGATGATATCACCAAAATTAAAGGAAAATTACTCATTCTTTAGGCGAACGTATAATCTCGTTGCTCAGTCACACCAAAAGTATGGCGCATTGAACGCGTCGCATGGCGCTTATTTGCGGGGTGAGTAGCTTTAGGACCTGCGCAGCTTTAGGACCTGCGCAGCTTTAGGATCCCTGACCATACATCTATCGCACTTGTGTGACTGAGTGCGTTTAGAACTAAGAATCTTAATCTTAGTCTTAGTCTTACTAACTTTAGATCTACTAACAATGTTACATCTTAGTAAGATGTAACATTGTTAGTAGATCTAGTACCAGTCATGCTAATAGGCCTACTTACACTTCCACAGTTACAGCGAAGAAGACAAAAGAAGAAGAAGATTCTACGACTACGTCCTCAGTATGATGGACTAGTTACGAACTCCGTGGCTTATCAATCTGGTGCTGGCCATGGAGTAATACAGCCCATGCCATTATGTCTGACGGAGGACAGAGTAAACACAGAAATTAAAATTATTTTGATAATTGATTAATCCACGATAGGTCTATCTCATCATGTTCTGCTAAGTATTTGTACATTCAAATTTACAACAAAACAACATATCATTCTAGACTCTATGACTATTACTAAATCAATTGATATAGGAGTCTAATAAAGTTTTGAAAATACTGTGATCTCAAAATATGATGTCAAACTGGAAAGCACAACATTTTGGAAAAGGTAAGAAAAAGAAAATCCACCAAAGGCAAAGTAATCATGCAAAATGAAAGAAAAATGTGGTAAATTATGAAAATTTCCATTCTAACTGTATATAGTTTTGATGACATCATCTTGCGTAATGAAGATTTCTTGACCCTTATCAGTCTGGTCACATTTTTATTTTGTCACTAATTTCAACTATACTCTGCTACAAATTTGGAGTTTGCAAAATATTGAAGTTGCAGTGTTAAAAAAAACTATACCTCTAGTATGATGTAGCCAGAACTAATCCAGGTTAATGCACAAGCATGTGTGATATACTATTTGTCAGAAATCTTGCAGGTGCAGCTATATGTATGTGGGAGTATAGAGTTTTTTAGACAGTAGAGGTGCACGGCTGATTTGGGAGACTCTGTCCCACTTGGGAGAGCCTCTGATATTGGAGACTTTGCTAACAAGAGGACAATAGAAACAACACCAACTACAAGGAACTTTTTCTCAGCCAATTTTTTTTCTTCTCTTAGGTCAGAAGCCCATCTGTTTTGTGTGTGGATTACAACAAAAAATGTTATAAAAAGAAAATTAGATGAGGTTTTAAAGTAGACAGTCAAAAGGAGTAATTTTTAATGAGCAATCTGCCTATCACATTTTCAAGTTTAGCCAAGGTGATCCCTTTGCAGGAATTGCAACAAAGTCAAACAAAGAAAATTGGTATCCAAAATGGGAGATTGTCTTCCAGACAGGCTACCAAATTGTTGACAAAAGTCTCTCGCAATGGAGACAGTCTCTCAAATGGGAAAAAGTCTCCCAAATTGGCTGTGTTTCTCTACAGTTAGATAACCTTACATACTACATATATATATATAGTGGAAAAATTGGAGTCGTACGGAATGGAAAACCAATAACAGTTTGAATGTCCTACTTACATGTAGATGTATGTATACAAAAAATGCTTGGGAGTGACTTTGTTTCTCCAATTTACTGTCAACAGCGCCATCAGCAGTTTGTCCTTCCAAGATGGAACTGAATGAGGACAACCTGAAGACCCTTGCCAGCTGTCTTCAGCAGACGCTGTCACCACACATCAGTGAGAGAAAAGAAGGTAATTTGGGTGATTAATATCCTTCATAACTTGTGATTTTTTTTTTAAGTAGGAAGCTTGTGCAGCCTTTCATTGAGAATAAGTTCGCACGTATGGTCTTGTGTAAGCTCATATCAATACTTACATGAACCATGTATTCTACAGTATATCAAATATGGCAGATAGTTTCATGGATGTTTGGGAATGACTAGATATTGTTTTTAGTTTCTTTTTATTTTAAATACCACAACCAGTACACCTACATACATGTACATGTAGTTGAACCAAGTTGAATTGATGTGTATATTAAATATTTGAACAAACCCTATGAGTCCCAGAGCTGGCAGATACTGGCGCTGTATCAGATATTATTATCATTTATCCATCTAAAATGTCTTACATGTACCAATTATGGAGTTTAATGTCAGCCTGCACACTTATTTCAGTTGCCTTTCTATTCCACACATTACTTGGTACTTTCTAATTTGAGAGATCTAGTCTTGCTCTCTGATATTGCTGTGTTGCAACCAAAGTTGGCAAGTTTGAAAACAGTTAGTGTTTCAAGCAGCATCACTATTCTTTTATGTAAATTTGTTTCTTTTTAGCTGAGAAGTATCTGGAGTCTGTTGAAGCGAGTCCTAACTACGCCATCTTACTCCTAACCCTGATTGAACATGACAGCGTGGATGCTAACATTCGCCAGTCATCATCCATCACATTCAAAAACTTTGTCAAACGGAACTGGAGAGTGGTAAGCAACCCTCAAAATATATTTTGCTCTCTTCAGAGGAAGGGGTGGCTTCAATACTAAAATAAATTTGCCCCAAGGTCCGAGTTCAGCCTATCATATAATGATTAACTGCAATTATACTTTTTAATGAAAGGTTCTATACATGTATGGTTATAGTGCTATGGTATCAGCTGATTCATGTAGTATTTGGTATATCATGATAACCAATTAGAACAAACAGCTTGTGACTTATTTTCTAAAATATGGATACAAAAGGGAATAAGGCCCTTATTTTAAAATGACACCAAGAAAAGAATTTTTGATATTCAGTATTGAATAAAAAAGATATATGCAGTGTTAGTATAATTTGCTGATGCCATCAGTCAGTAATTTTTTTGGATTTATCATCTGTGGCCTGCTGAAAAAATTTGTTACACATTTTAAAATCAAACTGTATCATTATATATTATTATATGACTGCACCTTCTTCTTTTGGAACAGGTTGAAGACGAACCCAACAAAATTACAGAGGATGACCGCAACAAAATCAAGACAAAAATCGTTGGATTGATGCTGAGTGTCCCACTGAAAGCTGCAAAGACAGGTACTCATAGAAATTGATGCTACTACGTATAAACAATTAGAAGTAGTCTTTACTT
>CM046841.1:39965751-40125751 GCA_025618425.1 Heliocidaris tuberculata
TGCAAAACTTCATCATGAATGTTTTTATCTCTTGAAATTCACTGACATAGAAATATATACAAACAATATTTTTACTTCATTGCCACCTGATGACAATGAAGTAAAAATATTGTTTGTATGTCAGTGAAATTCAAGAGATAAAAACCTTCATGATGAAGTTTTGCAACATGTACCGTTGCATAAATATACACATCGCTCGTGCATGCTACGCTCTTGCTATGTGCCTATGCGCTGTGCAGAGTCTAAGTGTTGCAGAGACTTTCAGACGCATGTGGCTGTATCCTCCGGCCGCACGGTGGATACAGCCACACGCGTGTGGCGGTATGGTAGAGACACATGCGTGTGGCTGTATACACTGCCTATATTAAAATATTCTATTAAGTATGCACCAGATCACACAATTTCACCTTGAAAAATAAAAAAGCTCCACACCGTGGGAGGGGGGGACGCCCCCCTCCACACCCTCCCCCACTCCCTCGCTTTGCCCGGTCGGGCTTGGTCGCTTCGCTCCCTCGCACTTTGCTTCTCGTAAAATCTCACTCTCAACTTTTATCCAATGTTGGCAGCCCTGGCACATGTAATAAATGAATGTAGATCTAAATCTTGATTTTGAAGCTGACTGATGTGAATTTCATCCAGATTTGCAAATATGTGATGATATCACCAAAATTAAAGGAAAATTACTCATTCTTTAGGCGAACGTATAATCTCGTTGCTCAGTCACACCAAAAGTATGGCGCATTGAACGCGTCGCATGGCGCTTATTTGCGGGGTGAGTAGCTTTAGGACCTGCGCAGCTTTAGGACCTGCGCAGCTTTAGGATCCCTGACCATACATCTATCGCACTTGTGTGACTGAGTGCGTTTAGAACTAAGAATCTTAATCTTAGTCTTAGTCTTACTAACTTTAGATCTACTAACAATGTTACATCTTAGTAAGATGTAACATTGTTAGTAGATCTAGTACCAGTCATGCTAATAGGCCTACTTACACTTCCACAGTTACAGCGAAGAAGACAAAAGAAGAAGAAGATTCTACGACTACGTCCTCAGTATGATGGACTAGTTACGAACTCCGTGGCTTATCAATCTGGTGCTGGCCATGGAGTAATACAGCCCATGCCATTATGTCTGACGGAGGACAGAGTAAACACAGAAATTAAAATTATTTTGATAATTGATTAATCCACGATAGGTCTATCTCATCATGTTCTGCTAAGTATTTGTACATTCAAATTTACAACAAAACAACATATTCTAGACTCTATGACTATTACTAAATCAATTGATATAGGAGTCTAATAAAGTTTTGAAAATACTGTGATCTCAAAATTTGATGTCAAACTGGAAAGCACAACATTTTGGAAAAGGTAAGAAAAAGAAAATCCACCAAAGGCAAAGAAATCGTGCAAAATGAAAGAAAAATGTTGTAAATAATGAAAATTTCCATTCTAACGGTATATAGTTTTGATGACATCATCTTGCTTAATGAAGATTTCTTGACCCTTATCAGTCTGGTCACATTTTTATTTTGTCACTAATTTCAACTATACTCTGCTACAAATTTGGAGTTTGCAAAATATTGAAGTTGCAGTGTTAAAAAAAACTATACCTCTAGTATGATGTAGCCAGAACTAATCCAGGTTAATGCACAAGCATGTGTGATATACTATTTGTCAGAAATCTTGCAGGTGCAGCTATATGTATGTGGGAGTATAGAGTTTTTTAGACAGTAGAGGTGCACGGCTGATTTGGGAGACTCTGTCCCACTTGGGAGAGCCTCTGATATTGGAGACTTTGCTAACAAGAGGACAATAGAAACAACACCAACTACAAGGAACTTTTTCTCAGCCAATTTTTTTTCTTCTCTTAGGTCAGAAGCCCATCTGTTTTGTGTGTGGATTACAACAAAAAATGTTATAAAAAGAAAATTAGATGAGGTTTTAAAGTAGACAGTCAAAAGGAGTAATTTTTAATGAGCAATCTGCCTATCACATTTTCAAGTTTAGCCAAGGTGATCCCTTTGCAGGAATTGCAACAAAGTCAAACAAAGAAAATTGGTATCCAAAATGGGAGATTGTCTTCCAGACAGGCTACCAAATTGTTGACAAAAGTCTCTCGCAATGGAGACAGTCTCTCAAATGGGAAAAAGTCTCCCAAATTGGCTGTGTTTCTCTACAGTTAGATAACCTTACATACTACATATATATATATAGTGGAAAAATTGGAGTCGTACGGAATGGAAAACCAATAACAGTTTGAATGTCCTACTTACATGTAGATGTATGTATACAAAAAATGCTTGGGAGTGACTTTGTTTCTCCAATTTACTGTCAACAGCGCCATCAGCAGTTTGTCCTTCCAAGATGGAACTGAATGAGGACAACCTGAAGACCCTTGCCAGCTGTCTTCAGCAGACGCTGTCACCACACATCAGTGAGAGAAAAGAAGGTAATTTGGGTGATTAATATCCTTCATAACTTGTGATTTTTTTTTTAAGTAGGAAGCTTGTGCAGCCTTTCATTGAGAATAAGTTCGCACGTATGGTCTTGTGTAAGCTCATATCAATACTTACATGAACCATGTATTCTACAGTATATCAAATATGGCAGATAGTTTCATGGATGTTTGGGAATGACTAGATATTGTTTTTAGTTTCTTTTTATTTTAAATACCACAACCAGTACACCTACATACATGTACATGTAGTTGAACCAAGTTGAATTGATGTGTATATTAAATATTTGAACAAACCCTATGAGTCCCAGAGCTGGCAGATACTGGCGCTGTATCAGATATTATTATCATTTATCCATCTAAAATGTCTTACATGTACCAATTATGGAGTTTAATGTCAGCCTGCACACTTATTTCAGTTGCCTTTCTATTCCACACATTACTTGGTACTTTCTAATTTGAGAGATCTAGTCTTGCTCTCTGATATTGCTGTGTTGCAACCAAAGTTGGCAAGTTTGAAAACAGTTAGTGTTTCAAGCAGCATCACTATTCTTTTATGTAAATTTGTTTCTTTTTAGCTGAGAAGTATCTGGAGTCTGTTGAAGCGAGTCCTAACTACGCCATCTTACTCCTAACCCTGATTGAACATGACAGCGTGGATGCTAACATTCGCCAGTCATCATCCATCACATTCAAAAACTTTGTCAAACGGAACTGGAGAGTGGTAAGCAACCCTCAAAATATATTTTTGCTCTCTTCAGAGGAAGGGGTGGCTTCAATACTAAAATAAATTTGCCCCAAGGTCCGAGTTCAGCCTATCATATAATGATTAACTGCAATTATACTTTTAATGAAAGGTTCTATACATGTATGGTTATAGTGCTATGGTATCAGCTGATTCATGTAGTATTTGGTATATCATGATAACCAATTAGAACAAACAGCTTGTGACTTATTTCTCTAAAATATGGATACAAAAGGGAATAAGGCCCTTATTTAAAATGACACCAAGAAAGAATTTTTGATTTTGCAGTATTGAATTAAAAAAGATATATGCAGTTAGTATAATTTGCTGATGCCATGAGTCAGTAATTTTGGGGGGATTTATCATCTGTGGCCTGCTGAAAAAATTTGTTACACATTTTAAAATCAAACTGTATTATTATTATTATTATTATTATATGACTGCACCTTCTTCTTTTGGATCAGGTTGAAGACGAACCCAACAAAATTACAGAGGATGACCGCAACAAAATCAAGACAAAAATCGTTGGATTGATGCTGAGTGTCCCACTGAAGCTGCAGAGACAGGTACTCATAGAAAGTGATGCTACTAGTACTACTTTATAAACAATTAGAAGTAGTCTTTACTTCTGGTAATGTTGGAAAATAAATTCTCATGGAATCAAAAAAAAAATTTGCACTGAATTTTAGAGACTAAATTAATGAAACCTGCAAAACAATGTTGGTAGAAAATTTATCTGGTATGATCCAAAAGATAAGAATTGAACAAAAGATTTTATATTAGATTATTAGATAACATTTAGTTTTATTCTTATCATTGACATTTATTATGGTGAATGAAATAAAAACAGTGATGACTTGTGCCATGGGAACTAATCTGTTTAGCTGAAGATATGCTCTGACGACTTTGAATTTGAAAGGTAGCATGAATTTGGGTGGTATCGCTCTGTACCCAATTCTTTTTATATGAGAATGTGCAAAAATGATGCAATACTTACGACTAGCTTTATCCTTCTTGTTTTAGCTTAGTGATGCTATCAGTATGATAGGCAAGGAGGATTTCCCAGACAAGTGGCCCACCCTTCTCCCAGAACTCACCTCCAAGTTTGAGAGTGGTAACTTCCACGTCATCAACGGAGTCCTCCGTACCGCACACTCACTCTTCAAGAGGTGAGAGACATTGGTCCTTATGTGGTTTGTAACATATGCAAGTGTGTTCTTGGTCAAGTAATTGAGCTCTGAAAGGTCCCTGTCAGATGTTTTTTGTTTTGGGGAGTTGATAGTAGAGGTGTTGTGGTCTAGTGGATAAGTCCTGGAACTGTGAACTACAAGGTACAAGGTTTTGAATCCCTGCAAGCAGTACTAACCTCTGTTGACAAGACTAGCATCCTTTGACAAGGCATTAATCTACATTTGCCACACTCGACCCAGGTGAGGTACATGTAAATGAATAACTGGTGGGATTCCTTGAAATCCGCTTTGTGCTGGTAATGGTTGCCCGAGCTAAAGCCAGGGTAATAATTCTCAAAACTATTTGGAAGCGCATAGGAACGTTGTAACATAATATTTATATGCTCTATAAAAGAGCTGAATATATGCCAATTTGACTTTGACAAAGCTCGAATATTGAGAGAAATAGATCAGCATTAATTGGAGAAAGATTTTTGAAAGATTACAGAAACATGCTGGTTTATGGGAATCTGACATTTCCTGAATGCTCCAGTTAATGGTTCTTCATTGGTTCATATAGAAAACATTTAATTTATGTTTTTCTTTGATTTGTTAAAGGTACCGCTATGAATTCAAATCCAATGCCTTGTGGACAGAGATCAAGCTTGTTCTGGAAAACTTTGCTGATCCACTGACTCAACTCTTTAATGTAAGTCTCTTCTGTATTTGACAGAACATACATGTACGTTTAAAAGCATTACCAGTCGCCTTTTTCATTTTTACACTTTAGATAGCAGTTCTATTTTATTTATTTTTATAAATGATTTAGCAAAGCTCACCATATATTTCACTGATTCTGAAAGACTACTGTATTAAACATGGGATTAAATGAGATGTACTCGATTTTCCTATATTATGTCAAAATCCAATATATTGGAGCAAGCATTGCAGGTAGTTTTTGCATCATAAAACAAATAAGGAAAATGTGATTTTAAAAAAATCAGTGCAATGAATTCATGTATCTAAATTTAAGAAAAAATTTATGGCATAATTTGCTCCCTCTCTGTGTCTGACTTTGTCTATATAAAGCAGTGCTCAACAAAAACATCGTGTTGTTGCACATTGGCCCCCAGATTTGATCTGTGGACCCCTGGAATTTAGAAATTTAAATTACGGATTTCATGCACACAACACTCCAAAATTTCAACGGACCCCATGTGAATGAAATTAGTATGAATCCCTGTTATAAGTATGAATTTCATCTGTAAGAAACGTTATGTAACTATGTAGTTTCCCTTGATCTCAATGTGATAGTGTCATAATGTCATTGCTGAGGTAGACACCATCTAGTCTAAATCACTTTGTTATTCTGTGCAGACTACGATGTCATTGACTGATGCACACAAGGACAGCAAAGAATCGACAACCATCTTGTATGACTCACTCACTCTCATCTCTAAGATCTTCTACAGTTTGAACTATCAGGTAATTTTAGAGACACATTTGAGTTTGGGTCGCAGATTTTCATTGTGAAAGAAATGAAAGAAACTTTGTAGAAGTTATTAGGAAAGGAAAGAATATTTGTGTATTGTGAAGTTTTGAAATCATCAAAATGATAACAAATTAACTTAAAGTGTACCAATCACCTGAAAAAATAATTTGTGTACAGCTAGAATGTATAAAGTTAACATAAAAAACTATACCTGCCCTTTTATGGGTTAACGATTAAGAAGTATGAAGAAAATAAAGTAGAACATAAAACCCCCTCGTGCGGAACCAAACCAAGTTCAGTTCCGCTCGGGCACTAATTTGTGCGAGTTCATACGGGTCCGTAGATTAGTCTTCTGGCAAGTCGCTGTAATTGTTTATTTAGGGAGTATATCTAAACTTGCAGTATTTCTTTGTAGAATTAATATTTCAAGCTCATACTTTGAACATGGTATGGCGACATGGAACCCCTAAAATACAGAGAAAAATATTTGTTTGTGATTGGTACCCTTTAATCTTGTGATTGATATTTATTATGTTTTTCAAAAGTTAACAGTACATTAATAAGGGAAAGTCCATTGAGATTGTGAAGAAGAGAAAAAGGAGGAGAAGGAGAAGGAAAGGCTGAAGATGTCGAGATAGGCAAGGAAAGGAAGATTATCATGACATCTGTTATTTTATGTAGAGTTTTTTTTGTGGTCTTGTGTATATCTTGCTGTGCTGTGGATCAGATAGTTCATGGTTTGAGACCCAGCCGTGGCACTAATGTCCTATGGCAAGACATTGATCTACACTGCTACTCTCAACTCAGGTGTAGTAAATGGGTACCTGGTTGAAAGTAATTCCTTGAATGCTTTCACTGCCTTAGGGTAGCTTGGCTTAAAGTGTGAGTAATTGTAGTACTTTGTAGGCACCTCGAGTATCCCCTGTGATGGACATGTGCTTTATATGTAATCTAGCTGTTATTAAAGAATAAGTGATAATTAAGAAGTATTAAGAAATCTTTTTATTTTCTTTCTTCTCAGGATCTTCCAGAATATTTTGAGGACAACATGAAGATCTGGATGACTCATTTTCTCACACTCCTGACTGGAGACAACCAGCTGCTACATTCAAAGGTACCAACATTAGACCATTCTTTATGTTATCCAGGTCAAGTTTGACACAGCAATTACACACAGTAGCCGTCTGAGCTTTGATAAACTCGAATTATACCCAGTTTAAATCCCTTTTCTCCCTTAGTCAGTTATCTTCAAAAGTGAAGATAAGCTCTTTTGACAGGACTCAGCACTAGGGATGTATACGAACCCCTGAATTTGACCCTTGATCCCCCAAATTTTGACATGTAACAGGGGTAGAGCACACTAGGCCACCAATATGTTCCTCTGAACACCCAGAAAATCAAGTTTGTTTGGGGCCTTGTCTTTTCGTATGTCTATGGTTTCCTGTAGGCAGATGAAAACCAAATTTTTATCAATGACACTCGTTAAAGGCATTGATTAACTTTGCCCAGGATTGAAAAAAAAAAATCACTGTTCCAGCTAAAGCTGTAATCATAATTGCAAACCTTTAGCTCAGACAGGAATCGCCTGAGTTTTATAAGCTGATCGGTCGTTTATATATCAAGATATTTACGATTGAACATTGATGTCGGGATAGAGTACCACCGAACCCTAAAGAACTCTTACGGTTGGCATACCTCGCTCTATCACAGAATACCGTACGGGCTGGAAACCTGCTCTGAAATCGCCAAGCGCTGGTGCTTGGTTTTTGTGACTGCAGCGCAGCGAAGAAGCCGAGCGACTTGCGCTAGCGATTGATCGCGATTTTCTCTTTTTTAGGATAGTAAACGGGTTCCATTTTCTCTCATACCTTCACATATCCTTAATTATATATGTAGTTAGAGGACTGCACACAATTCACTGGCATTTGAGCTGATTTTACAATTTTTCACAAAGTTAATCAATCACTTTAAAGGAGACCAATAACCCTTCCTCTAAAGAGAAAACAAACTGTGTATTGTTCAAAGATGTAAAATCATCCCCAAAGTACTATTACAAAACATTCTTAGGTTATGGATGAAAGAAGGAGGAAATATTTTTTTCCATATCAAGACCCATAGGGAAGTTAATTTTGAGTTAACTGTTGTGTGTGTGTGTGATAACTTGTTTAGTCACAATTTGCTTTCACATAGCTGAGTAATATTTTTAGCTGATATTTTTATATTTTTAATACAGTATACGGACATTGAAAGCAAACTGTTTCCTGATAACTTTTTACCTTTAATCAGACTGGGCCCTTTAACACAAAGGTTTGCACTTAATTCGCAAAATTGCAATGGCCAGTCAAGATCACCATTGCATGAACATACAATGTATTGTTGAAAAGGCTGACCATTAACCAATTAGAGTGGGTTTTTTTCAAATTTGCAATTGATTGTAAAGCTTTGTTTTACAATCTTTTCATAGCAATCATTATTATCATACTTCAATCTCCTCATTTTCTATTTTCTATTCATCATCATCATCATAGGATGAAGATGAAGCAGGCCCTCTGGAGCTGCTCAAGTCTCAGATCTGTGACAATGTCGCCCTCTATGCCCAGAAGTATGACGAGGAGTTCCAGCCGTTCCTACCCAACTTTGTCATGGCCGTCTGGAATCTTCTCGTATCCACAGGCACACAGGTCAAATATGATCTGGTGAGTTTGAAGAATCAGGTGATGGGGTCTTGGCTTAGAAAATAGGTTGAGTTCTGGTAAAGTTGAAATATAATTTGTGAGCTTTGTCATTCTTTTTATGTCAGTGTGGAAGCATGTTATAGTAGAAACGTTACCTGAAAAGGATGGCTCTTCAAATGCCCTCATATTAGAAATAGCTGAAAAATTTAGACTAAAACTTTCATGCCACATGGCGTGTCGTCCTCTATACCCATTTATGTGCGCAGTGCATGCGACTTCAGCAAATTGGGTCAATTTCTTACCATTTTTGTCATTCCAGAACCGCATAGTGTAGACTGGTTCTTATGTGCTTCATAATCAACCTTTCCCCAATTGCTTCTCGACAGTTTCTTTCACAATGTAATTGCAAGACCAAGGCCCTGTCTTATAAAGAGTTGCGATTGGTTGCCAATAATTTGCAATTGATTGGGGGATCAATCGCAACTCTGTTCTTAAGAGATAAGAGATTGGAAATTGGCAATTGATTGGAGGACTTATGATTGATTTGATTCAATCGCAACTCTTTATAAGAAAAGGCCATGAACTCAACTTCATTGTTAAGCCCACCAAACACTTTATGATCCGATTGTGATCTGACTGTGATCCGACTTTGGAAGTAATTGTAATATCATTAGATATGACAATTTGAATCGGTAAAGTCATTCTAATTGAGGTTTCTAAAGGTCATATGAATAGTAAATTTGTATTTGTTGGCTGTGACTTATTTTGTTCACCAATGAATGTTTTGTTATCCCCTGTTATTTGCATCCAAAATGAAAGTTTTTTTTGTTGTTGTTATCTCCATATATTCATAATCTACTCATGTATTTTATTTCTTTTTTTTTTTTCATCCTATTAGGTTTTTGTTTTTGCTTTCCCTCGATTTGATAGCAAAGAGTTGTCTTTTATGATAAAACAGGTTGATGTCACTCTATTTTTCTTGTTTTCTGTAGCTGATCAGCAACGCCATCCAGTTCCTAGCCTCTGTGGCCGACAGAGATCACTACAAACATCTCTTTGAGTCTAGTGACACGCTGAAGAGCATCTGTGAGAAAGTCATCGTACCCAATATGGAGTTCAGAGGGGCTGACGAGGAATTGTTTGAGCTCAACCCTGAAGAGTATATCAGACGAGACATTGAAGGCTCGGGTATGATGACTTCAAAGTCAACCTGTCAGATATTTTGATTGACTTAGGATTGTTACACATACATATACACTGTATGCCTGTAAAATTAGAAATGTTATATATTCTGATCTGCAATTTTAGCTTATGAAGATGCCAGCTGTCTGAAATATCAGTGACATGTTGAGGACAAGTCAGGCAATGGCTTTCTCATGGTTTTCTGTATTTTCTTCGAGAGAGTTTTCAATAGTTCTCCAGAATATGAAATTTGTTCAGATTTTCGAGAGAAACTACATGTATCTTTCAAGGAAACGAAAATTATGATCTTAATAGACAGGTGGTCCTTTTATGCAAATGGTGTCTAAAGCTTCTGTCTCTTATTAATAGCTTGAAAATGCAGTTATAATTACAGTGAAACCTGCTGCTTTAGCAACCACCTGTATAGAAAGACCACCTGTTAATAAAGACCACATGTGTAGTTTTCCTTGATGAGTGTTTCCTCATTGAAGCTTTTACCAAAGTAACCTGTACAGAAGACCACCTGATTATAAGGACATCATAAACCCCTTAAAAAAGTTCTGCAATTCAAGTTTGAGGGAAATATATCTCATGCTGCTTTATCATCATGTGTGAATGTGGTATCATTGGAAAGCCTAATTATTTCTCTTTACAATGGTGTGTCATTTGTAATGCTCATGCAATCATGAAATGTTGCAAAATTCATCAATGACCACCTGAACATCATTAAAACATATTTCATCCTTTAAAGAAAAAAGCACTACACCATTGACATTCATGCAAGACATACACTGTCACCTCGGCACTCTTCAAAACACATTGCATCTTCAAAAGAAATGGAGACTTTGGTGTTGAAAGTAATGCATTTTGCAACATTTCACTTCTGACTTAGCCCTACATTCAGGAGCACTGCACATCCCATGAGTGCATAATCACGGCAAATGGCACATCGGTGTAAAGAGGAATTATTAAGCTTGTCAGTGATACCAGTTTCTTTTTTCATAGATCAGTAAACAAGAAAGATATCATCCCTCAAACTTGAATTGCAGAACTTTTTTTTTGAGGGGTTTATTTTGTCTTCCTTGAGGTACAGGGTTTACTGTATAACAAACTTTTCTGATATGACATTATCTTCTCTTTACCTATTTCTTGCAGACATTGACACAAGACGCAGGGCTGCCTGTGACCTGGTGAAAGCACTCACCAAGTTCTTTGAAGCTACTGTCATCGATATCTTCTCCAACTATGTACAGCTTATGTTGCAGGTACAGTGAATGAAATGCTATGATACTGTTTTTATAGTGTTTGGATTTTTTAAAACTTTCCTCATGTATAGCATTCCTCTGGTCTTCTATGATTTATTTGAAAGTTAACTGACCCTTAATTTATCATTTAATGAAATCAGTATTTTGAAAGTTGAACCCTTTGCAAAATTGTTTTTCATTTTTATACAGGCTTTCTTACAAGAGATTGTGATATATGTATAATTACATGTATGTATTACCAAAATTATTTAATTGCTAATTTTAGAAGAAAATATTGTTTATTCAATAAAATTTGAAAAATTGATAATAAAGAAAAACAATAATGGCTTCTTTCTGTTGTGACAGAAGTTTAAATGTATCTGTTTTCTTTTATCATCTTAGAACTGCAAATTCACATGCATGTTACAAAACTATGAAGGCTCATTGGCGTAGTGAAGTTTTGTGTGTGTTATAAGATACAGAAATCTGAAGCAAACTTCACTTTGCTAATTTTATTTTTCTGCTGCATTATTTAAGTTGTTTAGCAGCTTAGGTGGAAGCGTTTCTTTGAAATGTCTGTACCTTTGTTCCTTTTTAAAGGGTTACAGAAGCAACCCAGCAGCAAACTGGAAGCAGAAAGATGCAGCTACGTATCTGGTCACATCCATAGCCTCCAAGTCAAAAACAGAGAGGGTGAGTCTTGCTGCCTTATAGCTTTGACAGTCTATTGGCTTTTCCCAGCAAGTACCAGAGTGATACCAGCCCATTTTCTAGCTTGCGTCTGGCAATCATTGTGTGCCGATGGGCAACACGTATAAACCCATATTAGCCTTTCATTGGCCATGAGTGCAAACTGGCACAATAGCATTCGTGGCAAATCGGCACAATAATATGAACCAATTAACAAAAAAATTTCCACTGAAAATTACATAAGCTTTACATAATAACCTACTTCCTGTATTAGATGGTTACTTGATAATCCCTTAATCACCTGTATGTACTAATATTATTTTGAATAAACCTGGAGACGTTGGTAAAACTACCCCTTTAGAAGTTTACTGGGACACAGGCATGTTATATGAGTGGCATGTAAAGAGTTGATTAGACTTGATTTAGCCTTGCAGGAATGTTCAAAGTAATAATTCAAAGAATGTTCTTAATTTAGACAGAACATACTGTGATATTGAATCAAATCTATTTTCACTTGCAAAGCTTATGTCAAAGTATTAAATTTCGTTTTGCTTGCCTGAAAGTCTGATATCCTTGCCTGTTGGCAATAGGGCTAGTGCTTTACATAGCATAGTTCTTTGTGCTAATTATTCTGTTTTATTTCTTAATTTTAAACTAGCATGGAGCTGTGCAAGTCAGTCAGCTGGTCAGTATCCCAAGTTTCTACACAGAGAATATTCTTCCAGATCTACAATCGCCTGAAGGTAATAATAACAATAATAGTGGGTTCTTGTATAGTGCCAATGTTTGTCAGACTTTACACTCCTTGCAGTCCACAATTATTACCCTGGCTTTATGGCTGCTCTTGAGTGCTCTAGCACTTCAAGGAATTAATTCTTTCCAGGTACCCATTTGCCTCACCTGGATCGAGTGTGGCATATGTAGATTAATGTCTTGCCAAAAGACACTAGTGCTGCGCCAGGGATTCTCCTAATTTGTTTAAACCCGATGCTGGGTCTGAGTCATATTTAACAAAGAAAAAACTTAGATCTGGGACTAAATTCCTTTCAATCTTAATCCCTGTGTTGGGTTTGCCATGATTCATATATGATACGATATGGAGAGACTTTGTCCAATGTTAATGATGGTTCAGTGGATTTTACAGAATAGAAGTAGAAATAGAAATAAGTGCATCTTACGAGGTGGTTGATTAGTTTTTTGTTCTTAAACTCACAACCTCTATTTTATTGTATTAATTCCCCTCCCTCCCCCCCACAGTGGATAGCCTACCGGTCCTGAAAGCCGACGCCCTGAAGTATGTGATGACCTTCAGGAACATCCTGCCTCCAGAGATGTTGATAGGGACGCTACCCTTCCTGGTCCAGCTTCTCAAGGCTGAGAGTCAGGTTGTCCATACCTACGCTGCCAATACCCTGGACAAACTGCTGCTGGTCCGTAAGGAAGGCAATGAGAAATTGTAAGTTCCAGAATCAGCATGAGATAAATTATGTACTTTAATCAGTTTAATATGTTTATCAGCACATTATTAACACTGGCTCTCTGCATTATCAATGTAATTTTAATATGCACATGTATGTGTGTAATAATGGTTTAAATTGGGATGGATATTAGGTATCAAAAGTGGTAACACGATTTTGAACAGGTAGAAATGACTAAAAATTCTTACCAAAGGGGAAGAACTGGCCAAAATTCCTGTGATGATTGGTAATTGAATCTGGTAGTCTGCATCTACTATCCATCTAATTTTTTCAGTTTCCATTCCATTAGGCGGTGATTGGTCATTCTGCAGCTGAGATCTGGGGGGGGGGGGGTAGCATCATGGCCTCCCCTAGTCTTTAAAACATCTGCTGAAAAAAAAAGCTCAGTCTTTTTAGGGGTAAAAGTCAGTGTGTGCCTTACAGAAGTATCCTTTGTTTCATGGGCATATCTACATCTATTTCCACTTCTCGAAATTGTTTTCTTTCCTCAGGATCAAACCAGAGAATCTGCAGCCTCATGTTGAAGCCCTTCTGACAAATCTCTTCAATGCACTCACAATGCAGGGCTCAGAGGAGAATGAATACATCATGAAAGGTGAGTCGAACCGTCTCATTTTCAATCAGTTCAAGATAAAGTTGAGTTCTGTTCTGGTCATGCTATTGCATTGTGAAAGAAACTGTCTGGAAGCAACTCGGAAAAGCTGATTATGTTGGACATAAGATTTGACATCAGCTGTGAAGTTTTGGAATCATCAAAATGAAGAGAAATTGATTCAATCTTTGCTAAAAGTCACATGCACCGCACACAGAAATGTGAATATGGGACTAAGCACGCAAATGTGGCATGAAAGTTTGGTCCAAAGTTTTCAGCTATTTTTCGTCATATTTGGACTATGAGGGCAGTTGAAGAGCGATCCTCTTCAGGGGACATTTCTTTTGTAATATTCTTCCAAACTAACTTAACCCATTCAAGACAATTGACCACATTTTGTGGTTTGGCTCAATAACTTTTGATTCAGAGCCCTGAAAAATATACCAGATACATGAGTAGAAAGAGCAAAAATTTCTGCACACACTATGTCCATTTTTGTTACATGACCATATTGCATTTGATCCCAGGAATTTTAAAAAGGAGAATAAGCTTTAAAATCCTTAAATTGGCAACACATTGAGAGGTTCAAAATCATTGTTTTTTATCGAAATTGGCAACTTTTTCAACTTTTCGACAATTCTTTTAACCATGTATATTGTTTTCAAAGACATTACCCCTTATTACAATCTTGTAGCACTAAAAGAAAAATATTATTGTTGCCAATTTGAAGAACAAAATGTGATCAATTTAGCCCTTAAATAATTCTTGTCATGAAAAACTTAAAAAGAATGAGAAAGATCGAACAGTATTTTTTTCACCTTTGCCAGAATGCAACCTTCTCTTTAAAGCCACTGCTCACCTTACGACTTTACGAGGTTACATTTGAATATTTAGATATGCAAATTCTTCTTGATAGAGGTCCTGAATATTCATGTGAATACATGTAGTATGATAAACATTGTAGGAGTGTAAAGAGCCTTTTAGACACAGAAAAACAAACAAACAATGCGCTACCAATTATAGAGATGCATAGAGATGGATAGTGCATTCCCATGCGACAACATTGAAGGTAGACAATTGTACTCGGCCTGGATATAGTGCCGACATTTCAAGATATACCTTGTTTGTTTCAATTATTTTGTTTATTTGTAAGCAATCACACAATTTGTTACAGAGATATGAGTTCAATTCTATATGTGTGTACATGTGAATATGTAGTGTTAATTTTGTTGCATTCTGATAGAATTTATTTTCAAACGGTACCAGAAATCACCTTTCAAGATATGCCTTGTTTGTTTTTATTATTTTGTTTATTTGTAAGCAATCAGATTTTCTTACAGAAATATGAGTCCAATTCTATTTATGTGTACATATGAATATGTAGTGTTAATTTTGTTGCATTCTGTTAGAATTTATTTTCAAATCAAGATTATCTTTAATCTCTCAATCTCTACAGCGTTAATGAGATGTCTGTCTACTCTTCAGCATTCAGCTGCACCATATCTTCCCATTGTTCTCTCAAAACTCACAGAGAAACTCATGCTAGTCAGTAAGGTAAGGTTCTAAAGCAAATCCCCAGTATGGCTTTTATGTCTGCAATTGTATTCAAAGCAACAAGTTGAAAGAGGAGCATCTAGGTGTTTTAAAAAAAAAAAAAATGTGTGCAAACTTGACTGTAACTTCGACAAAATAAGGCTTGGAAAAAATGTCGCCAGGGAAAGCGTGGGATCACCTCTTATGACTGTGGTTGTCAGATATGGGCTTCGACTTTACAAAATAAAACTCCTCAAAACTAAATATGACATTTCCTGCCTTATATATTTATGGTATGAAGTTGAATAGATTAAAAAAAAAACCCCAACATCTTCATTCTGTTCGTCGAGTTACTATAATTAACAAAACCTGGTATATCAAACACACAATAAGTTAGCTTTAGCATTATCTTTTTTTTTCTTCACATAATTAACAAAATAGATATGAATGGATGGATATCAACACACAGAATGTGATGAAAGCAGCTAAAGTAATTACTTCACAATGATATCGATTACAACTGAGAAAAAAATGATAGTTTACTACAAATAATTAAACAATAATATTCACACAGTTCCTCTAGTACAATAAAATACAAAGTCAAGGCGGATGTCAAGGTTGAATCCTGTCCTTCGGAGAAGTATGTCACAACGGCAGTAAATCAGAGATGAAATGGGTAGGGCTTACCACTGATCTTGGATGGGGTGAACTGGGCATAAAAACATGATCAGCGATATGTTACAGCATCCGTAAAAATGATCATCGATGATATAACACCTCGGACCATGGTAGTTCAGCGAAAAAACAGTTAGTTCCAGGGTCACTTAATTGCAGGTAGTTCACTAAGGATTCTGTCACACAGATGGCTGGCTAGCCCTGCCCCACATAGACAGCAAGAGCTCCTCTCACAAAGAAGCGGTCGATGATTCCCCAATATAGAGGAGCCACCCGCAATTACAATATCAACCGCCACCATAGAAAGCAATACCAGATACCATGCTTCAGCGAGTATTACTCTGCATTCACCATCCTACACTGAGTTTGTAACTTCAAACCTAGATTAAACACCATACCTAGCCCTAACCATAAACCGAAACGTCATCTATACCCAATGGAAACCCTAACCCTTTATATTAAAAACAAAATACAGGTTGCAGCTGTTGCTGGAGCAAATGTTGGAGCATCAGAGTTTTTCCACAGTCGTTCCTCTTGGCTTAGTCTTGACTTGGCATTTCTTGATTTCTGTTTTTCAGAATCCCTCCAAGCCTCACTTCAACCATTATTTATTTGAGTCTCTGAGCGTGACCATCAAGGTAGGCTGCAAGGCTGATCGGGCCAACGTAGCTCTGTTTGAGAACGCCCTCTTCCCTCCCTTCCAAGAAATGCTTGTAGCAGATGTGCAAGGTAAGTCTTTTAATCAGTCTTTTTTTTCATAGAGATGTCACCCCACTTTCCTTTTACAAGTATGTTGACAGGAAAATTGTCTTCCGTTCATTTGATGTACCAGCCTCGATTAAGATATTTTTGCTAATTTGTGAAATGACATCACTATTATTATTATTAAGTATTTTCCCCTGGGAGGGGAAAAGTGAACTGAATCACTTAGGTCTCTCCTCCTGATATAACTGATTGGGATATGCGGGTGTACCACTACACCGGGGTTTCCCCCTACTCTTATTCAAATAGTGCAGTGTGTTCTTAACGTGCAAAGGTGGTGACTGTCCTCAACAAGGGGCCTCCAGTTAACGTCCTATCCGAGGGATGGTTTGTATGTTTGTATCACTTTCCTGTTAATTCATTATAAGTACATGTATGTATGATGATTGAAAACGATTGTGCAACACATGCTTCAGAGCCTATTGCTCAGCGGTCAATTTGTAAGTCTAATTGAATTCCTTGCTCCAACCTCAGCCAAAGAATGATACCTGATCCTAAACCTTATCCTATCCAGAAATCTGACATAAAACCCATTCGCAAGCCTAGCCCTAGACCTATTATTTATAAGAGATTGGGCATATGTGTTGAATACCTGATAATAACGTTTAACAGAGGCATACTAAAGCTTTTCGTCCTGCAATCATCAGAGCATACCGCAAGAATAAACAGAATGCCGAAATCAAACAATGTAATCGGAAACTAAAGGAACAAAAGGTGCGAAATGTAACAAGCTCTGATTGACTGTCTAAAGATAACGGTAAATTAGGCTTATTGACTTATTCAAATTTTTTGCTTGTAGAGAACTGACAGGTGAATATCGCAGGCATAAGGAATACTAAAAAAGATATCATCACGTATTGCTGTTTATATCCTTCATTAAACCCCTCCCTCCAGAGTTTATCCCATACATCTTCCAACTGATGTCGATGATGCTGGAGTCCCGAACGGACTGCCCGGATCCATACATGGCCCTGTTCCCATTCCTGCTGGTTCCAGTCCTGTGGGAAAGGCCAGGCAACATCCCTCCCCTCGTACGTCTCCTCCAGGCTATCATAGAGAAAGGCTCTGCCAATATCGTGGCCAGTGACAAACTGGTAAGTCATACTGCTCAGTTTTAATATGGAATTCAATTTATTGAGTCATCTGTCATAACAGAAAATTCTTCTATTGGTTTAAGAATATCAGAGGACATTTCACAACAAAATTCTACTTGTCAATGAGGTGTACAAGTATACATTTAAACATGAACCAAACATTGACATTTATGGGGAGAAATACCCCTAGATAACTTCCCACCCCCTCCCATTGCAACTGCCCTTTTAACAGTCACCCTAAGGACTATTATCTCTGAATTTCTAAACTCTTAGGTTTGATGCTTAAGCAATAAGCTATCACACTTAGGAAGATGTGCAGATTGTAACGTGTTGCGTAGATGCAGTCAGTCAGAGTATGGTCAAAACTTTAGATTTTCTAAAATTTAAATTCTAAATGTATTTTTTCCTTTGCATTCATTCATGCCATTCTGCCTGGCACAGGACAAAAAGTCCATTTTAGCACTGCATAGAATGTACTTTACTTGCATCTATAATTCAGTGGCAAGATTAGATTTAAATTATTTCACTTGTCAACATGTACAGAAATAGCTATAGAAATAGCCTTGCTTTTCTTGTTTAGATTATTAAAATGACTTTGAAAAAAAAAGAAGATTTCATGTAAGGTACTTGTGGTGTTGTTAAAAGAATATAACTGCTAGAAAATACCTAGTTGCCAATTTCAGGGGAAAATCTTCTGTTCTTTCATAATACATGCTATTGTAAGGTTTCTTTTTTTTTTCTATCAGTCAAAAAGTCTTAAAGTGTACCAATCACCTGAAAAAAATATTTTGTGTACAGATAGAAAGTATAAAATCAAGCTCAAAGAGCTTTGTCTGGTATTCTATAGGTCAACAGTTAATGAGTATGAAGGAAATAAAGGATAACATGAAAATGCTCGCGCGGAACCAAACTCAGAGTTTGGTTCCGCACGAGCCTTTACCTTGGCGAGCGCGTACGGGTGCGTCGAGTAGTCTACTCACGAGTCACTTTTACGCTTATAGAGAGTGCAGTTAAAATTGCAACATCTCTTTATAGATTTAATATTTGAAGCCCATAGTTTGAATATAGTATAACGACATGCAACCTCTAACATACAGATCAAAATTATTTTTGGTGATTGGTACTTTTTAATAAAAATGCAGTCACACTATTTGTAATTTTTAGGGTGAAGACTGAATATAGATATGAGGTTTATTCGAGAGTAAGGTAAACCAGAACATGACTAAAAGTATAGTAAACTTTACAATCAAGTTACACTGAATAGGCTGCATAAACGTACCCTTGTTGATAAAAGTCAACAAAATAATAAAACAACCGCACAAAAATTGAAAAAATGTCAAGTTGCCAGTTTTGAGGATGAAAATCTTCTTTTCCTTCGTAATACATGCTTTGACTAGTAAGAAAATATTTCTTCATATACGTCCATATATATATTTGTGGTGTTGTTAAAAAGAATATAACTGTTACCAAACATCAATGCAGATTTTAGGGTCAAAATCATCTATTCTTTCATAATGTGTAATGTCGTACCGCACTTTTACAGATGGGACTTCTGGGTGTGTTCCAGAAGTTGATGGCTTCCAAGACCAATGATCATCAGGGCTTCTATCTCCTTCAGAGCCTGGTAGAAAACATGGAAATGTAAGTGTTTAAGGTGTGTTTGTACATGTGTTGCCAATTTTAAGAGAGAAGATGATCAATAAGCTAATTGGTGATTATTATATTGTACAAATGACCCTGAAATTACCCCTTTTTCTACGTGCACTAGCATCTCTTTATCAATTACTATTATAAGCTACTGAAATCCTTAGCTTTCATCTGATTGGCTGAAGCAAATTTGTTAACCCTTTCAAGACAATTGACCACATTTTGTGGTTTGGCTCAATAACTTTTGATTCAGAGCTCTAAAAAATATACCAGATAAATGAGTAAAAGAGCAAAAATTTCTGCACATGCTATGTCTATTTTTGTCACATGACCATATTGCGTTTGATGTCAGGAATTTAAAAAGGAGAATAAGCTTCAAAATCCTTAAATTGGCAACACAATGAGAGATTCAAAATCATTGTTTTTCATCAAAATTGGCAATTTTTTCAATGTATCGTTGAAATCACTAACCATGTTTATTTTTCTAAAAGACATTACACCTTAGAACCATCTAGCACTAAAAAGAAAAATATTATTGTTGCCAATTTGAAGAACGAAATGTGATCAATTTAGCCCTTGAATAATTCCTGTCCTGAAAGGGTTAAAGAACTTTCGCAGTTGTTCTTGACAACAAGTTTTATGAGACAGGGCCCAGAACAGAAAATT
The DNA here is from genome assembly GCA_025618425.1 of Heliocidaris tuberculata. NCBI lineage: Eukaryota > Metazoa > Echinodermata > Echinoidea > Camarodonta > Echinometridae > Heliocidaris > Heliocidaris tuberculata. The sequence continues at coordinate 39,985,852 of CM046841.1, forward strand.
GTGGTAAAAGCATTGTGGCAGTCATAATTTGCGAAGATGAATAGAAGGTAAATACCATGCAATATTTGCACATTTCAGATAGTGATTTTGATCTACATGTATTGGCCATATTTTAATTCTTTTTCTAGCAATACTTTGAATGAACACGTCAAATCCATCTTTCTTCTGCTCTTCAATCGGCTGACAAGTTCCAAGACGACTAAGTTTGTCAAGAGTAAGTACCATTCAACTCTTTGTATCAGTAAAGTTAGTCCCAAAAGAGAAAATAGAAATGGAGATAGAGAGAAAGATAAAGAGAGATAGAGAGAAAGAAAGGGAGAGGGTTGATGGATTAGTAGTAGAGCAGTGGTCTCGTAACTGGGAGATCCCTGGTGCGAAACCAAGTTGATGCGCTAGTGCTTTTTAGTAAGGCATTAATCCTCGATTACCAAGTCCATCTGATAGGATGTACAGCCGTAGTTCCCCCTGGTTGACCTCCTACATAATCACTTTACTAGCAGTAAGGTCAAATAAATAGTTATTAATCAATCAAGCAGAGAGCGCGATAGAGAATGAAATTAGAAAGATTTTGAAATAGGAAGGAGAGATGGAGACAGAGAGGATGACCTTTTGGCCCATCGGATACACACATTGGAAGGGAAGCACGTACAGAAAGGAGTAAAATTAATCAAGCCACATATCTCCCGTCTTTGTTTGTCTCTACAGGTCTGTTGGTGTTCTTTTCCCTGTATGCAGTCAAGTGTGGTGCTTCTAAATTAGTAGAAGTCATTGATGGTCTTCAACCCAAGTAAGTTATAAAATCAATTTTTTCCCTCTTAGTTTAAAAAGCATCACATACAGCATTTGTTATAAGCTCAGTATTCCAAAGTTTATGCTATATTTTCCACCAAATCATTGGACAGAAAAAGACAAGATTTCCTACCAAAATCTTTTGGCTGGCAACATTTGTTTGTAGCTTTGAATGTCCAGTGTTTCGATTAGCAGCGTTTGGTAAGGTGAGAAGGTATTTCTGTCATTACCAGAACTCCAGATTGCCTTTTCAGAAAGATATCCCCTTCAGGAAGAAAGTAAATACACTGAGTTTACTCCCTGTCATAGCATGTTTAGTGTGGTGCTTGACAAACTGTACATCCCGGAGGTCCACAAGAGATGTTCTATATGGGCTTTATTAGAAATAACTTTTGGGGTACTTGCAAAAATTGTGGGACGTCATTGTGTTCCCCATTCCCCCCCCCCCCCCCCCCCCCCCCCCAATCCTCTGGGAATGTTGTCTTTGATTTTAAACCAAGTGAGAAATATAATCCCTCAAAGAAAGAAATTCATTTGATCTTTTTTCTCCTTGTCGTAGTATGTTTGGTATGGTCCTGGACAGGCTGTACATCCCAGAGGTGCAGAAGACATCAGGGTCCATGGAGAAGAAGATCGTTGCTGTGGGGATGACAAAGATCCTGACAGACTGTCCTTGCATAATGAGTAACCCCAACTACCAGAAGTGCTGGTGAGATTTAAAAGATGTTGATTAGTTATTGTTCGCACCTGAATCCCGAGAAAGTGTAATATTTTTAAAGAGAGTTGGAAGGGACAGAAAATCTTTTTTGTAACCCAAACTGAAATAAACTAATAAGAAACTACCAGAAATTATGGTGAGTTTTGAAAATGTTTGGTTTATTATTTATCATACCCGAGTGCCAGAAAGCATTATGCTGTTAAAGATAAGGCTGATGCTGGTCACTCAGTTGCATTGTGAAAGAAATTGTGTGTGTTGAGGTTGTGGAATCATCAAAACGATAACAATTTCACTCAATATTGCTGAAAATTACATACAGTGAAAGGAAGATATCGGTATATGGGACTAGACTAAACTTATATAAAGAATTTGTCCTAGAATGTAGACAATTTCTCATCATATTTTGAGAATGAGGCCATTTCAAGATCAATCCTTTTCATGTGATATTGCTATTCCATTTAATCGTAATATTAAAAACCCCTTTGTTTTCCAGGGCACCCTTACTCCAAGCCCTCATCGGTGTCTTTGAGCTAGAAGAAGATGACAACGTCCCCGACGACGAGCACTTCATCGAGGTGGAGGACCAACCCTCGTACTCAGCCGCCTACTCCCAGTTGGCCAACGCCGGTAAGGCATCCAAAGATCCATTTGATGGAGCCATCCAAAACCCTAAGATCTATCTGGCACAAAGCTTGCAGAAACTCTGTGCTGCACACCCCGGACAGGTAAGAATCAATGCAAAAACAAGAACTAAAAAAAGAAAAAAAAGAAAGAAAATATTCAGAGAAATGGGTCAATGAAAGTTTGCTAAAATTCTCATAAAGGAGAAGGAAGTTATTCAATGAAAAAAAACAACTTGGTACCTGGCTTCTCATGAGGAAATTTTTTACCCTCAGTGTATATTGAAGGAAATACATGTATGGTCAGCATTCGGCCGGGGGGTGTGATTTAGGATAATCAAAGCAATTGTGGTGGTTGGAAGTATGCTCTTTGACAATTTATACAGTAATTGGTACCCTTGTTGAGGAAAATTTGCCCTTGGTGTCTTGACTGAAATCCCCCATGCTTGATAAAGTGGAACCTCGTTATAACAAACTCCTTCGGACCAAGGAAATTACCTCTTTATATCGAAACCTTGTTATAGCAGGGCTAAAAACAATAGCATTCAAAAAAGTGGGAGCGGCAAAATTACCTTGTTATAACGAGTTTGTTGTAACATTGTTCTTTATATCGAGGTTCCAGTGTATTAATATGCACTACACAAATTTGTAGCTCTGAGTGTTTCTTTGCAACCTAAACTTTACACATTTATTAATATCCTTTCGATAATTACTTTGTAATTAATTCACATCATTTTCGTAAAAAGCAGCAACGTCTGGAATGGCTGTTTTTCTGCCTTCTTTTGACTGTTCACTATACATGTGGCAGTCTTTAACCTGTCTCTCTTGTGATTAGAAACTTTGTCATAATTTTCCATCCATATTCCCCTGCCATCTTCTCTCTTCTTACAGATCACAGCTATGATCGCTGCTGGTCTAGATCCCAAAGCTGCCCAATTTCTCGAGGCATATCTTCATGCAGCTAACATCACCCTCTCGTAACACCAACGTCTACAATTCAATGGAAGATGGAGTCTTTGTTAGAAACCTTTATGTGGACTACTAGTGCCTCTTTGGAGCTGGGATAACTCAACACGAGGCACACCTCAGATTTGGAAAAAATTCAGGCTGAGTTTATAACCAGGAGAGCTTGAATCTATTGCAAATAATACTTGCATGCATTTCCTATTGAGTAAGTCTCTTCGAATACTGATTTTCCAGTTTATTTGATAGAAATGCGTACAATATTTAATAAATAGGTACTCATGACAGTTTTAAGACGTGAAATTCTACAAAACATTAAATTTAGGGCTGTATGAAGGTCTGGGTGGTATTCAAATCAAAATGCGCATTAAGTTAGCATTTTACTTAGCATTTAGATTGGCTAAATAAACTGGCTTAACTCGTATTCAGATCAAATTTAAGCACTTTACTTTAGCAAGCCGACTTTAAAGCAAAATACTTACTGATATTCATTGTGACATCAGATATCCTGTCCAAAAACATGCGCAATAAATGCGTCACAGTAGATGTGTGCTTATATGATTTGCTTGTGCGCAGCTTATACTGCTCTGTGTATGTATGAAAGCCACATACCTGCCAATCAAGTAATTGGTTTAAGTCTGCTAGGGAGCTGTCTTGGACTTGGGTAAAATATTTAGCCAAATGATTCAATTGAATACCAAACTTGTTGAAGTATTTTATCTCAGCCGAAAACTAAGTAAACTACTCATATTTCATTCTTAAGTATTGAATTGAATACGGGCCCTGGTGTGTATCTAGCTCATGAACTCTTGAGATATTATCGCGCTTCACCCAAGTGCAGAGTTATCCTAATGCTGCCTCTTTATACTTTTCACCCAACACTAGAGAATCCTGTGAATTCATATTCAAACCCTGCAAGTTTGCACCCTGCACTCCTAAAAGTAACCATTTAAAAATCTAGAGCTTTAAATTTGAATGTAATTTAGATTTATGGATTTAGTAATGTTAACTCTTGCAGTGTGATGTACAATTTATATTGCTGAATTTTTTTCTGTATCCAATATGTCTGGACGAAGAAAAGCTTGTCTTTTTTCTTGAAATTCAAAAGGGCTTTATAAACTGTGAAGTTAGATATGATGGCACACTGCATCAAGACGAAGAATGAGAAAATAATATTTTGGCTCACAAAAATCTTGTTAGCGAGTAGTGTTTGTAAACTTGTTTGCTCTGTAGGGTTTAAACATGTACTGGAAAATCATGATGTTTGACAGTGGCTCACAATTACTTCTTTATGAAGAAAAGATGTGGCATAGTCTCCCTATCTTGTTGGATATGATTCAAGTTTTATAATATTGTCAACTGGGTGATAAAGCCTCTTAACTCAATTTTTTGTGAATTTTCTTTTTCTTCATAATGTTGTAGCGAAGGATTAATTTGATGTTTGATAAACCCATGTAACACCTATCTGAAGGAATAATGCCACAAGAGGCTTGTAAAAGGGAAGTTGCCAGTGCACTTCCTGTATTAATCGTGAAAGTTTTTTGCTCTCCTGAAAATCTAACATTCTTGAGTTACGAGGTTTTATCACCCCACCAACGATTATGCATTTCCAACAGTTCTCTTTCCAAGTTATCTCCGGCTATTTACACCATCTTTTCTCCCGAGATTCCTTGTCGTAAAGGCCACTGCCCTGAAAGACATTCCCAAATTCAGCGAATGAGGTACCAGAAAAATGCTTCATTTTATTTTATTTCCAGGCATGAAATCAATAATCCATACAGAAATAATAATTACGTTTGTGTATATGTAATTTACAGGAAGGTTGAATACATATTCCATAAATTTTGTGACAACGAGATATATCAATTTCTGGTTCCACCAGACTAAACTAGCCATACATTGTAAGTCTAGAAACTCTCTGACTTTAAAATATGTTTTTTGCTTTGAGAGAGATTAAACATTAAATGTTGACATACTGTACTTTTACTGTACATTAGGCTTTGATTGTGAAGGCACAAAGAAAGACAATACAGGCTGTGTGCAGAAAAGAAGGACGGTATTTAAAATACTTATGCATGTAATTTGTACCAAGTCATATTGCGTATCGTGAACGTGAATGTTTTAATAATGCGGTACAAGACGGTCAATAAAGAATAAAACAAGTGGAAATGGTCATGTTAAATTGAAAAGATAATTATTGAAAATGAATATCATGAAAGGCTCAGTTTCTAAGAGAAACCTGAACAATATTTTTTATGTGTATTGTGTACAAAGTAATAAAGCTTACCAAGCAATCAGATGTTGAAATTTTGCATTGCATTATTTTGTTTGAATAAGGTCAGGTTTTTGAAAATTATGTTTGTTAGATTGAAACCGATTTACCACAGGAATTTTAATCGATGTTGAAAATTCCTGTATCAACAGAATACTACCGGTGTATGTACATTAGTACAGTATTGCACAAGGTCCTAGATCTGACAGGATCTGGGAAAACTGGGCACTCGTGGCAACTTGAACTAGGCAGAAAATGAAGGCCTAGTTAGCTGTGAGAGCTCGAATTGATCATAATTACTAGCATGAATTATGCATTGAGTATGTCTTTATAGACACCCACTTTCTAGATTATTTTATAGGAATCTGTAAAATAGTAACGAAAGACTAAGAGGTATTGTTGAATATGTCAAAATGCTACAAAACATGAAAATTTGGAGTATTCAGAGGTCCAACGTGTAGCTAGCACTTCAACTCTTGAAACCTAATCGCACTCGATGCCATTTCATGAAAAACATTTTTTTCTCTTTTTTCATCGTATTGGTCTGAGATCCACTCGATAATCAATGTTCTCCAATCGGCTTGAAAGCTGGGAGAGGGCAATGAATGGTAGGGTTATCTTTTGAGAATCATGACCAGAGCCTTATCTGTGAATTTCAAATTCTGAAACACTTAATCCCTGAGTTGTTCATAAAAATATTAATAAGCAATGTAATATTCTGTTGTTCTATAGCACAATACAAGTGAATGAGTAAATTACGCAATGCGTAATAAATGTCCCCGCCGGAAGTGCAGATCTGTGGAAATTAACTAGCCTGAACCTTAAAACTTCAGTGAAAAACTTTAGTGAATAAAATAATAATGTTACTGCATGCAAAAGAAAAGAATACCAACAATGCATGTATACAACTGAAATATAAAACATGAAAACATTATGAACCTTCAGCCATTTTGAATAAATTTGCATAAATTTGCATGAATAATGAATTTCAAAATTCTGTGTAGAAGTTTGGAAGCCCCCACCCAGCCCTATCAGATAAAACAATCGGAATCAAAATCCGATGTGAAATAGAGGAGAAGTAGCATTTTTCGTCAATTTTGAATAAATTTGCATAAATTTGCATAATTAATGAATTTCAAAATTCTGTGTAGAAGTTTGGAAGCCCCCACCCAGCCCTATCAGATAAAACAATCGGAATCAAAATCCGATGTGAAATAGAGGAGAAGTAGCATTTTTTCGTCAATTTTGAATAAATTTGCATAAATTTGCATAATTATTGAAAATTCAAAATTCTGTGTAGAAGTTTGGAAGCCCCCACCCAGCCCTATCAGATAAAACAATCGGAATCAAAATCCGATGTGAAATAGAGGAGAAGTAGCATTTTTCGTCGATTTTGAATAAACTTGCATAAATTTGCATAATTAATGAATTTCAAAATTCTGTGTAGAAGTTTGGAAGCCCCCACCCAGCCCTATCAGATAAAACAATCGGAATCAAAATCGGCCAAGAAATGACGGAGAAGTAGCATTTTCTAACATTTGAGCACACACGGACAGACGGACGGACGGACGGACACGCACACACGCACACACACACACACACGCACACACGTACGGAGCCCGTTTCATAGTCCCCTCGCGAACTTCGTTCGGCGGGGACAATAATGTCCTTATTGGCTTCCATAGAGCTTTGGATATGATTACCCCAGCCTGCAGCTCCAGCAATCATTCATCACAAATGACTATACAGTGTACATGTATTAGAACTACACACAATCATCAAAAACAAAAAAGAATCTGCATGAAATTAACACAAGTCAACACAAATCAGATATTACAAGGAAGAGATAGGGAAGCTTAATTTGATTCAGTTTGTGAAAATTTAATAATATTTCAACTGGCACACTCATATGCATACATGTACTGGCAGTTGTTCTTTGAAAAATGTAGTATTTAATAGCAATTTGAAGACTGAACTACTGTATAAGCCAATATTTTCATGATTTACACGCCCAAAAACATTTTCGTGAATCGTTACTTTCGTGAATGACTTGCAGGCATCACAGGTTACTTGTACTTACTTCCGTACACTCTACACCCGCGCTATTATAAAACACAACATACAATGCATGCATACTTTGGCTGCACTGCATAACCGTGCCATTGCGCTGCACTTTTACAGTAACGATACATCGTACACTGGATAAGAGGAGGTACACGTGAGTAACTCTAAAGCTTGATACCCCACTACAGATATTTTTGCGGTCTGAAATGCAATGGCGGCAATATTTCCACGCTAAATTTGCGGTTGGCGAGTGATTTCAGAAATTTGTAAAAATAAAACCCCAGTGAAAATAACAGCTTATACAGTATTTCATATTTTTGTGTAAAAAAAATGAGAATGGTCAAAGCGAAGATCAGCAATGTTAATGGGCAATGGCTGATATCACCAGCATGGACATTGTTCTGCATTATGTCAACAATTTTCACATGGAGGCCCAAAATTATGACTTGATTAATATTCATGGACCATCCATAACACAAAATAACACATAATTCAGAAGTCATAATATTTCAGAAAAAAATATGGAGTCAAAAGCACATTACCTGAAAAAATGAATAAATATTTTATAACAGTCTTGACTTGCTCCTTGTGGAGACTTGTCAAAATATAATGGTTGCATAGATGTTTGGCTTATTTAAGTTATGTATACATTTACAATATGTTCAACACCAAATATTCAACTTACTTTTTAATATGTACAAATAAATAAAAAGCTTAAAATTTTTGTACATTGGCTGGAAAAAACAAACTAGGTAGCTAATAATTTAGCTTGTGAACATATCCATGTTTTGCAGAAATGGTTAAAAGCAAAGGTAGAATTAGGTTGACAACATCTGCATAAATTAAAATGAATATTCCTGTGGAGGTACATGTACAAGTATTCTAAAAACTGATCTTTTATTTCAATCAAAGGTATGTTACTTGTCATAGCAAATTTAGCTTGCAATAAGAAGTAAAATCAGAGGTATAAAATCACAAGGTGAGTAAAGACAATACTGATTATGGTTTTGCATCACAACATCCAAAAATTTATTGTGGACACCTGCCTATCCCTAACATTTAAACTATATCTTTGATGAAATAAAGCTTGGAACAAATGCTGCCGGAGAACATATTGGGTCACCATTTCAAGCACATGTTTTCACATGTAACTATATTTACAAACGGCTACCATTTTGTGAAATAAAATCTGCCAATTTAAATTTGCATAGATAGAATACTTTGATTCACCTTGTAAGTAGCACATTTTTCATTTGAATTTCATTCGAAAGATTTAAGAGAAGTAGGGTCTAATACAAGTGATCTCTAAATGGCTTCAATGGTGAGTTTGAAATCAAATTGGAAATCTAGACACTATTTTTCTTCCAATATTTGTTCAAAATATACATACAGGAAGATGATTTGATGTCATTTAACTTAGACAAGGTGCCCTCTTCACACTAGGCAGGAGCATATAAATATCCATTTGCAAGTATGATCTATTTACAAGACTTCAACATTTTCTAAACTGGACACAAGTACTTGCAAAACAGTAAAAATATATTTTGCTACATCATTACGTTTAACGAGCAAACACCAAAACATCTTCTATCACAATATGGATATAACTTAAAACTTCTGTTTGATTGTTAATGCAAGTTGACGGAAATGCTTAAAAATTAATACTACATGCACATAAACATATTATTAATAATGACATATTTCTTACATGATTGATGTAGCACAATTTATATCTTTGCACTTTACAAAGGCCATAAATTACCTTCATCAAAATTTGATATCAGCCTCTTGCATAAAGCATAATACATGTACTCTGAAGATTAGGCATAATAATGTATTTCCTTGCATCAGATCTACAAGTGATTCGTAGTCTTGATCAAGGCCATGCATTCCGTGACATCAAGGAGTCGTCTGCCTCTTCTGATGGAAGGATAATGATGGCCCGAATAGATCCTCTATGCAAAGTTGGGGCAAGATTTATAGCTGCATAGAAACACAAAAAATATATGTATCAATAGATATGCAATGGAGAAGAAAGGGAAGGGGAAGGAAGATAAAAAGACTGGGGAAGAGAGAAAGAGGGAAAGAGAGAAAGAGAGAGAGAGAACGCAAGCAGGAGAGAAAAAGAGTAATGGGTACATTTAATACAGAAAGAGGGAAGGGAGAAAGAGAAATAAAGGCTGAAAGAGAAAGAGAAGGAGAGAGATTAAAGCTGTAAAGACTGAACAAAATATTTGTAACTAAACATGCATGTCATGAAGAGAAAGAAAGAGAGCACGATCAAGAGAGAATCACAAGGATTGCAAGAAAGATTGACAGAGAGAAAGAAAGAGACGAGAACAAGGGTGAGAGAGAAACAGGTAGAGAAAAAAGAAAAGAATAAGAGTAAAAGAGAGGGTATGAGAGATAAAGAGAGATATAAAGAAAGAGAGAGAGAGAGAGAGAGAGAGAGAAAGAAAAGAACAGATGGTTGGGGTAACTGAGGGTAAGGGATTTCAATAAAGGATAGCGCTTTATTAAAACATTGATTTTATAATCATAAAACAGGAATAAATCTTTCATTACACTCACCTTTGGAGTGTTTCTCATTCTAATCAGCTCAGCCAAGTCTCCCGGACTTTGGGACTCCTCGTCCAGATAGTTGTCGGCCCTGGCTGACCTTTGACCTTGCCTGTTGGCTCCCTCCTTCCACAGCTTCTGTTGAAGGTACTCCTCGCGTTGCTTGCGGAGTTTGCGTTCTTTCTTGTTTTCTACCTCGATCAACTGCATTCTAGAGTAAAAGCAATGACAAGCAAACTAAGAAATGATATCAATGGTCTGCATAACCTTGGAAGAAAGAGTACAGTGTTTAGAGCATACATTGGGCATAAGGCAAGTGTACTACCTTGATAATGCAACTTAGAATGTGAAGCAACCAGTTCAAACATTTAAGGCCCTGTCACACCTTTCCGGGCAAGCTACACGGGCTTGTTGCGTGTATGGATTTTCCAGCACGCAGAATAATTTCTGCTGGCAGACAAGGATTTTGGCGAGTTTCGCGTGCGTCTTACCTGCTGGACGCGTGCTACTTATGTTCTACTTGCGTGTATTCCGTGTGACCTGCGTGCGTGTCAGGCACATGGGTGGCGTGTGAGCTTCGAAACTGATCCATGTTAGTTACGGGCGACATACGGGCGCTGCGAGGTTCCTGAGTCACAACTGCGTGTTACCTGCGTGGAAGTTGCCTGCGAGGTGCGAGCCTGGGTAATACTGGTCGAGTGGATGGAGAGACCATCATTTCTCATTTTCTTCAGTTGGAATAAAGATGCCCCGTCGACAGAACGTCATTATCTTGGCCGCAGGCGACCCTCAACTAACCAGCAGAAAGGCAGTAAGTGACCCTCGACATGCACGCCCGCAGAACTGACCAGCTACACGGATGTTGGCAGTATCGACACCGTTCCTTGCCAGTAAAACACCCGTATTATGCTCGTAGAATGCCCGCAGATGACACGCATTTCCGGCGCATAGCCACAGATCCACGGGCAACCTACGTACTTCAAGCGGGTTAACTGCCTGTGACTTGCGGCCGCTACGGGCCTCCTACTGGTGTTCTGCGTGGACCTCTGCGGGCAATCCCCCGTGACTCACCCGGAACAAGTTTTGGGCATGCTCAAAACTTGGCTGCGGGTAAATCGGACTTGTGTGCGCACCTCCCGGCAACTACGGGCGAGATACGTGCTAGGTACTGTCAGGTGCCGGCCATCTGCGGAGACCTCCGGGTAGCAAAAATTGTTCCCCGCAAGTCACACGCAAGGCTTGCTCGGAAAGGTGTGACAGGGCCTTTATGAATATTTAGTTGTAGTTGCTCAATTTTCCATTAGCAATGACATTCAATTACGCATGTATTGTCCTTCATAAATGCAAACTTGTAATAGTGAAGGAAAAAAATACATGGCTAACTTGATGGTAAACACAGCACATAAAATGTGACTAGCTCTCATCCAATCATTCCATTAGGATTCTGCGGCCCTTCAAAAAAAAAAAAAGGAAAAAAGCTTACAGCTTCCACTAAGGAGCCTAGGTAAAGGATTGGTGTATCCAACAACAAGTATTGGAGAAGGAAGAATAATAGAAATATCACAGAGAAAAGAGACTAGTATTCAACTCAATACCTGAGTAAAAAATGCTACTACATGTACATGCATTTCAATCGTCAGTTTGGGGCTTTCATAAAATGCTTAGTCAGCATCTGTATTCAATCGTATATTTTGGCTGAGTATTTTTCTCTCATTATAGGTAAGATACATGTGCTAGCTCGCTACCATTTTCAAATCCTGGCAGTGGGTCCCACAATACTAGGGTAATTAATGCGTATGATTTCAGAGACATGAAACAATATGAACAAGGTATGTGACGTCTCATTAGCAAAGTATTGGGGCTTTTATCTGCAAGATAAAGTACAAACCTCAGATTTGGTCCAACTATGACTTCAACCATTTTACTTTGCCATATTAAATGCTAAATAAAAAGCTGAATAAAGTATTGAATTGAATACCAGCCCAGGTACATGCAACTCATAAAGAAGTGAGATTAATGCAAAAGCAAAGATGATCGAAACACATAATAGGCTAAAGAAGATGCCCCTGTAAATAATAATCAGATCAACAATCAATATCATATTTTTTTTATTCAGCATTTCAACAATACAATACAATGATTAAAAAGGTGTTCACATGGGCATGACTTGAGAAAGGCAGATGACAGAAACCCAAACATAGCATGAGAATGAAAGCCACCTCCAAGAGAAAAAAACAAACAAACCCAGGACAGACTACCTATCACCTGGAAGAGAACCATTAACCTTTAAAATACCAAGCCCAAGTTAAACTAGAGCTGGAAATAAATAATATACCAAAATCAAATACTTTTTGAAATTGCCACACAACAAGTTATCAGTATCACAAGCGAACATTGATACCTTTGCTGCTGGTTGAGAGGCTTCCTCCCTTTACTAGATAGAAAACGAAAGATGGAAGGTATAAAACCAAAACTGAAGAACACAGACGACAGTTATATTTGTCTTTTAAAGGTTCTTGTTCATTAAAGAAAAATCAACTTCAGTTTGAGTAAAAGAAAAATAAGAATGAAAGAAAAAAAAAACCCCAAACACCTTGATTACCTAATAAGTTATTTTGTCCTTATCTTGACTAACAGTGAATCTATCATAATCATATGAGCTTGGCTCAAATTTTAAATTGCAGGACATTACTTGGTCATGACCAGTGAGCATCTTCCAAAATCTTCACTAAAATACTATACCATTTTTTTTTTGATCAAAGAATTGGCATAATCAGCCGGTAGCAGCAATATTGTGACTTTAAAATAAAGACAGATCCCCCTTTGAGGTAGGAAAATTATTAGCTCCTTTAACCCCCTTGCTGAATGAGTGTGGGAGAGCTGACAGGGCTTTTCCATGGAAAAAACTATTTCTAGAAAATTATTCTTTAAAAAAATTGGTTTGTGGATCAGCGTCTACTTAAGTATTTTCTTTCTCACACATTCCTTAAAATGCTGAATTTAATACACTTTTTAGAGTTACTTGAATTAAAGTGACCTTGTCTACAGCCTTTCAACAAAGCCCAGAACACCAGAAAGTCTGGCATGGAGAGACTAGTACGAGAGTGACTGATGCCACTCAGCCTTTCTTCATATGCGAGAATATATACACATATATATATATATATACATATATATATATATATATATATATATACATATATATATATATATATATATATATACCAATATATGCACAAAAAGGTCATTAATCTGAACAGTGCAACTATGCTTTACAAACCTGGACAACTACCCCCCCACACAACTACCCCCTAGGACAACCACCCTCTAGGACAACTACCCCACGGACAACTACCCCCTAACCCCCTAGGACACACACCCTCTATGACAACTACCCCCGGACAACTACCCCCCTCCCCCCGGACAACTACCCTCTGGGACAACCACCCCCTGGGACAACTACCCCTAGACTACCCCCTAGGACAACCACCCTCGAGGACAAGTACCCCCAGGACAACCACCCCCTGGGATAACTACCCCCTGGGACAACTACCCCCCCTCCTGCCCGGACAACTACCCTCTAGGACAACCACAATCTAGGACAACTACCCCAGGATAACCACCCTCTAGGACAACTACCCCCTAACCCCCTAGGACACACACCCTCTAGGACTACCCCCTAGGACAACCACCCTCTAGGACAACTACCCCCTAACCCCCTAGGACACACACCCTCTAGGACAACTACCCCCCCCCCCCCCCGAACAACTACCCCCAGACAATTATCCGTAGGACAACCATCCTCTAGGACAACTACCCCCCGGACAACTACCCCCCGCAGACAACTACCCTCTAGGACAACTACCCCCCCAGACAACTAGCCCCCTGGACAACTACCCCCCAGACAACTACCCCCTAACCCCCTAGGACACACATCCTCTAGGACAACCACCCCCTGTGACAACTACCCCTAGACTACCACCTAGGACAACCACCCTCGAGGACAAGTACCCCAAGGACAACCACCCTCTAGGACAACCACCCCCTGGGACAACTACCCCCGGACAACTACCCCCAGACAACTACCCCCTAGGACAACCACCCTCGAGGACAAGTACCCTCCCAGACAAGTACCCCCAGACAAGTATCCCCTCGAACAACCACCCTCTAGGACAACTACCCCCTAACCCCCTAGGACACACACCCTCGAGGACTACCCCCCCCTAGGACAACCACCCTCTAGGAGAACTACCCCCCCCCCCCTCGGACAACTACCCCCTCCCCCCTGCCTGGACAACTACCCTCTAGGACATCCACCCTCTAGGACAACCACCCCCTGGGACAACTACCCCTAGACTACCCCCTAGGACAACCACCCTCGAGGACAAGTACCCCCAGGACAACCACCCTCTAGGACTACCACCCCCTGGGACAACTACCCCTAGACTACCCCCTAGGACAACCACCCTCGAGGACAATTACCCCCAGGACAACCACCCTCTAGGACAACTACCCCCTAACCCCCTAGGACACACACCCTCTAGGACTACCCCCCTCGAACAACTACCCCCTAACTCCCTAGGACACACACCCTCTAGGACTACCCCCTAGGACAACCACCCCCTGGGACAAGTACCCCTAGAATACCCCCTAGGACAACCACCCTCGAGGACAAGTACCCCCAGGACAACCACCCTCTAGGACAACCACCCCCTAGGACAAACACCCTCCAGGACAACCACCCTCTAGGACAACCACCCCTGAGACAACTACCCTCTAGGACAACCACCCTCTAGGACAACCACCCCCTGGGACAACTACCCCTAGACTACCCCCTAGGACAACCACCCTCGAGGACAAGTACCCCCAGGACAACCACCCTCTAGGACAACCACCCCCTAGGACAAACACCCTCCAGGACAACCACCCTTTAGGACAACCACCCCCTGAGACAACTACCCTCTAGGACAACCACCCTCTAGGACAACCACCCCCTGGGACAACTACCCCTAGACTACCCCCTAGGACAACCACCCTCGAGGACAAGTACCCCAGGACAACCACCCTCTAGGACAACTACCCCCTTAACCCCCTAGGACACACACCCTCTAGGACTACCCCCCTCGAACAACTACCCCCTAACCCCCTAGGACACACACCCTCTAGGACTACCCCTAGGACAACCACCCTCTAGGACAACTACCCCTCCGGATAGCTACCCCCCCCCCCCCCCCCCCCCATGGACAACTACCCTCTAGGACAACCACCCTCTAGGACAACCACCCCCTGGGACAACTATCCCTAGACTACCCCCTAGGACAACCACCCTCGAGGACAAGTACCCCCAGGACAAGCACCCTCTAGGACAACCATCCCCTAGGACAACCACCCTCTAGGAAAACCACCCCTCCGGACAGCTACCCCCCCCGAGACAACTACCCCCTAGGACAACCACCCTCTAGGACAACCACCCCCTGGGACAACTACACCTAGACTACCCCCCTAGGACAACCACCCTGTAGGACAACTACCCCCCCCCCCCCCCTGCCCTGACAACTACCCTCTAGGACATCCACCCTCTAGGACAACCACCCCCTGGGGCAACTACCCCACACTACTGTCGTGTTGGGGATCGTATAAGTTATAGATTTAGCTTTCTTGAGTATAGAGAGTCTCAACAGTAGTAATTATGAAACAGCGACGAATCAGTTACAGTTGAAAGAGCATTGCATTTATTCAGATCATACAAGATGAAGATGCAGATGAATATTACAAATACGAAAACTATAGAGCAAGTCTGATGGTGACTATACTCTACGACGTCCAAAATATACTCTGTCTAAAATTCGCTATCCTGACCCAAAAGTACTAAGCATGGATACATTTATGGGGTGTGGCCTATTGGGACAATAATGCCATGTGGCAAGATTTTGGGAGTATACAGGGTAGGGGGCTAATTTATTGGGGTAGGGGGCTAATTTATTGGTACAGGTGCTGGTAGCTGGAAATGTTTACATTAGTCAGGAAGTGGTCTGGGAGGAAGGGATAAGAGGAGATTATAAACAATTGGTCTGGGGGATGGGGATTAAAGATAAAATCAACATGGATAAAATCAACATGAGGGAGCGTGGGAACAAAGCTTCTGACTGTAGGTGGTCAGAACATGGAAAGGGAAGGGGCTTGTAATGACTACTACTACACAACACTACCCCCAGGACAACCACCCTCTAGGACAACCACCCCCTGGGACAACTACCCCTAGAATACCCCCTAGGACAACCACCCTCGAGGACAAGTACCCCCAGGACAACCACCCTCTAGGACAACTACCCCCTAACCCCCTAGGACACACACCCTCTAGGACTTCCCCCTCGAACAACTACCCCCTAACCCCCTAGGACACACACCCTCTAGGACTACCCCCTAGGACAACCACCCCTGGCCCTGGGACAACTACCCCTAGACTACTCCCTAGGACAACCACCCTCGAGGACAAGTATCCCCCCCCCCCGAGACAAGTACCCCCAGACAAGTATCCCCTTGAACAACCACCCTCTAGGACAACTACCCCCAGACAACTAACCCTTAGGGCAACCAGATTTCCCCTGGGCCTGGTATTACATTTTTGTTTTAAAAGTTGCGTGTTTAAACTCGGTGTTTGATGGTGCATTGTACTGTTGAATTTTTCCATCAAATTTGGGCGGAAAATTCTTTGATTTTTTTTTTTCAAAGGTAACGTTCTGAAAATTTCTTTGATATATTCAATATTAAATACCAACTGGGAAGGGTATAAAAGGTTGCTCTCCCACAGTAAGATCTTTTGGAAATATGGGGGTTACAACCAAGGGTTTGAGTGAGTATAAGTAGGCCTATGTATTTTCACAAATAATAAATCCAATATCTTGCCGTGTTTCCTACTAAAAAGGTGAACTTAAAATAACAATTTACAACGGTCTGCGAGTAAAATTCAGACAGAATCTATGGCCCCAAATGATAATTATAACTGTCACTTGTATAGCGCATAATCAATTAAAACTGCTGAATGCGCTTTAGAGCTATCCAAGATTATTACAATATAAAAAAATAATAGTTACTGAAATAATACACAGAAAGTGAAACATTCAAAAAAGCATTAATTCCGGGAAATCATTTTGTGTGTAAATAACACGATAAAAACTACTTTCGAAAAATAAACTCAATGGTAATTTCAAAGGCCTCTTGTCCTGCCCATAGAAATCAGGTTGAGATTACGTAATACACCATTGTAATGTTCGCACATTTCTAAAGGTGATAGACAGGGATAGTGAAATTGCCTTCAGTTGATTTTTCGAAAGTAGTTTTTATCGTGTTAAACATGATTTTCTTTCTTTTTCAATTAATTTTCCCAATATTTTCTCAGCGTCAGGTATTTTAATACAGGATTTTGTCGAATTTTTCCCAAATTTATTGAAATTTTTGCTGAAATTTGCGAGAACTTTGCCCCAATTTTTTTTTCTTCCAAGAATAGGGGGTACAGTGCCCCCTGCCCCAAATGCCATTGAAATGAGCGTGTCAAAACTGTGTTGTTTCATAATAATCTTAAATGTCTCAAAAGTGTGAAGATCTAATTATTCTCTCCGTGATTATGATAGCGTTTTTGATGGAATAAATGTTTCAGAAGTCATTATGCTAGTATTCAAAAAATTCTTGATGGTGAAAAGGCATAAATTACCGAACATTGTGATCTATCCATCTTAACATGATTGTATACCCCATACTATTTTTTAAAACCACAATGCTAGTTTCCTTTTAAATAATACTCGAATGGGTGGTAGCTTTGTAACGAGTTGCATAATTGTAGAGTGCGTGAGGGAGAGAGGGGGGGGGGGGTGACATACGGCTGGAATATTTGTTTTCCTTCCCGTTCCCCCCCTTAATTGTTGACCATGCAAAACGTCCAATAGAGAGTTGATATTGCACATGGGAATACCTACCTTCATGCATTGAAGATATCTAAGGCAATATTTTACAATTAAAAGAGTACGAGTATTCAGTCATTTTCAATGTGCTTTTAGTGCTACTTCCATTTTGGCCAGCGAGCGTAGCGAGCGAGCAAACCTGCCCCCCCAAAAAAAAAAACAAAAACAAAACAAAACAAAAAACAAAACAAAATTTCTTTAAAAAAAAAAAATGATAGTATACATAAACTAGTTTTTGTTGTTGTTTTTTTAATGTGATCCAATAGAATGTGAATACTCATGATCTCGCAAGTGCGTAAAAGCCAAGTGGCTGATGCTACTAGTCTCCTCACACCATTTAACCATTTCTAGTATTCACACAAAAAACCATGTCTAGGGTCTACCTTGTCTCAAGTTCTCCATCTTGCGGATGAAAGAGTGATCCTGACATTAGAGTTGAACGACGCCTGTAGAATCTAGAAGGGGCAGGCAGACTTTCTTCTTTCTCAGGTCTAAATGTAAAAATGAGATCATAAGTGCTATCAGGCATCTGCTTCTTGCTGTAGGCTATGTTGTAAAAGATGAGGTTAGGACATGGACTGCAACTGGGTACCAGGTTAGGGTTATGAAAATTGTCATTAGGTGGTCTGACGGTATCGACAGATCATCTCTTAATTTCGTACGAATTTTCTTTATTATTATTTATTTATTTATTCTTTATTTTTATTTTTCTCCCCATTTCTTGTGACCGTGACTTCTCAAAATCAACTGGATCAATTTTCTTCAAATTTTTGTCAGTTATAAGGCCTATCAAGGTCAAGTGCCCCTATCTTTTTCAAGGTCATCAGGTCATCGTGACGTCATCCAGGCGCCATTTTGTGAAATGACATTATCGATCATATCTTCATAACGAGTCATCAAAAATGAACCATTTTTGATACACATTAACTTCAGGTCATGGGTCAACATAAAATGTCAACAAAATCCGCACGCGCATCATGACGCGCATGTACGCGCGCGTCAAAATTTAGAAATGCTCAAAATTACTTTTTAATCAAATTAGAGTACGGTTCAGGACATTTTAAGCATTTCAAAATTTTCTGTCCGTGCGCGTCTGCGCGTGCGCAGCGCGTACAGAACGTAAAAACTTCGTTTTTTTGCATGGTTTGTATTCCTGACACTATTCTTGACAATTTCCAACTATTTACAGTCATTCTCGACATTCCATAATGCCACACGCGCGCGTCAAACTTTCAAATTCGCGCGCGCGCCAATGGGCAATATAATGTAAAAAGTGGTAAAAACATGCCTATCTAGAATCCGCCATAGCTCGTCAGAAAGGCTGGGGACCCCCCATTTTTTTTACATTTTCTGAAAGCCTATGAGTTGTAGATTGTAATTCATGAAAAAAATTTGGGGGTCAATCGATCGGAACGTCGTCACATTTGCATATGAACTCAAAAATTCGATTTTGAAAAAATGACGTCATAATTTTTGTATTCATTTGAAATATTTCACTCATAGTTGGTCGACTTTCATCCAATTTTCGATATGTTGTAGCTGAGACAATTCTCTACAAGATCAGTAGTCACGACTTTTCATTTTGACAAAGGCATCATGGCGTATTTTTGCGATTAATAGAGGCATGTCAATTTTTCACATTTTGCGTGTATTCTCTATGGGACATGACTTTTTCTCAAATCTTGATTCTACATTCCCGTCTTCTTTGAGCAGTATCTCTGTTATTTCTGCTCGATTTTCTTCCAAATTTTAGTATGTTATAGCTGAGACTATAAGCTTTCACGAGTGTGCCCTCCAATTTTTGATCAGATGTCGGGATCATGCCCATTTTTTCACTACAAAATGTGATTTCAGAATCCCGTATTTCGTTTACGTGTTATCTCTATTGGAAATATTTTGGTCCATTGGTAAAGCACTTGCCTCCCATTCCGGCGACCCTGGTTCGATTCCCGGTGGGTCCATTTTTTTTTTTTTTTTTTTTTTTTTTTTGCCTTTCATTCTACCATCTTCTTCGACTATTATAACATATACCATCACAAACAATGTAATAAACTGCCTAATTTTGCGTGTTATGTCTATTGAAAATAGTGTGCAGTAGTTTGTGTAGAATCTCATTCCCTGTCGTGTATTAAAGCTAAGGGGATATCTTTCACATGTCCTGCAATATCAAATCGTCCGGTTCGTTATCCCGATTTCTCCAAATCGGCTCAGTCAATTTTCTTCATATTTTCGTCAGTCATCAGTCCTAATAAGGTCAAGTTCCCACATCTTTTTCAAGGTCATCAGGTTATTGTGACGTCAGCCAGGCGCCATTTTGTGAAAATCAACTTATGGTCATATGTTCATAACGAAATGTCATTTCTCTTTCATATTTGGCATGGTTAAGGTCACTGTCATTCCAGTCAATTTCATTTCGTTAAACGCGCACGGACATACGCGTACGCGTATACAATTTAGAAATGATCCAAATCCTCCCAAATTCATTTTGCAGACGTTTCATGCCATTTCAAGCACTTTTCGAAAAATCGCCAATAAAATTGAACCTGAAGGGGCGCTATGCCACTTAGGTTATCGTGGTTATTGTCATCATTATTGTCATTATGATCATCATTATCAATATATCATTATCGTCATTGTCATCACTTATATGACCATCTTATCATCATTTTCGTCAACATTATGATTGACAAAGCAATTTGCCAGAGTGACAGACCACCTAATTCGTCTTCAGTGACGAATTAAATTTCTAGTTTAATATGAAAATTGTCATTTTTCACATAAATAAATATTCAACTATGTGTTGCCAATTTAAAGATATTCATGCTTTATATTAATACACTCTTATTCACGAATGTCACAATGTACTGTAACAGAAATGCATTCAAATTTGTCAGTGATTTTTGCTCTTTCTGCTCATGAATCATGTGTCATTCATAGCATTCAGGATCAAAAGATAATACAGAAAGGCACAAAAGGTGACATTTTGCAGTTGGTTTAAATTAATATTACCTTGCATCCTCTGATAAGGCCGGGAGATGAAAGAACGATCCTGAGCGACGTCTCAAGGACCTTGGAGAAGGCCCACTATCTTCTTCAATTTCTTTCTTCCATGCCGGGCTTTTAGATCGGTTGCGAGTTTCTGCATTACATAATAATATACGGTAAAACAATAACATAACATAACATAACAGAAAATAACAGGAGAGTTATTTAAACTCAATACAACAGTTTCACTGGGAGTAGCGAGTACAAAATAAGTTCATTGAGAGCAAGGGTAAAAGGTGGCCCGCAATTTGCTTCGGCGACGTTTGCTCCGGCTTCATTTTGTCAAAGATGTAGGACTGGGGTTAGAGTTTCCACTGGGTTCTAGTTTACATTAAGTCTAAGAGTTAGGGTTCTACATGGTTTTAGTTTAAGTTTAGGTTTAGGGTTAGTGCTAGGACTAGGGATAGGTAGAGTGTTTGGTTGAAGTTAAGGATTCAACTGCGGAGCAATTGTTATTGGAGAGTGTGCTGTAGAATCCTTGTAATATCTTGAAAGAGGGCGAGGGGCCCAACTCTTACCCTTCTGTGTCTTTGGGTCATCATAGTCATTTCGGCTTTTTCTTCCACCTCTTCCTCTTTTGTCGTCACTGCTGTCTCTCCTGCTATTATAATCATCTCTATCTTCTCCTTTATTACGGCGTAAAGACCTACTTAGTGAACGATCTCCCCTTCGTCCATAATTACTGTCGTTGTCGTAATCATTGTCTCTTCTACTCTGTCTACTCTGCGATCTTCTATGTTTATCATCATAATCATCACCGTCATCACTTTGTCCATGACCCCTGCTGTCTCTACCCCCTCTCTCTCGATGCCTCCCTCTCCTACGGTCATCGTAATTGTCATCATCGTCGTCATCTCTTCTGTCACGCCGGGAAGATCTGCTCCGTCCGCGACTACCTCTCGAATTCCCATCACTGTTGTCGTTGTTGCGATCATCATCTCTCCGACTTCTTCGACCAGAGTGCCGTCCTCTTCCATGATTATCATCATCATCATCATCATCATCGTCCTCGTCCCGCCTTCCTCTTCTTCTACCACTACCACCATCATCTCCTCCTCCTCCTGCACTGGTTCCTTTACCAATCTCTTCTAGTACAGCCATGAGCAGTGCTTGCATGGTTTTCATGTCTGTATTCACCTTCTCCATGACCCTCTTGTTGCTGGTCTGGAGGGCATCCATCTTTCTGTTCAGCTTCGCCAGATTTTCTTGCTGTCCCCGGGAATGCTGCTCCCGAACAAAGTCATCGAGCTCCAACAGTGAATCCTGGAAAGGAATACCATAATACAAAATATATGGTTTACAATGACAAACTCTGAAGTGATTTTATGCAATACAACGTATTAAACAATAAAGTTAGATCAATACCAATATGTCAGTGCTAACAATGATGATATAACAAATGGACAAAGCATGAAGAGATGTTAAAAAATTACTGCAGTAAATATCATACAAATAAGTGACGGTCTTCCAGAGATGAAATTAGTCTTGACAATAAATATAGTTATTCATATGGCATTAAAGGCATACAGAGTATGAGTAAATATAGATTAATGACATGGTGCTGCAGCTTGGACTCAAACTGAGAACCATTTGATCCACAGTCCAGCAATGCCTCCACTAGATAATGACACCTCATACAATTATTGACGTCAGTTAATCACTTAAAAATGAGTTTCAAGTTCTGGACTACAACAGTCTATACATTGTACCTGTATGTGAAAGGTCATCTTCCTGAGGTCATCTCCTTGCTCCTCCACAACATCATCATCATAGAAAATGCTGAGGGGGCTGCAGTGCTCTCTGATATAGTTCCAATATTTCTTCCTCCTCCTCTTAAACAACCCTTCCTCGATGCCCAAGGTGATCTTCGTTTGCTGCATGAGGGCGATGGCTGTAGCATTGTCATACACCCTGAAAGAAATGAAAGAGAAAAATTGACGAATGGTAGAGGGTACTCTGGTGACAATCACTCTGCGACCAAAATTTCTGACTCCAACAATTGGTCCAACACAAAACAGTACCCAAACCTATAAGCCTTGCCCTATATCACCACCATCTTCAACACTACTACCTCTTCCATCTCCTCCAGCAACATCACCACTGTCACTGCTTTCGTCTTCCTTTCTATCACCATTGTCATCACTCTCATCATCATCATCATCATCATCATCATCATCATCTTCATCATAATTGCCATTATCATCATCATCGTCATTGTCAATATCATCTTCACCATCTTAGTCACCATTGTCATCTCCATCATGGCAATCACCATCACCATCATCATCATCATCATCCTCACTGTCATCGCAACCACCATTAATTTCCTCCTCCCACTCCTCCAAAGAATCCTCATCATCACGATCATCCTAATGACCATCCTCCTCTATCTCCTTAACATATATATTCAACCTCATCTTCCTGATCACAATCCTCTCTGACCACCATAGCTCACCTCTGGAATGTATTGGACAGTTGGGCGATCAGTACGTTGATGCAAAGGACAGCCGATATAAGCAGGAAAGACACCAGCAAGATGTACGTCATGATAACGTTTTGCTCCCGCATGTTCTGGAAGGAGAAAGAGATCAAACAACAGATGCTAACAATGAAAGCATCTACTTCAGTGAAATCAGACATTGTTGCATTGTTTATCCAATGTTTTGAAATTTATCACAAGTATCTTTTGAACTTGAACATATTTTACACTAGATTATATGAAAGCTCATTTACAGATTTGGTAATAAAAGGAAATTGGAATAGAACTTGTTGGACATATCTCATATTGTTCTACTTGTATTCAAAGATACATGTGCGATATATTCATTTATTCCATTCATGATTTCTGATGAATTTTTAGTCTAAATACCTGAAAGGAACGTAAGATCACGGCTAAACAGTGCCATACACGAGGACCATTCGACCCTGACCGCTCCCCGCATTACCATCTGAGCGGTTTACTTGGAGATAGCATGTGTGGCGAACACACAACCCTCATAGGTTTTACGTGGTGTAGTGAATACTGTCTTTGTTGGAATTTACATGCCACACCAGGTATATGAATGATTTTTTACCTCTCATTTGTTTAATATATTCCACTTGGCAAGAAAAAAACTTCACAGCAGCTTAGCACTGCTATTATCTTGCTATTCATCAGCTGAAATAAAAAAAATCTGATGAACTTTTTTTTTTTGTTGGGGGGGGGGGTGACAAAATAATATATGACCTTTAAATCTAAAACTTACATCATAGTCATATTCATCAACCAGGGTAATCCTGAAGAGGCTGTACATCAAGGAATCTGGGGTGGACATGCTGGGGATGGTACCGTTGTTGTTACTGTAGATCATCCAGAAGGCACAGGCTATTCAGGGGGTCAAAACGTATACAGAGTTAAAATCTCATTCATACATGATACCAACTAAGCCGCCTATAAAAAAATGCCATGGCAAACCTTTCTACATATTAATAAAAGAATGGCTAGTGGGGGTGACATAAAGAACCTGCACACTAAAAGCCCCTTAGGCCCTCTGCACTATTACTGATCTGTGTGCTATAAGACATAGAAATATGAAGGACACATCTCTTTTGTCATTTCCTGTGCCGCAGTGGTGTTTTGAGGCAGTTTGCCCGGTATGAGTAAACAAGACATTAAAGGGAAATCCAACCTTAATAGCAAGTTGCTTTGAAAGAAAGAGGAAAAATCAGAGAAGCAGATTGGTAAAAGTTTGAACGAAATCGGACAAGTAATATAAGAAAATTATGAATTTTTGAAAGCTGTAATCACTATGCTTATGGGAATTTCAAATTGGCCGAATAGGTAATGTCACTGTGATGTAGCTGTGGACAACTCCCCCATTCGCTCTAACACACAAAATGACTAAAATGTCACTTTTTTCAAAATGCATTACTCAGTAGGATCTTTTCGTTCATGAAGACCTATAACAATATGCTATCTCCAATATATTTTGAGTACAGCTCCGAGGGTAAAAGCGCCTCGAAGAAAACCACAAATTAATGATATTTTTGTGTACGACAAATGGGAGAGTTGTCTACAAAAATGTCACAATTGACTCACCAAATTGCCAATTTGAGATTAGCATAGATGTAGTGATCTCATTTTTCAAACATCCATAACTTTCTTAGTCCTTGTCCGATTTCTTTCAAACTTTCACCATCCTGTTTTTCTTATTTTTCTGCTTTCACACAAATCATCTTATTACCAAGGTTGGATTGTCCTTTAAAAGGGCAATCCAACTATGCTAATAAATAAAATTGGGTGAAAACAGAAAAAATAAAAAAAACGTGACATTGAAAGTTTGAAATAAATTGAAAATATAATAAGAAACTCATGAATATTTGAAAGATGAGATTGTGAAATATAAAATTATCCTAATACTTCTTTGTAATACTTCCTTGCTCTTTTATATACATGTATGAGGCTCCAATACCATAAATGGCATTGTTTATTGGAGATTTACATGTACATGTACAAGTACATTTAGAAATAAAAGTGTATAAGCTTACCATATGGAATGTAGAAGTTGGCATACAGGAAGATGAAAATGCCGAAATCTTTCAACACCATTCCAAGCATAACAATAAATGGACCTAGAAAAAGATAAAAATTAGTAACAGTCATTAAGTTCAACATCTACCTCTGAAGATATGTGAAACATCCTAGCCACTGTAAATAGACGTAAATATCTTAAGGAATGTCCAGAATGCTGTTGAAGGGTTAAATTTTTGATCTCATTACAAAAATATTTACCTCTAAAATTTTCAGCTGTTCAGCTACAGCCTTCGTGAGCAATGTGACCCGACCTGACCTTTCTGACGAACAGGCGAGAATTTCGGAGGGAAATATTTTTGTATTGAGATCAAAAGTTTAACTCTTCAACGTCTTATGACCAATACAGATGAACTTTCATGACAGAAGGTTCAGAAAGTCCAGTGCTACTTAAATGTTGAGGACCCATGAGTGGAATGGGGTTGAAAGTGACGAGACCAGTCACAAAATACTTTTGAAGGTTGGTGGCCCCAAAATCCTAGTCATAGAGTATGAGGTAATCTATAAAATTCCACATGTCGCAGAGGGGTTGGGGTTGGGGGGCCAAAACAATAAAGAGGCAAAGATGGGTGGACTTTCTATTCTAGGATGACAGGAAATCGTGCTATCTCTCTCTTACCTATCTGTTGAAAAGCTCTTACGCTCTTCATCAGCCGGATCCAGATAAAAATGATGACGATGGCGAAGAGATTCTGGGTTGCTTGGCTGAGGATGTCGTTGTCGATGAAGACATCGGTGACATGTAAGGCAGTAATGCAAACCAGTGAGATATAGACAAACCAGTCGAACCAATTCCTGGGGATTTAAATAAACACAGGACAGAATGAAAGAAGTGCATGGGAACCACAGTGAGACTAAAATAACCATAATATACATGTAGATATCGGCATAAAGCAACAGCCCTTTTCATTAGAACAATACAATGAATCCAAAGACAAGTTACAGCTGTAATAACAATTGTATAATTTGCTTAAATTTGTAGTTACTGTATGATCACTTTGATCATCTTAATTTAACCAAAATAAATCCATATCAACCCAAATTATACCATGGAGATGCAGAGTCGACTTTCACAGATGTTTCTGCATAACCTTTTGAATTAGGATTACACATGTATATGCAATAAATTTATAAGCAGAAAGAGCAAAAATCACTGAAATTCAAATCCATTTCTGTTGCAGAAAATGATGAAAATTCCAGATGAAAATATGCATGACAATCTTGACTTCGCAATGCATAGAGGAATTCATAATCACTGCTTTACCTACAAATTGGCAATTTTTGATGCACTTTGTCATTTTCATTTCTACAGCTTTATTCAATAACCATTTTATTTTGTATCTGGAGGGTCAGACTGAAAGAAAATTACAATTGGTGACCATTTGAGGAGGCATTACTGATTCTCTACAACCTTTGAAAAATTCTGTTCCTCTACAGTTCAACACAAATAGGTGACCCAACATTTCCGCGGTAACATCTGCTACAGGCTTTATTTCGTCAAAGCAGTAGGGTTAGGGTTAGGGTTAGGGTTGCCATTTGGCTTTAGGTTAGGACCAAACACTGTACCTAAGATAGATACGGTACAGTGTTTGGTCCAGGTTAGAGGTCGGGACTTAGGTTAAGGTAGAAAATGGACCGAGGAGCAATTGAAACCCCAAATTACTTACCAGGCTTCAGAAAAGTAGGAGGGGGACTTGCCCTTGATCTCGTTGATCTGTAGTTCTAGGTAATGCCGCTCTTGGGGCCATCTTGGATGGCAGTACTGAAAGTCTTTCTCAATGTCGTTCATCTTCCATTTCTTCCATTTCTGAACACAGCAATTACGTGGAAAATAAAGGGAATTATAATAATAATGGAAAATATTCAGTTCTTGTATAGTGCATATTACACACTTTTGATTGTGCCTGCATGGTGGTCCAAAGCTACGCAGGTCCTAAAGCTACGCACCCCGCAAATACACACAATGCGACAAGTTCACTGCGCCAAACTTTTGGTGTGACTGAGCAACGAGATTGTCATTTACGTTCCCCACAAAGAATGAGTAATTTTCTTTTACTTTTTGTAATATTATCACTAATTGGAAATCGGGGTGAAATTCATATCAGTCAGCTTCAAAATCAAGTTTGGCATTCATTTATTACGTGTGCGTAGCTTTAAGACCCTTTCATTTTGTCGAACAAAATTTTGACATGAACTTGAATTAATTAAAATAAACTCTGTAAATTTACATAAACCATGGTCTAAACCATGGCAATTAACTAATGTTAAATTTGTGCCCTTTGCCAATCACGCGCATTCATTATTGGATCTTTCTGAGTGTACGTGCGAAATCAAGCGCACTTATACCACAAAATCTGCATAAACTATGGTCTAAATTTATTACCACATTTGTGAATTCCGGCCAATGAGTTGCTTACCATGAATGCTGACTTTAAATCAAAGTAATCTTTGAGTTCCATGATGATTTGAATGACAGTCAGAAGACACCCGCAAACCTGAAATAAAACAAATAAAAAGGAAAGATTAATAGCATGATTAAACTGCAGGAGTTGATATCAAAAACAACATGCACAATGCTATAGTGGGATCAAGTGTTATGATTATAAAAAAAAGAAAATTAAAATTCATGTGTGATGCGTGATAATCACTTAATTTACACAATATTTAAACAGCACAAGTATAAAAAAACCCAAAAAGTTTTCAATTCTTTATCGATTGGGGTAAGAAGGTTCAAACTTGGTCCTTATAAACCAGTGGATTAAGTCTATCACTTTTAGTCAGAGTTTTAAAGCCTAAACTAAAGTTAGAATGCTTTCATGAAAACAAGCCTTCATGTGTATGGTTCATACCTGCCGACCTTCCAAAGCTAAAATGAGGAATTTCTAAAGGCAAAATTATTAATATACATGTAGTGTACTTTATGCTTTTTACCACAGAAAATTTCAGACTAATAGAGGGAATCGAAGGTTCAGAAAATTGGTTTGAACACCGAAAAATAAGAATTATTCCTCCAAAGCAGGAATGAGCAGGAATGGTTGGCTGCTATATATGCTTATTGGCTTACCTCTAACGCTAATCTCCAGATGTCTTCTGGGAAAGTGACTTGAAAGGGACTCTTTAGGCTCAGGGCTAGGACGGTCCACATCAGAATGAAGAGGAGGTTGAAGAGAAGCTGCTTGTATGCACCCATCCTGTAATCATCCAAGTAGGAACATCAATAGGGGCGATTCCACGGTTACTCACGTTACATTTTTCTTTTGTAATAATGTAACGTGAGTAACCAAACAATTGCAGGGTTGGCAGAAAGTATGTTTCTTCTTCTGAAGTTTTGATACTGTATTTAGGTACTCCAATATGTGTGCATTGTTGTAACTAAAACTCATTTACCTTACACCTCTAGTAAGATAACAGGAGCTTCAGATGTAACTCAAAACCTCTCCAAATGTAACGTCAGTATATAACCATGGAATTGCCCATAGGGTTATGCTGTAACTCAAATGAACATTATACACGGTTGTAGCTCTTGCATCATTTCACATACATGTACCATGTTTGGATACAGAGACTCATATAACTCCATCACTCCTAGTTATTGCAACATGCAGTGGAATTTTTAAGCACTATTTTCACATACAAATGGTAAATTTTTGAGCATTTTGAATTTTTTATTAGGTTCAGGTACATTTGATATTCATTATATTTATCTGAAGAATGTAAGAGATGGAAGAGTGAGTGAAAAATCTTGCTGGGGCCAATTTAAGTAGGCAAAGCTGATTCATTCAGACCTTAAGAAAATTCTGTTCCTCTGTTGGTTAAGATTCCTTATCCAAGCAAGATATTTGTTTGCAATTTTCTTCCTCTTTTGCTTCAAATGGGAAAAAAATCAGGGAAAACATGAAAGATTTTTAAAAAATGACTAGAAAATCACAAAAAGTGATTTATTTTTCAAAATATAAATTTTCAGAAATCCACAGATTCAAGGAGAGATCTTGTGTTTTGCAGCCAGTGAGCATACCGTCCAAATTTGTTCCACTTGACTTCTACCAGCCTCCTGATGACTGGATGCATGATGACATCAAGCTGGTTAAAGTCCACAATAGACTGGAGCTAAAAGGAATGAACAATGAAGAAGTTGTTTATTTTCACCAATACAGTTTTTTGCACCTCAAAACTATGAAAAAGTAAATGATAATAAGTAATAATATTCCAATGTATAGCATATATCACATTATGATATAAAATCCCTTTGAGCTTCTAAAGAGCTTCGGAAGTTATTACCCTGACTTTAGCTATAGCAATGTTACTATTGCACAATACATTTGGATGAATAATCCTACCAGATAATTAGTCTTTACTATAAGTCTTTACTACTAATTTCCAGGAAATTAATCTTTACTATTGTTGCTATTGTTTTTTGCCAAAATTTACAAAATATTAATTATACATTTTTTCTCTGTTTCTTTTTTATCACTCTTAAAACCTTTCCCTGAAATTATGTAACAGCTAGAAATACTTGCAACTAACCTTAATTAAATTAATCAAATTCATAAGTCATTTAATCAGTACTGATTCTATTTTATATTCTATTCTTATAAACAAAAATGTTGAATAGTTATTGATTGCATATTCACATATACCATGTTTTTACTGGGGCAAGTCCAAGCTATTTTGTCCCATACGTTACCAACCACATCTCAGATTTTAGAACACTATATCTGATGACTGTCAAGCTGATAACCCTACCAGAGCTTGGATCAGACAATATATCAAGTAAGCTAATATTTTAATGTCAATTTATGTCCACAGTTTCATAATACAATTCCATGATACTTGGTATGCAAGGGACATACCTTTGACTTGCCTACTTGTTTATTTCAATACATTTCAATATACAATACAGAAGCCTATTGCTAAAGATAATCTTCCAATATTTTTACTTGTTTATTTCAATACATTTCAATGTACATACCATACAGTTGGGCAATTCCACGGTTACTCACATTACATTTGGAGATTTTTCAGTTACATTTAAAGCTCCTCTTACTACAGGTGTTACATGTATAGGTAAATGAGTTTTAGTTACAATAATGCACAAATATTTTTGGAGTGCCTAAATATACAGATTCAAAACTTCAGATGAAGAAACATACTTTCTGCCAACCCTGCAAATGTTCATTTTACGTTACATTTTTCTTTTTTACTAAATGTAACGTGAGTAACCGTGGAATTGCCCGGTCGTCCACTGCTAAAGATAATCCTACCACTGTCCTTGCTTCTATGCTAGTACTTTTCTCTTCATCAGGAGGAGGTTCGAGGTCATGAAGGTCGTAGTGTTGCTTCCGATTCTGACGATCACACCTGTACAGCTGATTCAGAGCCGTCATGGCCTGAAAAAGGACCATGTGACCAAGGAGAAAATGATTTACCATCAAAAGTGTTTCATGCACAAGTACATGTGCATGTGTGGTCTTTTAAATTGCATCCATATATTTACAAAAATTTGGAAGTTCACAGGAAAAGCTACTTCTAGAACTACCTCACACTAAAACTCTTGGAGATTGGGCTTTTCATTGTGCCATTCTAAAGCTTTGGAACAACCTCCACTTAATTATCGTAAGAAAAGCCAAATCTGTTGCTGACTACAAATCTTTATTGAAGACTTGGATGTTTTCAAAAGCCTTTGAATAGAATGGATGTGTGTCCTTAATATAATATACTCCTTTTATGTCAGTTTGGAAGAACAGCATAGTAGAGAAATCCCTTGAAAAGGATTGCTCTTCAAATGACCTCCTATTCGAAATATGACTGGAAATAAATGAAATGTTTGGACCAAACATTCATGCCACTTGTGTGTATAGTCCCATATACCCATTTCTGTGTGCGGTACATGTGCTTTTCAGCGAGATTGGGTCAATTTCTTATCTATTTTGATGATTCCAAAACAACACAGTATAAAATAATTCTTATGTAGACATATAGTCAACCTTTCCCAATTGCTTCCAGACAGTTTCTTTCACAATGTACAATCCCACGACCAGAACTCAACTTTATCTTTAAAAAGAGTTTTCACCAAAATGCAGCAGAGTATATTTATATAGTAGCTGCACTACATGTATATAAATCAATCTGATCATTGTCATTATTGTTGCTTGCTTACTTGTTAAATGCCCTGTCTGTTCCAGACACTGGCTATCAAGGCTATCTCTTTAATTCTAGAGTGAAGGTACTTCTCTTAAGAGACGCCCATTGAATGAATCAATTTTTCTTTTTGATATATGCTGTCTCCCTCTGCTTTTCTTTCCTTTGATTTCTCCATTCCAGTCAATTTATTTCTTCTGCCTTCACTTCTAATTATATGAGAAGAAAAGTCTACTCCAAAACATGTATTAACCAACTGAAAACAAATCCAATATAATATTTCAACCAAATTGAGTCAACAGTACTGCAGTGGACTCACCACTGCTGGCATCTTGGTGACCATGAGGAGAAGTGCAGTGTGCCCTGAATAATCTTTATCGGATGCCTTGCCTCCTAGCTCCAAAAGCAGTGCTGCTGTCTCACTGCGATCTGTGAATCAAAGCAAGATTAAGTTGTTTTCATGATGGATCAACCAATCTTATAAAAGCTTTTAAAAATAGACCAGGGCCCCATCTCATAAAGAGTTGCCACTGATTTGAATTAATCACAACTTAAAATTAATTGCAAATGTGTACTTAACAGACAGTAGTTGGGTAAAATTCTAAGTTGCAATCGATTTGGACCAATCTCAACTCTTTATAAGACAGTTCACGAATGTATGTACATTTTATGCATGTTTCTACTGAAATGGTACCTTGTGAGAATGTGTGACCCCGTTTCTATATTCTTCCCACAGGAATAAAAGGAATGAGAAAGCTCACAAATTATTTTTCACCTTTGCTAGAAATCAAACTTCTCTTTCGAAGTCACTGTGGACTTACCCAGCTCTGCAGCTGCCTGGAGAGGTGTCCTACCCTTGTAGTCCCTGGGATGAATGGAAGCACCCTTCTTAATCAACATCCTCAGGCTCTTACAGGCATCATTGCAAGCAGCGTAGTGCAAGGGTGTCTTCTTTTCACCTAAGGTTAAGGCCTCAATCTCAGCTAGAGAAAGATGATATAGAGAATATAGTGAAAACTATACAAGATTATACTAGACAAGAAATGTGGTCCTTAAAAGCAGGTAGTCTTTGGTAGTCTTTATGTACAGCTTACTTTAGTACATAACTTTTACAGGTTTGAATGAAAACACTGTTCAAGGGAAAAAAACCCCAGAAAGGTGGTCTTTAAATTGTTCAAGTGTAGTGTAGTGCCAAAGGACATTGGTGCATGGACGGGATTCGAAACCCCCCCCCCCTCCAAACTCTCAATTTAAAGTCAATTGGATGAACCAATTTAAATTGATAGATATAGCTTTAAATTGTCTGTTGTGTGTGTCCCTCCACTCTACAGCCTTGATCACATATAGCACGGTAAACAGCCTAAAAAAATATTGCATTAAAATAAATCCTGGTAATATGTAAATGAAAGGAAAGTGGATGGGAAAAAAGAAAGCAACTGCGTGTAACAAAGGCCCCTAACAATACAAGTTTATCTGTGTCGTATGATACAGAAATGTTAAGCACACTATGCTTACATCATTTTATGGTGCCCTAGCTGCCGTTCTATTTTTTTGCAGCTTACCGCGTCATGTGTGCACATGTCCTAAAAGGGCAGTAAGTAGACTACTAACCTCCATGTTCCAGTAAAGTAGTAACCATCTCTGGGAAGTCGACGGCAGCAGCTACATGGAGAGGTGTGCGGCCGTACTGATCAGATTGGTTCACGTAGCTCCCTCTCTCAATGAGGAATACGGCCACATCAGGATCCCATGTTCGAGCAACCTGCCATGTACATGGTGCACAGAATTAAAAAACTTACAACAGACAGACAGTAGAATGGCATAACTAAAAGTTGCCAATCGATTCATGGCCCATGAATTGGGGATATCGCTTTAAATGAACATTACAGAGACGAGTATACAATAGAAAAAGATAAAAACACCAAGAAATTCTTGCAAATCTTTTTTGTATCAGAAGTTGTTGTTAAATTTGTTCCATCGCTCACAAATTCTTCCTTTTTCTTGTTGTTCTTTTTCTCTTTCTGATTATCTACTTTTCCTCTGTCTTCTTCTCTCATAAATGTGTAAATTTTGTATTCAGTGTGGATTTTAAAACTTTGTTTATAGTCTATGGTTTTCTCAGCATAGAGAACATTTTGCTTGCAAATTTACAGTTGACTTGCTCTATCGGGCAAGTGATATATGAAGTTTGTTTCCCATTGCAACAGGATGTCGAGCAAGTGGGTTTGAAGGATTCTCCTATAGTGCAGAAGTTTAGAAAGATTAGGTCTAGGACTAACCTCATGGAGTACAGTTTGTCCATACTGGTCGGTGGTATTGATATCGGCTCCTCTTTTTAGGATCAGCTCCAGGTAGTCCAGATCAATGTTGATGTTCGGGTCAGCCGACATAGACAGGTGCCCGAAGTAGCCAATCAGCTCAGCATTGGCAACATTGGGGTTGTCAGGACCCGATTTGATATTTGGATCGATTCCATCAGCTGGGAGGATATTAAGACCAGTTCAGTAGGTTCCTGGGGAATGATGATGAGATCATAATTAACTTTACTGACATTGTATATCAGAGAGAAGTGTGATGGCCCAATGGTAGAGCAGTATGGTCTTGTAAGAAAATATGTAACTGTTCACTGGAGTTATTTTTGGATGTATAGTTTGAAAAAGAGTGATTTTTCTCATAACTTTCATCTATTTTTACCCTTTTAATAAAAATAAACATAGTCCTTTTTCAGTTTAGCAGAGCTGTTTTGGCTTTCCAGAGCTGAATCGCTCATCGCTCCTTTTTACCCTACTAAGGAGTCATGGGTTCAAAACTACAGTAAGAGGATGTGCTTGTGCCCTTTGATCCTCATTATGAAGTCCCTCATTTCTAAGTCCCTCGGATAGGACTTAAAGCCAAAAAATTTCCCAGGCTGCTTACCTACAAGTAAATTTCTTTGACTTTACTGAATAGACCAGTCACTGTTTCATGACAAACAAATCCTTGTGGCAATTTGTTGAATGATTTGGTAGATAGGCAATGTATTTTTTAAAATGATAATCACAAGCATTAAATACATACATGTGTACCTAAGTAGCACAATTTGTGAATAATGAAAAGGACCTCATTGTCATGTAGGAAAGACATATTGTAGGGTAAAAACTGGTCATGATTCAGAAAAGTATATTTAAAAACTGGCATCCTATTTCTAGATTAAAATAATATTCAGCTCTTGTTCTCCTTACTGTTCTAAAGGAAAGTGAAATTCATGGAAGAATACATATGTTACTATGACAACAGTTTAGAGGGTATCACCATTTTCTCAATTTCTCAATTCACTCCACTGTGTTAGTATGTGTTAAGAGGTTGAACAATTTTTTTTGGATTAATGACACATTACGTTTCATTGCATGGGTGCAAATCCAAGTGGGGACAGGGGGACATGTCCCCCCACCTTTCTGAAGATAGGCGAATGTCCCCCCCCCCCCCCACTTTTTGAATAACCCTTTTTTTTTGCTTGCTTGTCAGAGAATTTTGGAGGAAAACTAGAGCAAAAAAAAATGTGATAACCTTTTTTTTTTGGGGGGGGGGGGGTGTCAGAAAATTTTTTCCAGACATTTCGGACAGGTACAAAAGTTAAATCATGTGGTGACCCCCCCCCCCCCCCCCGAATTTCAAAATGGATTTGCGCCACTCTTTCATTGTATATAGTTCTAGTACCTCACTTTACAAGCACCAACAGGTTGAATGTACATGTATTTGTGTTATTCAAAATATATTATATATTTTGGGGTATGCATTCATAAATATGAACCAATCGTAAAAAAAAAAAGTTTAGTTTCAAAGTTTAGTTACCAAGTGCACAATAAATGTTGTCTTTTGTTGTTAGACATAAAATCCTCCCACTGAATCAAAATTGACAATAAGAGTATAAAGGGAAAATACAGCCCACACAGAGGTTAATCCTCAGGTTAAATTTTATGAGTGGATTGAAAAGTGTACAAACAAGTTGCTTTAATCTTTATTTAGAGTGTAATTTTGGTATTTCAATTTGCAATATATACATATACGTAAAAAAACCTCAAATATTTCAAACTGATAGTTTGAAAGGATACCAGCACTGAACCTCAAACATACAGTGTATGAGTGTAATTTGTGTTTTGTGACTGATCCTCTTTTAAGAGAAATCTATACATATTGTACTAAAATTTAAACCAGATGCTGGGTTTAAGCTTGGTCTTAAAGGAAGTGAGACCGAGGTGGATATGGCTTTGTTTAACATGACTATAGTCCTTATGTCAGGTTAAAAAACAACAGAAATTAGTAGAATATGGACCATTAAGTTTTACAGCAAGATAGACAAGGAAACACACAAAATGTACATAAAATGTGCAACACATCACACATCACAATCTTCTATAAAAAAAATTATTAGTAATTAATTAGTACAGAGCACAGAAGCGTACAAGAAAAATATCAAATTACATCAGCTTGATAAAGGATGTACAATACATCATACAGCACACATAACAAACAGGCAGACAGGCCATTATACATACATGTCACAATTGGTGTAGAGCAATGATCGCTTTACTCTTCAAGAAATGCCAATTATGAATAATTCAATTTTCAATTAACTGACTATCATTATCTGTTCTAATGACCATAATTGAAAAGCATATTCCCGCTTTATTCCTTATTGTTCGACAAAATGACATAAATCTTCCTCTCACTGAACAAATTTATTCATGAAATATATATGTAATAAGTCATGGTTGATTATGTCTCTTACAAAATACACCTCCATGATCACATCATCATAATTACAATCAGGGGCGGCGCTACAGGGGGGGCAGAGGGGGCGACTGCCCCCCCTATGATTTTTCAAGTTGTGAAAAAAGAAAAAAAAGAAGAAAAAAGAAGAAAAGGAGGAAGAAAAGGGAAGAAAAGGGAAGAAAGAAGAAAGAGGAGTATTGAAAAGAGAGGTCTTAAACATGTAACTCTATATTACCCCTCTGTTATTTAATGGAGAAAAAATATGACGTCATCTTTAGGTCGTCTTGCCCCTCCTATCAAAATACCCTGGCGCCGCCCCTGATTACAATGATGATTGAAAGTGCATGAAAGGTAAGCATTATTGATGGTGGTAGGAAAAGGACAAAGATAAAGAGAGAAAGGGTAAAAGTCATGAGAAATATATGGTAGAGGGAAGAGACAACTAGAGAGAGAGAGAAAAAAAAGGAGAGAAAGATTAAGAGAGAGGAGAGGTTGAGGGAAAAGGGGGAGAGAGAAGAAAGGGAAAGGGGTCCTAAGAGAGAGAGAGAGAGAGAGAGAAGAAAGAGAAAGGGGAGAGAAAAGGGGAGAGAAAGAGAGAAGCAAAGAGGAAGGGAGAAAGAGAGAGAGAGAGGAGAGATAGAAATATATATCTATTGAGAGAGATATAGAAGGAAAGAGAGGGAACATACATGCACAGTAGTGAGTGAGAGAGAGAGAGAGAGAGAGAGAGAGAGAGAGAGAATTTATGAACAAACTCTTTAACAATGCAATTGAATCTATACTATAGTAATGTAACAATTGCGCAAATTAATCAATAGTGCTAACCAGCACGTACGGTAGTTCATACAATAATACTGATCTAATTCCAGAAAGGACGTCGAACAATAGCCTTGTTGATCTATATGTAAAGAGCTTAAATACTACAAGAAAATCAAAAACTTGATGAAGCACTGAAAAGGGTTGCACCAAGCATGAGATAGGCTCTACATGTATTTTCATGATTGGTTAACAAAATGTTCAAGAATAATTATATAGCTCAACTTAAGATAATCACAGGCTCAGAATCACTAAAGAGGTTTAATCTAACCCATGGTCTAAATAAGTGTAAATAAGCATACTGCTGCCCACCCATTGGACACAAGAAGATGCGCATTGCTAAACCCTGGGTTAAGTTAAAGTGTACCAACCACCTGAAAAAATAATTTGTATACCGCTAGAATGTATAGAATTAACTTCAAAGAACTTTTTCTGAAATTCTCTAGGTCAACAGTTTAGGAGTATGAGTATGAAAGGATAACATGAAAGTGCTTGCGTGGAACCGAACCTCCGAGTTAGGTTCCGTGTGAGCCCTTATCTTGGCAAGCACGTACGGGTGCATTGGGTAGTCGACTCACGAGTCACTTTTATGCTTATAGAGAGTATAATTAAACTTGTAATATCTCTTTATAGAAGTGATATTCGAAGCCCATATTTTGAATATAGTAGAATGACATGGAACCTCTAATACACAGAGTAAAATATTTTTTGGTGATTGGTACCCTTTAAACCGCTTTTGTGAATTCGGGCCATGATGTGCAAAGTCACAAGAGGGGGAAATATTGTTATTGAGGGTAGTATTATATTCTCATATCAACCAGAATAATGAGCAAGTCAAAATAATTCATGATTTACATGTATTTTTTATTGATTATATGAGGCATACATGCATATTAGTTTTGTGGATGTGAGATGACAGGAAATACATATGTTTCAAAGAGAAAAAAGTTCTATTAAAGAGAAACAAAAAAAGTGGTCTTTCTATACAGGTGGTGGCTAAAGGTTTGACAGGAATACATTTCTCTGCGGGTCTTCGTAACATAAAATGTAAAGGCAATATCCGAAGGGTTAATGTTGGCCAGATGCCATTTACTACACTCGACTAGTAACTCAAGAGCTTTGTATAATGTGAGGTTGACTAAGCATTTGAAGCCTTGGAGAATAAAAGAAAGCTTATATGTAAGACCATGAAGGCAAGGCAGCTTCCCACTCCTTTGTCTTGTCTGTTGACATGTAACACCAAGACACCTTCTTACTATGAGCAAGGAGTTCCTTGCCATGAGTGGGACAATCTTAAAGGTCGTGTAAAGTTTTGGTAAGCCCTCAAAAACTGTTCCTCAGATTTCTTCAATTTTTTTTGATAAATAGCAAGATACTAGCAATACTAAGACACTGTGAAGATTTCGCCTCCTAAAGTTTAATATTAAACAAATAAGAGGCAAAAACTAATTTATGTGCCGGGACAGGCACGTAAAATCCCAGCAAAGGCAGCATGTGCTATACACCGTACATCCACATGTAAAACCAATGATGAGTAGCTACACACAGTGCACACACGCTGTCTCTATGCGAAGCCCCAAGATTGCTGTGCGGGGAGCCGTCGGGGTGGAAGGGTCCTAGCATAATAGCAGTGATCAAGCATTCCTTACAGATATTTACACTGAAATTTACCAGAAATCATAGATGGAATACCAAATGATCTCTTACAGACATCTTTTGATACAAGGAGAACAACATGATACTATATTTAACATGTTTCTTTCCAATTTTCTTTTTTCTACCAATACTGTACATGAGCTTTAAGATGCTCCTTGAGTATACAAGTGTAACCCCCCCCCCCCTCAGAAATGTGCTCCAGGAAGATGGACAATAACATGCCCCATGACTCCATAGTGTTAGAGGTTAACTATAACTGTGCTCAGGGGTTTCATTTGTTTCAAGATTTTACAAGAAAAAGAATTATGCTTACTTTTCAATTGCCCTCCTTTTCTTTAACCATGTCGCATATCACAAAATGTTGTGTACAAAAATTGAAGGAAATTTATTATTTATTACCCTTTCTTAATGACACCAGAAATTCCATGCATAAAAATCATTGTAAACTAAAAATATGTTTCCTTTTAGAACTTGACGTTTCTGTTCCTCATTTGTTTATTATTGTTTGATTTGTGCTCTAAACAATAATATAAGTTGACTATCACAAACACGTATTATATTTTTTGGTAGAGCAATCAGCAATGTGTGATTGAAAATAATTAGCCCATTTGTCACATGTGACGATCACACAGCAAAAGTTAAAGCTAATCCTGAGTTCTAGTATTTGAATCGCATTAATTACAAAAGACACTTGCTCAGAGTATATCTGAATCAAAGTACAAAAAATTACTAGAAATCATGTTTAACTAAAAAAGCACAACTCATGTTGACGCACTTAATATTGAAATACTTTTCAGGAAAATACTTAAAAGTTAAGATATCTATACAATTGTAAGTTCCACAGTGTACTGTGATACCTTTTGGATATTCCCCTGTTCTGTACAGTAGATGACAATCTTAAACAATCAAATTGCAATGAAATACACTTAAAAGTAAAAAGGGTTCTAGACTACCATTTTCTGACTTTTCTCGTTTAGTTGGTGGGAATCTTACCAAGACCGGCTAGCTTAGAAAAATATTAGAAAGATATTCCAAAAGTACGGTAATGTCGAAAAAACAAATAAAACATGTAGACATTGTATTCATCTTGTTAACATCTATAGATGGATTCCCTTTAAGGAAGAGCCTTGAAATAGATCCATTAATAAAGAATGAAAGTACATGTAATGTACCATACTGCCAAATACAGATATAGCTCTCACATTATAAAGTTAGTAAAACACCCACACAAGACCCATTAAAGAAACATTAATGAAGTGCATAATTTTAACCAAACTGGTGCTTTTAAAACTGAACGAGTACATGTACTTACATGTACAGGTATGAATCAGGTGTGCCGATATTGCGCAAATGGTTCACAAATTGAAATAAATCGCATGGAATAATAATGAGGAAAAAGGGGTAAAATATGGGTGAATACAATTCCACAGTCCATGAAACACTGTTTTGACATAATAATCTAAATTAAAAAAAACAACAATATGCTTAGATTAAACTTGACTGCTAAACCAGACAGAACAAAATAGTAATTTGTGTTATCAAAGAAAAATCAGCTGATCTTTATCAACAAATATAAGTACATAATATACAGTTAAAACATGACAGAAGTGCATATAAGCGCAGCAACTTGTAATCATCATGCCAACTTTCATTTAAGTACATTCCATATAATATCTATAAGATTAAAAGTGAAAACAAAAGTCTAATAGTCAAAACTTAAAAATTGGAAAGGGATTTCGCTATCAAGGTAACCTATACACTATGGTATAGGTTATGGAATAATAGATCTACAAACTGCAGGTTTCATTCTGAGAAAACAAATCCAACATTCTTTTACGATTTTAAAGTAGATCTACATTTCGAGAAGAAGAAATGTTTATGAAATCATGATTGACTATTTAAACTTCTTCTGCACTGCAATTAAAGCCCATGCATCCTTTGGTATTTTTGAGTATGATGTAAATAATTTCAAAAATTTCAAAGGTGAAATAACCCTGCTTTAAAAAGTTTAATGACCCATGATCATACCTGACGTTCCGTTGGTTGGCCTCTTTGTACAATTCAGAGTTTTATTTCTTTCTGAGCCAGAGTCACTCATCAAATTGGAAGGGAATTCATAGGTGTTTTCCTTTGCCACTAATCTTTCTCTATCATCTTCTAAAAAGAACTGCTTGATGCCATTTGATGTCTTCTCAAAGGTATTAAGAGGGAAGACCTTGCCAGTTTTCTTCTTTTTCTTCTTGGATGACCCGTCACGGCTATCGTCGGCTGAGCTCATGATGGTTCAAGTTTAATTCCCTGTGTGATAAAAATAAAGAAAAAAAATGAATGTCACTAAATGTTAAAAATGACAGGGCTGATGAAGCTTAAGTGAGAGTTGAGATTGACAAATCGAGAGAGAGCAAGGATATACATGTAAAAGGGGTGGCAATATGATGAAATTACATTTAATGTGATCACCAGTTTTTTAGATGGTTTTGTGCTTTTGTCTTACTTTTTTTTCTCACTTTTTTACGCCATCATTACTTAAAGTGTACCGATCACCTAAATAATAATTAAGCTAGAATGTATAAAATCAACCTCAGAACACTTTACCTGGCCTTCTATGGGTTAACGGTTAAGGAGTATGAAGAAAATAAAGGAAAACATAAAACCCACTCGTATGGAACCTAACTCCGAGTTCGGTTCTGCACAGGCCCTATTCTATGCAATCGACTAGTCTCATCACAAGTCGATGTAATGTTAACTGGGAGTGCATTTCCATTTGTAATATCTCTTTATAGAATCAACATTTGAAGCTCATATTTTGAGTATAGCGACATTGAATCCCTAGCATACAGCATAAAATATTTTTTGGTGATACACTTTGGTACACTTTAAGGATGTTCCCCTCAAATATGATATACTTATTTTACAATGAGGTGGAAAAACTGAAAGGGAAATCCAACCTTAATGGTAGGTTGCTCTGAAAGAAAGCAGACAAATCAGAGAAGCAGACTGATGAAAGTTGAACGAAATTGGACGAACAATATGAAAGTTATGAATTTTCGAAATTTGTAATCACACTATATGGGAATTTTAAAATGTCACTGTGATCAAGGAGTTAACTCCTTGCTGTGATGTGGCGTCAAATAATTCTCCCATTTGTTCCAACACACAAAGTGACTTAAAATTTAAATTTTCAAAAGTATAATACTTGGTTGGATCTTTTTCTTTCTGAAGGACCTACATGTACATGTATGACAATATGCCATCTAAATACATTTTGAGTACTGCCCCAAGGGAAAAGGCACTTACATGTAGGAGAAAATCGCAATTAATGAAATATTAGTGTCCAAAGAGTTGACCATAAATATTCTACTATCAACTGACCAAATTACCAGTCATATATTTTGTGATCTCATTTTTCAAACATTCTTAACTTACGTATTATTTGTCTGATTTCTTTTAAACTTTAAACTTTCATCATCCGGTTTCTCTTCTTTTTCTTCTCTCTCACAAATCATCTCAATGCTAAGGTTGGATTGCCCTTTAAGAAGTGTATCACATTTCAGATATAGCTACATTATAATCATTTAAAAATTATTATCTTACACATCATATTTTCTATGAACTTAACCCTTTCAGGACAGGAATTATTCAAGGGCTAAATTGATCACATTTCGTTCTTCAAATTGGCAACAATAATATTTTTCTTTTAGTGCTAGATGGTTCTAATAGATGTAATGTCTTTTAGAACAATAAACATGGTTAGTGATTTTATCGATACTAGGTCGATACGTTGAAAAAATTGCCAATTTTGATGAAAAACAATGATTTTGAATCTCTCAATGTGTTGCCAATTTAAGGATTTTGAAGCTTATTCTCCTTTTTAAAATTCCTGACATCAAACGCAATATGGACTTAGCATGTGCAGAAATTTTTGCTCTTTCTACTCATACATCTGGTATATTTTTTAGAGCTCTGAATCAAAAAATGGACTTAGCATGTGCAGAAATTTTTGCTCTTTCTACTCATACATCTGGTATATTTTTTAGAGCTCTGAATCAAAACTTATTAAGCCAAACCACAAAATGTGGTCAATTGTCTTGAAAGGGTTAATGTTGACTTGGGTAATGGCTAATCACAAACATCACAGTCAATCTAAGATAATCTAAACTTAGTTTAGGGAACAATTGTTATTGTTCACACGTATTGTTGTTGGAATTACAATATGAATATGTCTACAGGGAGACTACGTGAACAATCGATTTCCATGAATGTGAATTATCACGTTTCAAAAGTCAATGAGAAATAAGGGGGAGCAACAAAACAAGACCTTGAAAAACATAAAGTTCAAGTTCTTCAACCAGTGCAATATTAACCCTTTCAAGACAATTGCCCACATTTTGTGGTTTGGCTCAATAACTTTTGATTCAGAGATCTGAAAAATTTACAAGATGCATGAGTAGAAAGAGAAAAAATTTCTGCACACACTATTTCCATTTTTGTTGCATAACCATATTGCGTTTGATGCCAGGAATTTTAAAAACAAGAATAAACTTTAAAATCCTTAAATTGGCAACACATTGAGAGGTTCAATATCATTGCACTTTCTAGCAAAATTCGCAATTTTTTCAACTTTTTGACAAATTCCCCACGTACATTGTTTTCAAAGACTTTACACCCTGTTAGAACCATGTAGCACTAAAAGAAAAATACTATTGTTGCCAATTTGAAGAACAACATGTGATCAGTTTGGCCCTTAAATAATTCCTGTCCTGAAAGGGTTAAAATAAAAGGTTCAATAGGGTATAACAGCAATGCGGGAGACAAAATCATGTGCTTGATTAATGGTTTCATGTTTTGAATATGTCTAGAGTGCATGCTCCACTGATTTTTACTGTTTGTTAGCTTCTTTTGAATTAAAAAAAAGGAATTAAGCTATGGGGATATCAAAGTTATGTATTCTTAATGGGGCCATCTACAATGAAATCAAGTTGATTTGAATAAATGCAGAAAACTTAGAGCAACCAGTCACGGAAAGTTATGGAGTTAAAATCCAACAAATAATAAATGAGTTCAAAATGTACACTGGCAGTTAAGAAGATCACTATACAAATTGGTAACTTCATGATTTCCCTTGCCAGCAACTCTGCATTTGTTCTGTAGACTTTACACCAAATTAATTTAGTACACTTTTATCAAATTTCTCCACAAAAGAACAAAAGTCACGACACCTGCATCTCAAAATCTGAAAATTATTGAACATGTAGAATCTAAATTATTTTCTAATTAATAAATATCATTACCAGACCTACCAAGAAAATGCAGTCATATCTAAAATTATACTAATAATTAATACCAATTATTATTTATATATCGTTTAATGTTCATATATTGTTTCTAAGAACAATACATAACTTAGACTCCTACGTATGAAATAAAACAAAACAACTATTTTTCAGGACAGACATATCATGTAACTGCAGACATTTCAATAATTCTGTTATCATAAAAAGACAAAATGATGAAGCATAGACAGAAAATAACTGTATGTATAGATCTGATATAGTTAATTCTTTAATAGGAGAAACCCAGAATTTAATATTTTGGTTTAAGACAAATGGGAGAGTTGACCGTGAATACATCGCAATCGATTCACTAAATTGCCAATCTGCACAGACACGAGAGATGTAGTGCTCTCATTTTTCAAACATTCATAATTTTCTTATTCTTTGTCCGATTTCTTTCAAACTTTCACTATGCTGCTTCAATTATTTTTCTCCTTTCACAAAAATCAGATTTTTTACGAAGACGAGATTGCCCTTT
This sequence comes from Heliocidaris tuberculata, assembly GCA_025618425.1. Classification (NCBI taxonomy): domain Eukaryota; kingdom Metazoa; phylum Echinodermata; class Echinoidea; order Camarodonta; family Echinometridae; genus Heliocidaris; species Heliocidaris tuberculata. The sequence goes on from CM046841.1 coordinate 40,030,583, forward strand.
AATCAATTCCCTGCCACTGCCACTTATTATTCAAGCCCAAATTCTAAACTGCCAATATGATATGCTACTTGCTGTCTGTCTATACAGTACAGGAGACATCTGGGGCAAACATAAATAACAAGTTACAAAAGTTTTTTTGATTTATTAAACAAAAACATAGGCCTAATCGTGGAATAAGTCCCCTCTCATTCAGTGTGCACGCAAACACTTGCATGTTATGTCTATTGAGGGGGAATGAAGTCCCAATAGCATTGCACGCAATAAACCTATAGTGTGCGGAGTGAATGAGAGGGGACCTATTTCACGATATCATATATCAACTTTGGAATGTTTCACAATCTTCACTGAATCATCTATACACATGTATACAAGAACACAGACCCAAATTTACATGAAGATGGAAACATCCTGTCTCTCAAACTTAAAAAAATCTTGATTTTTTTTTTTTTACTCAAAAAGCGTTGTGATTGTGAAAAGTATTTTTTCAGAGTATCATCCCTAAAAGATACACTTTTGAGTGAAACTCCGAAAGCAATAGCGCTGCGCGCTGAAGCTACGCAGGGCCACTGTCCCTGGCGGAGTACTAGCTAGCAGCACCTGTCGTGGGGAAAAACACTTCAGTCACTGGTATAAAGCTGGTACACTTACTTATTTTCACCCCTGCATGCATTCACTGGTCTCTAGCTCTGCATTTTAGAGATGTCCATACACTTTGCTGCCAAGTCAGAATTACATGTTTAATGAGTATTGTGGAGTCTGAACTGCAGAAGAAGCTCAGCCTGAGGCTTTCACCAGTTTCATGTTTGTGTTGAGTATTCAATACGAGAATCACTTTCAAATAGACGCGCGTGTATTTATTTGTATACTGTATGCACAAGGAGTTATCACAGTTCTGTGATAACTCCTTGGTATGCATAGCTAGATTCGTGGAGTGCGGCTAGCCAGATGGTTCAGTGATGCGTGGACTGATCGGTCTCAGCAAAGGGATATCCCCGTTACCATGACAAAAGACACCACAGGGCCCTCTGGCATAAAAGGTTGCGTTTAATCGCAACTCAAAATTGTTCAATTTTTTTAGTATTAAAAACGCAAGTCCCACATATGCGATCCTGATTGGATCCTGATTGGCTGAAAATCAAGTTGCGTTTAATTTTTTGAGTTGCGATTAAACGCAACTTTTTATGCAAGAGGGCCTATAGGGCTTCAAAGTTCTAAACCTATAGTAATCCGACAAATACCTTTCCTATAAAATCACATTGTGAAGATGCATGTCATATGCATATGTCGTTCACGTAATCCTTTGCTATTTATCTTTATCTTCCCTTCCTCTTCTTCTATCTCTTTCTCTATCTCTGCCAATCTCTTCCCCTATACATAATTTCGCTTTCTAGCCCTCTTCCCCCTTTTCACTCCAAAATCTCCCTTGCCCCCATTGTACATATAGTCACCCTTGTTTTTCCCTTTTCCCCGATATATACTTTAGGCTCTTTTTGACATCATATTTTAATGTATTTTTGTATTCCGGAGGAACCATATCTTACAAGCCATGCTCTCTATAAGGTCTCCTCGTTTGTTTTTTGAATATTGTTGCCTTCTATATTCTTCATGTCCTCATATACACATACATTATAATTATATATTATGTTGTTATGCTCCCATTCTCTGTATATTAGCTTGCTATACCTGTAAATGTTACTGTAACTGTTGTTACTCAGGGGCGTAGATAGCGGGGGTTGGGGTTGGAATGCATCCCCCAGAGTTTTAAGGGGGGGGGGGGTTCCATGAAAAAAAAGAGCGGAAGTATAGCAATTATGATATGCAATGCTGGTTATAAAAGCAGTAATGGAGGTAGTAATAATTATAAGAACAACAATAATAATAATAACGATATTGTTTGGACGTTTATCTAGTCAATTATAAAGTTACAAGTTTTAAGAGGTACAAACTATCTTGCGTCGTCGTAAATTCGTTATTCAAGGGATCGTTATTCAGAGTTTCAAAAACAAACAAACAAACAAACTAATTTTCGTTTACCTTGCTAAATTTCTGGAATGTGTTCCGGTTTTTTGTTTATTCTGCGCTCCGGACAGAGAAAGAATTTAATAGAATATAGCATTTTCTAGTGTTCAATATTTGAAAGAAACTCCATCGCTCGGTTGCTGTGCTCTCTTGCGACTTTTTTCTGAGGGTGAAGTGCATAAGAAATTGCGTTTCTTGAGAGGTGAATATGCAAAAATTTCTACCGCTCGGTCGCTTTGTTCTGGCCCTGGCTTTTTAAAATCAACCTTTGACTACCAACCCTGGGTTAACTGCATAATATATAATTTTTACGTAGTCCTGTAATTTCCTAGCGGGACATATATATGGTTTGTACTTTTGAGCTGATAAGTTTAGGTTTGGCGGGGGCGGGGGGGGGGGGGGGGGGGGGGGGGGGGGGGAGGTGCGCCACTGCTGGACAAGGAGGCCCGAATTCGTGAAATAATACCCCCACAATTTAGAACCTGTCTGCACCACGGTTGTTACTTATATCATTGTTGGAAGAAAGTCAAATGAAATAAACTTGAAACTTAAATTAAAAAAAAAAAATCCATCTTATTTCTGTGGACTATGACTGTTTAAAGCTCACCTTATATTAGGTCTATATACGGAATGTGGAGAGGACAGAAAAATATGATAGTTTATACAAGAAAAAAAAATCCATGTTAGCCTTGGATATATTTCTGACGTTTGATAAGGGCAGAGGACAGTCTTGAATAGGCCTACACATTAGGTACCAAATGAAAACTGTCCCCTAAGTTGTTCCCCGGTGCCATTTTCGACCCCTGCCCCCCCCCCCCCAAAAAAAAAAAAAAAAAAAAGAAAAGAAAAGAGAGGGGTAGAGAGAGAAAGAAAAAGAAAAGCAAAGAAAATAAAAGAAACGAAAAGGGAAAAAATAGTAACCAGATAAATATGATAATCAATTTCATTTCTTTCATCCTCTCTTTTATTTAAAAAAAAGTTTAGAAAAATATTTTCCCAAAGAACAAGAGAAAAAAAGAAAAGAGAAAGAGAAAGCTCGTCATAATACATGTACAAGTGCATGTATTCAAAAGTACATAAAGGTCACCAATAACGAGGACCTTTGCAGAGCAAGGGAGGCAAACAGAGGCGGCGGAACGGTCGGGTTCGGACAATGGAAGTGGGGGTAGGGTTCACTTTTTGGTTTGGTGGATAAAATGTGCCCCAACTTCCACTTTTCGAGCCCGACGTTCCGCCGCCTCTGGAGGCAAAGATTTCGCTCGGAAATTTACGTGTGGCCGGCCGGCCGGCCCCGTCTGTTATCGAAATTGTGGTCTTTTACATTATCATTAAGTACGCAAACCCCGCAAACTGGTTACTGGCTCCCGATTTAAGTTTGTACAATCTAAAATTGAGGTATGCCTCTAAATCATGTTTTGTAAATAGAATAATCAGAGGTTGTGCATGGCGTACCTAGGGAAGTTATGGCGCCCTGGGCAAACATTCAGAATGCATTGAAAGAGTCTATATAGAGAAGGTATACATGTGTATAGCTCTGCAAACCAGAGCCATCCATATGGATGGCACTGCTGCAAACAAGTGCCATCCATACATAATTATGCATGTATAGTTTGGCCAGTGCAGGGTAACAATATGGCGGCATGATGCTTTGTCAGGCAAGCATTAACAAAGGAATATACGCCATGTTGTGTCCCACTGAAACCGAGTTGGCCAAACTATGCGGCTCTACTGCAAAAAATGAAGTTGCGCCCCCATCTGCCTAAAATTAGTTACGTTAAAAGCGAGTGGTAATTTTTTTGGAATTTTTTTAACCCCAAACGCAATGTTTATGCATTTTACGCGGGGGAGTTCTCAATTGAACACTGCAGTCGAGGGGTAGAGATTCGAATTTGAAAATTGATAAACGACTTTCTATTTAATTCCTCCTCAAAATGGGGCGCAAAATTAACAAAAACACTCAATAATTAATCGAGGGAAGTTGAGAATTCTTTCTATATTGTTGAACCTTTGCAAAATGCTATTTCATACACCTTATCCTATATTGGGGGCTCAAGAGAACTTACATGATAGCGAGCAAAGCAAAAAGAATTACATTTCATTTTTTTCAAATCTTGAACCCTTTAAACACACTACTGACAAAACTTTACCTATCGATCTACTGAGGCTCGAAGTTACAAGATCCAGGAAGCCACGTGACCCAAATTTATAGAACATTTTCGCATTTTAAACCATCAAAAAACAAACAAACTGTATTTCCGAGAACGAAGATCATGCTTTTGATTTATTCGGTTTATTATGATGATAATAATTATGACATTAATACAAGCCATGTAGTAGGTATGATAATAACAGGATGGTAACTATAATGATAATACTTACCTCGACTACTACTACTACTACTACGACTGCTAGAAGTTGTAACTCGTTGTAGAAGAAGTAATAGTAATAAATGATATAAGGAGCCTGTCCCGAAATAGTCACATTTTACATATGAAATATGACCCCTTAAAGTTGGGGTAACCTCGCTAGTCATAAGGACCGCTATTCATAAGGACCACTTATTCATAAGGACCGCTATCCATAACGCGTGACTAAATGAATAGCGGTTTAGTATGAAATACCGGTCCTTCTACATTGCGAGCAAACCATAGACAAATTACCTCGCTATTCATAAGGACTTCCGTTCATAAGGACCGCTATTCATAACGCGTGTTAAATGAATAGCGGTTTTCTATATATGAATAGCGAGTGGACCCCTTAAAGTTACCTAGACAATCCATGTCATGCACAAAAAGCTTGTCTGCCTGAACAAAGCCGCAATGTTTGGCCCACAGAGCCCCTCCCCCCCCCCCCCCCTCCCCCATGGGTCTCCAAGTCTGGTCGAGTTCAACCCATCAAACATATGCGCCAAACTTTGTCCGAAGGAAGGTGTATGACTGTATATTACCAAAGCACCAAAACTGACAAAATTTTCCGTCGGGATGGGTCGTCAATCGGCCCCTAAAAATATGGGCAAATTTTCCCCTCAAGGCCCTTAGACCAAATTTTGTCAGAAGAAAGAGGCATGGGTGTACATTACAAAAATATAAAAAAAATGACAACAATTCGATCGCAAAGTGGGTGTAACACGTCCCCGAAAAAAAATACCAAAGTGCCCCTAAAGCCCCTTTCACAATTGGTCTGCGACCGTTTGCGACCATTTGGTCGCACGACAGGCTGCAACAGGCTTCAATCGCCATCGATCTCACCAGGTCGCAGAAAGGCATTCACAAATGCAACAGCGGTCGTAAAACAAAAACGACTAGAAGAGACCGTTGCACGAGTAAGTCGCATTTGCTCGCATATGCTCGTGCGAGTGGTCTTGCGTTCACATGCGAATGTTGCACGAGTGATTGCGAGTGGCTTGACGCCAATCACAATAGTCGCACGATCGATTGCATGGTCGTGCGAGTGGATGTGAGACCATGCGATCGATCGTGCGATTGAATGAGACCGGTGCAAGTGGTCGTGAGAGTATTCGTGCGAGTGGCGTGGGGTATAAAAACACCCTCGACAATTGACCGGTAGTCAGTTTCAAGTTGGCCTTCTTAATATTCAAGATGCCAAAGAAGAAAGTTACAAAGAAGAGAAAGTTGTTAGAGGAGGGCCCTGTTGCAGAGGATCATCTCCATAGTCCCCCTATATATACCCCCGAGGAATAGTCGCATACAGTCTCATACAGTCGTGCAACGGTAGTACAACGTTGTAAGATGTGCTGCGATCGGTCGTGCAACAGTCTCATGGTCTTAGCACAATCGCACCCATTCGCAAGACTGGTCGCTATAGGTCGCTAGCGCACGTGCGAGTGTTGCACGACCTCCAGCCCACCCACTGCGACTATTGAGTCGTGCGAACTCTCGCATCTAATCGTGCAACGTTGTGCAACACTCATACGAGAATCGCACGACTGGTCGTACGACCTAATGCGAGTGAATCGATCGCATCTGGTCGTGTCTGGATTTTGAGCATGTTCAAAGTTCAGATGCGACCAGTCACGACCGCCTCAGGTTCGTGCGACCGCCTGCAACGACTGCGAGTGGTCGCAAGACACCAAGCGATCGGTCGTGCAACACCCCGAAAAATCTGTTGCAGGCGGTCGCAAACTGGTCGCAGACCAATTGTGAAAGGGGCTTAAACCAAGCTTTGCTGCCCTATAAGTGCTCTGGATGTAGAGAAAACCACTTTTTGGCAATTAAAACCCTAATAACTCCAAAGTGTCTTATTTAATTCAAGTCAAATTTACATAGTACAATTTTGAGTATGTGGGTACAATTTGGTGTCAAATTATCATTTCAATAATAAGTTATTAAATTGTGAAAACTGTATTGCTTTCTCAAAAGTAGTCAAATGATATTGTCAGGATTATGTAAACACACCCATTGTCCATCTGCACCTGTTTGACAAGACATTATTACTGATGATAGAGGAGCTTGCTAAGTATCTGGGCTATGTGGCTGCCATGCTGAAATCTACCATTCATGTGTTAATTACATGTATACTGTGCAACCCTTCTATTATGCCTTGTCAAACAGGCGCAGATTCACAATGGGTGTGTTTACATAATCCTGACAATATCATTTGACTACTTTTGAGACGGCAATACAATTTTCAAATTTAATAACTTATTATTGAAATGATCATTGCACCCAAAGAAAGTTACAATACTCAAGATTATGTAAATTCCTTCTGATAAAGGTCCTCCATGGACCTTAAGGGGAATAATTTGCCCAAATTTTTAGGAGCCGACTGACAACCCATCCCGATGGAAAATTTTGTCAGTTTTTGTGTTTTGGTAATGTATAGCCATACACCTTCCTTCTGACAAAGTTTGGCGCATATGTTAGATGGGGTGAAATCGACCCGACTTAGAGGCCTTTTTGAGGGGTTCTGTGGGCCAAACCCGACGGCTTCGTACAGGCTGACAAGTGTTTTTGTGAATGGCATGGATGGTCCAAGTAACTTTAAGGGGCTAAATCTCATATGTAAAATGGGTTGACTATTTCTGGACAAGCTCCAAGACTTATATCAATGATAGTAAACACAAGACCTCCTTAAAGCAACAACAAACAAACAAACAATAAGGGAAATCCCGCGTTACACCGACAGCCTACGGTATACCTACAGTGCATAACTATGTACAGCGCCTGTTTAGGCAGGCTTACATAGACCTGTGTATGATATTATGCAAATATTCACAATAAAATTTCAAACGATTTTATTTAAATTTCACAATAACCTCAGTTAAGTTATGCACATTTACAATTATACGCGGATAATTGGTCTTGTGTAAACAGATGTGATGATGCCAATTCAGCTTATGAAGCGTTTACCTACATTGTGATCGAAGTATGTGAAAACCATTCGAATACTCATGCACCATCTCTCAGGAAAACAGAGATATTCCAAGAAACCCGTGAATTACTAAAGGTATATTATATTCAATTAACAGGAACAGAGATTACATAAACAACCCATCATCTACAAAATTGAATTATTATATAAAAGTTATAGAAACAAATTGAATTACATTATCAGAATGTCAAAAAGAAAGCACTATGCGCAACTCTTGGAAAAGAATAAACTGAATCTTACTAAAACCCTTACAAAATGATTAATGACATTTCAGGAAGAAATAGGAGGGCTAAAAATTACCACAATTCATTTTCAAAGATGGCAAACATATATCCGACGAAAAAGAAATAGCGAATGCTTTCAATTCATACATTTCCATTGGTGGTGCATCAGTCGCAAATGATATTTAGTCGACATCTAAAGATTTCTCAGACTATTTTCATCCACGGATTTCGAAATCACTGTTTATTAATCCATTAACTGAACATGAAATAATACAGATTAGAAATAATTTGAAATCTAGTTCTTCATGTGGGTGTGACGATATAAGTACAAATTTTGTGAAAAAAATATACATCACATTTCTCGTCCTCTTGAACACATTTTCAATTTATCTATGTGCACAGGCATCGTCCCAGACAGTCTTAAACTGGCTTAAATAATTCCAGTGTGTAGGAAGAATGATCCTAATTCAATTCAAAATTACCGTCCTGTATCTCTCTTACCAACTTTTTCAAAAATTCTCGAACGTATTACATTTAAAAGGCTTTGTAGTCATTTGTCTGAAAATAACATCTTAACCAAGTGCATGTCAGTTTGGATTCAGACCCAACCATTCCACGGAATTGGCTCTATTACACGCCATAAAACTTATAACCTTATGCTTATAGATAAAGGAAAATTTACCCTAGGAATATATATCGACTGGAGTACAAGGCATTTGACCCTCTAAATCATAAAATTATGTTATATAAACTGAAACATTACGGTGTACGTGGAATACCACATGACTGGTTTGTTAATTACTTTTGTAACAGGAAACAATTTACCAGCTTTAAAGGTGTAAGTTCTGAAACGATGCCTGTGATGTGTGGAATACCACAAGGGGGTATAATTCGTCCGCTGTTGTTTCTCATATATTAATACATCTGAATTTTTATATTTCATTTTATAAGCGGATGACACAAATATATTTATTTCACATTCTGATAAAGATACGCTTCAAAATTATTCAAATACTGAATTTAAAAAGGTCTCTACGTGGTTCAAAGCGAACAAATTGTTTTTGAACACCGACAAAACAAAATACACGTTTTTCCATTCAAATAAGCACTACCTATCTCAATTAATTTTTTCGCTTAAACTAGATAATGATGCAATAGACAGAGTAAACAATATAAATTTCTTAGGAATACAGATAGATGATAAAATTTTCTGCTCTCACTTAAACAATTGATCATAAACAACTTGTGCAATATTTTTACTGTAACTTTTCATTTCTCTTCTCTTCTCTTCTCTTCTACTCCACTGCCCTTTTTCCTTTTCCCCTCTCTCTCTCTCTCTCTCTCTCCCACTCCTTTAGTATATAATTCTGTATCTAATTTTTCCTTCTTTACTCATAAAGGGAGTCCCCTCTTACAAGCTTTTGCTTCTTTGGGATATACCCTAATCATTTTCTTGTTTTGTTTTTTTGTTTTCTTACTTTATGTCTGATATGTCTTGATATGTTATCAGTGACCAATGCATGTACTTTTGAATGTTTTTTTTTAAATGGTTGAATAAATAATTGATGAATAAGCTCTAGTGGGTCAATCACATCAGTCTTATTCATGGAAAGCTCAGCATGTCCATTGGCATGATGAGTAAGCTTCGTCATTTTCTACCTCTGCAAACCCTTTTCACTTTGTACAATGCCATTGTCTTGCCTTATTTAGATTAGTCGTGTCTTTTGAACCGGTTAATCGTTTTACAAAGAAAGCTATTCGTTTATGTTCAAGCACTCATTATCTTGCCCATACACCCACCTCTTTTTAAGAAACTCAGTACTGTCAATCTATCTGATTATATAACAATTAAAACAGCACCTTTTATGTATCGTTATATGAACAATATATTACCAGCTGCCTTTAATGATTACTTTATTACCATTGATTAAAAAACATAATGTCAATACAAGAGAAAAAGATAATATTTCCTTGCCATATTCACGATTGAAACTGCGAAGGGCAAATTCAATAAAATATAAAGGTGCTGAATCCTGGAATAATCTTGACCCCTTACTTAAAAATATGACCACCTTAAACTCTTTCAAAGCCAAAATCGAGCTGCATCTACTTGCCACCTATCAATGACATCCTTCCGACTAAAACGTTGTGATACAACTTACGTCCTTCTGTAATGTTTTTGTTTTTAGTATTGTTATTTTGTTTTACGTTCTGTATTTTGTATTACAACTTTTATTGTTTGTTTTCTACTTTTCTACTTACTGTATCAACGAACTGTCATTTATGTTACGGATCCCTCTACAACCTCAAGCCACTGGTTTTTCTAGGGTGTTAGATCCTCACACTTTTCGATGTATATATTAACTCGTGTGATTTTTATGAAATAAATAAATTGAAATGAATTGAATTGAAGTATGCGAATTTTTGTTTTAACTATTAACCTATTAACATTCTCTTTCTTATAATATAATCTTCCGACTGTAATAGCTTTCCTTAACCACTTTGTAAAAAAAAAAAAATACCATAAAGCATGATTTCACATAAAATTGTAATTAATGGTTTCATAAAGGGATGATATGGAGCTCCGAAAATGGGGAACGATGTTAATAATAATAATACTCGGTTCTTTTATAGCGCTTAACACATTGCAGGATAGCATGTCCCTATGCGCTTAAAATGATAAACAGAAGAAACCACAAATACGAAAAATACAAAAAGTACATAATAGTGTTGTTGGGCACTGAGTTCATGCATACACACCTTAAGCATTAAATAAATGCTTTTTAAGAGAAACCTTAAACTTATCTAAATCATTAAGATTTCTCATAGAATTTGGAAGTGCATTCCATAAAACTGCGGAGGCGTGTGCAAAAGAACGCTCATCATATGTTTTGGTTAAGATCGGAGGAATAACAAACAAAGTCCTTGTGCTTGATCTTAAAGTACGAGTAGGCCGATATAATGTTAATAATTCAGTCAAATAGAATAGGGCAAACTCTTGGAAGCATTCATATGCAAAAACTAATAGTTTAAACAAAATACGGGAATGGACAGGAAGCCAATGTAAATTTCGTAAGACAGGGATAATTGCTTCATATTTTCGAGTTCGAGTTACTAATCTTGCCGCTGAATTTTGAATAGTCTGTAGTTTTCTGATTTGCCGCTGTGGTAAACCGAAAATAAGACTGTTACAGAAATCAATGTGGCATAAAACAAATGCATGGACTAATTTTTCAGTAGTGGGTCTATCCAAATAATCACGAATTTTCCCAATTCTGTACAAAGCAAGCGTACGAAGCAGCGCGACATTCATGAGATATGAAATTCTCAAATGTCAGCCGACAATCAAAAATCACCCCTAAATTTCTACAAGATCTGCTGGCATGTATTAATGTTCCATCTAGATCTAAGGTCTGAATTGATTCTGTTTCTCGAAAACGTGAAGAAATGTGGAGGAAGTCTGTCTTACTACTGTTTAGCTTAAGGCTATTCATCTGGGACCACTCTTTGATGGCTTGTATACAAAGCAAGATTTCATTGATTGGGTCGAAATCACTAGACTTTGTAAAAGAAACATACAGCTGTGTATCATCCGCATAGAACATCTTCTGTACATGATACTTATCTATTATAGACTCCAGTGGAGAGGTGTAAAGTGTAAAAAAAATAGGACCTAGTACAGATCCTTGCGGGACACCTTGATTTAGAGAGTGGGTGTTTTAAATCTTCTCAACAACGCATATGTTACAACATATCAATCAGTCCATTATTAGCAGACAAATTATACAAACATGTATTTTGGGGGGACGAGTTTCAAAAAGGTACACTGTAAAAAAAAAAAACTGTTAAACTACAGGTTTTCTGGCCCTTGGGACTACAAGTTATTGCCTTTATTTCAGTTTTACATCTTTTCCTGTAAAACAACAGCAAGTTTGTTGGTTTACCGGAAATCAGCATATATTTACAATCGCCCGACATAAAACACTGTTTAAAAACCATTTTCTCATATTTTAACAAGTTATCCTGTTAAATTACCAAATATTGGGGAAAACACTTATGAATATTCATGAATTTTTAGTAGCGTATGGTTTGGGGCTGCCCGATTTACTGTCACCAAAGGCATAAAAAAAACTATAAGGGGTATATAAGATATTGCACTAGATAGAACTAACTGGGTAAGATAGGTCTAGGATAGGACAGATTAAGATAGAGAATAGGATAAGTAAAAGCAGGATAGGTTACACTGTAAAAAGTAACTGAAAAACTACAAACATTCTGGCCCTTGGGACTACAAGTTATTGCCGATATTTCAGTTTTACAGTCTTTTTCCTGTAAAACAACAGCAAGTTTGTTGGTTTACCGGAAATCAGCATATATTTACAATCACCCGACATAAAACACTGTTAAAAAAACATTTTCTCATATTCTAACAAGTTACCCTGTTAAATTACAAATCGTTTCCACGGTTCCGTTTCAATTTACATATATTTTCCTGTTAGAAATTAAAGTTTCTACTATTTAACAAAAAAACAAAACAAACAAACAAAAATCTGTTATTTTTCATGTACTGTGGAAAAACGGGCATTCCCGGCATCCTGACTGCCAGGAAATTTCCCGTGAAAAAACGGCAAATTTTTTTACAGTGTATAAAAAAGGAGGAGAAGAAGAAGGTTCTAGTGAGACGGTTAATATGATTATTACTATCTCATCAAGCGAAAAAAGAGATGAAAATTTGCGCCATAATTAAGGATTTCCACCAGAAATTTGGATGGGAGGGGGCGGTGGTGACCTGAATAGGTTTCTCTGACATTTTAATCTTCTTGGTTATTTTATATTTTTGCAACACTCCCTTCTTTCATTTAATTTATTTTTCTAATCAGAGGGAAAGTACAGTAAATAGTAATGAAAAGGAAACCGATGGGGACAAGAAATGGCAAATTTAGGTTACCTCACCTTAACTACACTTTAAAGTCTTAGGGAAACATTGTAAGATGATAGCAATCAGCTACCGAAGGATGCAAAAGTCTGGGGATTCAAAGACCCAGTCGGTGGTTTCTATGGTGGCAGCTAAAGGGGTAGTGATGTTGATAGCAGGATCATCAGCATCAACATCAGCATCACCGGCGTCATCATCATTAGCAACATCAGTAGTAGGAGCAATTTCACGTTCTTCTGAGATCCCGATATATCTCAAGCCACTTCCCTTCATTCTCCAGACACGATCCACTGACAGTGAGACATCTCCCTCGCGCGTTAAGGTGATGGTTTCCGACATCGAGTCGTATTCCAGCCAAGAGATAACGACCCTCTGCGGTTCGTCGTTGTTCACGTTATCATTTTTCCAAAACAGTATTGAGGAATCGACAGGCTCATCGAGCTTGGTATTCTCATAGAAAAGAAGGATCACAGAAATGCCATATCTGTGCCAGTTCTCACCAAATACTAAAGAAAAGGAAATAAAGTTTTAAAACAGAAGAAGAAGTACAATAAAGATCATTGTTTAAAAAATGATGTAACACTGTATTGTATTGACGCATTTTCTTTGTCCATTCGATTTACTGGAGCGGCGATGAGTGTTTCACAAAGTTGGGAGGACCGATGTGTAAAGCCATCAATAATAATATGGCGACAGAACGTTTCAAATCGAATCTCATTGCAATGACCTTCAAACTCAAGTCGTAATTCCGTTGTGAAGTAGGATATGGCCTTTACCATGTAACTTCCCGGGGGCCCGTTGCACAAAGCTTACGTTTGAACGTAACTCAGGGAAATCAAACGCAACTTTATTTTCAGCCAATCAGAAGTGTGCATTTAGGACTTGCGTTTGATTTTTAGGAGTTGCGATTAAACGCAAGTTTTGTGCAACAGGCCCCTGGCCTTACAATGTTCAAAGATTTGTTCTGTAGTCGGACAGAGTCATATTGGAAAGTTTCAAGCTAAAACCAGTGGATTAAAAAATCCGCTAAGTACTGTCTTCTAACTTTAAACAACATAATTATCTTAATCAGGCGAAATCAACAATAACAAACGAGCTAATACAACCATCGATAATGTTTGATGGAAAATAACTAGCGGATTTAGGGGGACACAACCCGCCCGTGCCCTTTTATACCAATGTGGCACACCTTGATTACAAGCAAGCAGAATGTGCCTCCTTTTCAAATTTTCGACCCAGATATCATCTGAATAATCTGACGATTTGTTTTTCGTTTGTCAGATATTGGTTTTGTGTTGTAAATAATAAATTATCACCTCAAAAAATGGGGTAACCCCTTTTTTGTTGCTTAATTGTCCCGACCTTTTCGCAATTGCGCCCCCCTTTCACAAAAACCTTGCCTGCCCCCTGATGTCAATGTTTCATTACGACTCGTTTCATTGTGACTCGTACATATTTCTGTGCAGCGGCTTGAACGATTGGGGCTGTGGTTCCCGAAGGGGAGGTCACATGAGATGAGAGCGACTTTACGTGAGGCTCGAAACGTGAAGTTGAGAACAGATTTCGGCGACCGTAACGGTGGATGGAATATGACCATGCTGATATTAGGATCATGCAGAAGGGTCCTCACTTTCAACGATGGTTCAACTGAAAGTAGAAATTAATTGTGATTACGAGTGAGTAAAACCCGTTTTTACGCCCATTGGTATAAGACCTAATCGCCGAGACCCCAAAATATTCTTGAAAAATTAGCTAACACAAAAGAACAACAAAAACACAACAAATAAACAAACAAAACAAGACAAATTTAAGGCTCTGTCAATAGCCTTGAACGAGAGAATAGTTATTCTAGTCAAATCTGACTAGATTCTAGTCATATTTGATTAGATTGATTTTAGAGTCTACCTCTGATTAGACCGTAGAGTTCAAATTGCATTGTCCCCTTCCATCCGCTAGGCACATATAGAATACGAATGTATCTGGTAAGCACATTCGTAGTTATTGCATTGTATTTCCTTCCTTGAAAAACCTGTTACAAAAATATTGAGAAGAATAGAAATCAGCAAGTTTCCATCATAATTATGTGCATTCTTTTAAAATCTTAAGATAATGAAAAATAGAGTCAGTTTTTTGTTAGTATTTACTTCTATCACTCCAACATCGGTCAGCTCGACATTTTGTATTAAAGCCCTGATCACACGAGGCGTCATTTCGTCGTCGTTTTTGCGAAATGACGAATCCTTGCGCGGTGCTCAGAAACGTGAATTTATAGATTTAGGTGTTCTTATATAGATAACGGAATTTGCTTTCGTTGCATAATTTCATGTATCGATATATACATCAAAAGAAAGCTTTTAAATGACTTTAATTTTGAAATGGCGTATACTGTTATGTATATTAATACGGAATAAGGAAGCACTGGCCATTCAAACACGATTCGACGGTTCGTAAAACCGAATTCTCCAAAGCGCGTATTTGCGCACGTGCGCGGATTCGTCAGTTCGTAAAAACGACGACGATTTGCTGACGCTAGGACCGCGCCAGTGACTTAAATTTACCTTCTTTTGCGCGTCAAGAGAGAGTGATATCGTTTACAAAGTGAGTGTAAAACGAACAGTGCTAACAATAATTTTAACAACTGGCATATGGGTATATTGCATCGACAGGCTCGATTAGCGCAAGTAATGACGCAATCGACATGACCTCGTGTGACCTGGGCATTAGGAGTGCGGTGACATAACGCTAGGTTTCAGGTATGTCCGAAAATCAGCGTCGACGGAACCCTGGAGGAGCAAATTATTAAATCTACACATGTGCAGCCGTCATTAATGTTATATTGTTTGCAGTTTAATTTAGCATGCATTACTTTGAAATTAACTAACAATTGACGTAGTGAAATGACGCCTCGTTAGAGCTATGGATGCAGATCGAACGTAGATTGCGTTTGAAGAAATAGCATTTTCACAATTGAACGAATTGTATGAGTAAACCGTTTAGCCAGGAAATAAAGCAACGCATAGGCAACGCATCTTCCATACGAGGCGTTAGTTTGCGTCAGCGACTGGCCCGGTCTTTGACATATGCGCCATTTGACAATGATATCGTACAAAAAGTGAATACAAATTAAACGGGGCAAACATTGCTCTCAATCTCTAGCGCATGCATTAATAGCCTTCATAGGTTCAGCGTAGGTAATAACGTAATCGAAATTAGCAACGCGACGGGCGTCATCTTTCAGTTAAAATAATGATATGTTGACTGATTTTTCATATTATACGACACCTTGGTTTCGTTGGAGCATGCATCTCTGATCAGTTGATAGTGTTTGGCATCAAGACTGACTGTCATCTTGAACATATTGATTTTAAAGATTCCTTGAAAATCTATAGTGCGAATACCCGTAAGTTGATAGACACAGACAAGATATACTTCGACGAATACATCGCTGGTAGATTCGTAGTATTTGACAATAAAAAAACCGTTCCCTCTATACCGCACCTCCTCCCCACAGACCGATCCATGGGGTGATATTGAACGAGTACATCTCCACTCGCCCAGCACGGTTATCTGACTTGCAGAGATTCGGCCATCTCTCATGCCCAGGGCAACACCCTCCTTTGGTAGTTTAACGACTGAAAACATATAAACAATCCAAACAAAAAATATAACTTTACACAGAATCATATAGGCGTACGGGTACAATTTGGCCAGGGGGCTGACATCACTTGCCCAAATATAAAAATTCAAGTTTGTAAATTTCAACAAAAAAAAGACATCTTATTGTAAGCCAGTTCGTGATTAGTAGGCCTATACATGGTACAAATGACCTTGAAATGACCCCAATTTGCACGGGCACGGGCATTGGTTTAGTAATTCAACGCTATGTATCCACTGTTTATTCTCTAACTTACCTCATGTACGAGGTCACTCTCACACGACTCGCAATATAGTCCGGGAGCCAGGGGGGGGGGGGGGGGGGGTCAACCTAGCTGGAAAGGAAACCAATTTTCATGTGCAGGAATATAAAGATCGCGTAGTCCGATATAGCGAATTGACCGTCTGGCATGTTCTGTGTGGTGGGTGTGGCCAGGGGGAGGTCACAAAGTGGTCAAAAAATGAGCTAGATCAGCTGGAAAGGAAACCCTTAGAAACCCATATCAAAAGATTCGCCATAGTCCCAAGGTACATGAATGGACAATGCCAGACGTTTTAAGTGGTGGGGAGTGCTTGCCAGACGCCCCTAAAGTACCCCAACCCCCAATATTGAGTTAGATCAGCTGGAAAGGAAACCCTAAGAAACCTATATCAAAAGATTTGCCATAGTCCCAAGGCATATGAATGGGCAATGCCAGACGTTTTAAGTGGTGGGGGTGCCCGCCAGACGCCCCCAAAGGGGGTCGAAAATTGAGCTAGATCAGCTGGAAAGGAAACCCGATGAAACTAATGGGAAATTTTAGATAAAGTAGCTCATGCCATTGACAACATGTCACATACTGTCGGAATTTTCCTGGACTTCTCCAAGGCCTTCGACACTATCAATCATAATATTTTATTGCAGAAATTATCCCATTATGGGATTCGAGGGAAGGCCTTGGAGTGGTTCAGGAATTATCTCACTGACAGAAAACAATTCGTTAGTATAAATGGTCAAGATTCTTACCAACGATCAATATCTTGCTGTGTTTCTCAGGGTTCCTTATTAGGTCCCTTGTTATTATATACATAAATGACTTCCAAATTTCGTCTGAAATTCTGTCATTTATTCTCTTCGCTGACGACTCTAATATTTTCTTTTCACATCGCAACCCCCAAATGCTCCTTCAAATTGTAAATGATGAACTGAAACTGGTCCGAGCTTGGATAAATGCTAATAAACTATCTTTGAATGTTAAAAAAACTCATATGTTATTCAGTAATTCTATGAAATCCCTACCAGGGAACATATTAATTAACAATACAAATCTAAGCCAAGTGGATTCCACAAAATTTCTTGGTATCTACATTGACAGTGATTTATCATGGAAGGTACACATCAATTACTTATGTAAATTATTGTCCAGAAATACAGGCATATTAAATAAACTCAAACATGAGTTCCCTCCAAAAATTTTGTTATCCTTGTATACCACTCTAATTTTACCATATCTCAATTACGGAATTCTTGCCTGGGGGAATGGGACCAAAATTCAACTTGACAAGATACTCATCATTCAAAAACGGGCCATAAGAAATATTAATAACGCTGGATTTCTCTCTCATACTAGCCAATTGTTTTTTAAGAATAAACTCTTACGAATCTCAGACATTTATGTGTACAACTTAGGGATATTCATGTATCAGTTATACATAAATGAATTACCAGCAATCGTTTCTGCACTTTTCGTAAAAAACAACGCTATCCACCCATACCCCACACGTCAGAGTAACTCTTTCCATTTGCCACGAACTCGTACAATATTTGCAAAGAAAACCGTTACATTTTCAGGTCCAAAGTATTGGAATGAACTCCCAAGTGAAATTACTGAAGCCACCTCATTGTTTATATTTAAACGGAAATTAAAACTTCTTCTTCTAAATGGTTATGCCATACGGCAGAAGCCGACATGTAGTGCTGTCAAAAAAATCTTTTCAATAGGCCATTTTCCATTTTCGTATACCACACCTATGCAGTTTATTATTCTCCGAGTGGCAGGGGACGGGCCAATTCACTCGCCTGCAGCGAGCTGTTGCGCCTCAGTAGCCATTGTTCTGACTTCTGGGGTGCGATATAGCTCGTTGCGGGCGGGTGTGGTGGCCCGTCGCTGGGTGCTGGGAGATGTTTCTTCTTCTTCTTCTTCTTCTTCTTCTTCTTCTTCTTCAGCATATTGATAAAATGTTCTATTTATTTATGCCGAAATGCTGACATCATAATCCTGTTACGTTGGTGCATACGTGATTACTGTATTATATGTCTTTTCTTATGTAGTGCGTTGCGTTAAGCCATCGGTAAAAAGTGAGAATAAAAAATCATGTCAGCACTTCGCAATATATGCTTCAGAAATTGCCACGGCGTATAGGAAATGTTTATTTACCCTAAAAATGTTTATTTACCCTAAAAATGTTTATTTAGCCTAAAAATGTGAATTGTCATATTATTGCTGTAATGAAAGTGACAAAGCCATCCAATACTATTTCTTCGATTTTGATTACTGTAACACAATAATTTTATTTATATTTATTTATATACTCATATTGCTGTATCATGCATTGCTCGTTCTTACTATTTTCAAAGACTATTACAAATATTATTACTCTTTGGAGCCTATAACTCACAAGCGTAGCTTCCTCCTTAGGCTCCTCAATATTTCATTATTATTCTAGCCCAGTCTGCTCAATTGATATTGCATGCAAACGCATAGATATGAGGTACTCACCTTCTTTTATTTTCTCTGACAATATATCTCTTGTTTGTTCGTATCATTTATCTCGTTTGTACCAATAATTGCTTGTACCCATTTACATGTATACTGTAAAAAACACATTGTAAATGTGAAATATGAAACAATAAACTGAAACTGAAACTGAAACTGAAACTGAAATGGCTGGGCAGAGTCCAAAGATACACAAATGGCCATTGCCAGACGATTTAAGTGGTGGGGAGTGCTAGCCAGACGCCCCTAAAGTACCCCAACCCTCAATATTGAGCTAGATCAGCTGGAAAGGAAACCCTAAGAAACCTATATCAAAAGATTCGCCATAGTCCAAAGATACACAAATGACCACTGGCAGACGATTTAAGTGCTGGAGAGTGCATGCCGACGCCCCTATGGTAATCTATCCACCATTATTGAGCTAGATCAGCTGGGAAGGAAACCCTATGAAACCTGTGGGAAATTACTCGCCAGATTCCAAAGATGTGCAAATGACCAGTACCTATACCAGACGATTTAAGTGATTGAGAGTGACTGTTAGTATACTATTAACCCGTTGACTACTAAATTCTTTAACTCTCATAGGCTTAATACAGGAGCCACCCGGTTCCCGTAGTCTATGGGTTAATACATGGTTGGGATTGCGTTAGTGCGATCTGGCAACACAAAGGTATTTATCGTGGTGTGTTAGACACCACGATAAAAACCTGCGTGTTGCTGGATCGCACTAACGCACGAACTCACGACCATGTATGTATTAATAGTTTTATAAAACGGGTCTACAATCTCAGTGTTTTCTTACAATCTTAGTGTTTGATCCGGATTAGCCGTGCGTTAGTCCCCTCGCCGTGCGTTAGTACTTATTTTTTGCACGGTCACGTGATGTTGTTTGACCAATCAGGATGGCTACATTCTTGAACCCGTTTTATAAGAAAACGGATTCAAGAATGTAGCCATCCTGATTGGTCAAATAACACCACGTGACCGTGCAAGAAATAAGTACTAACGCACGGCAAATCCGGATCAAACCGGATCTGTAAAGTGAAAACACTAAGATAGTAGACCCGTTTTATAAAACTATTCGGCTACGCCTTGTGCGTTAGTATACACCACGATAAAAAACCTTTGTGTTGCCGGATCGCACTAACGCACTCCCAACCATGTATTAATGGTATACTAATATACACCCCCTATATTTTGAGCGAGATCAGACATGTGCAAACAAAAATTCTTGGGAACAAGGAAAAACAAAAACAAACAAACAAAATTAGCTTTGTCTAGACTTACATAGATACTGCCAGAAATTATCATGATTATATATTGTGGGATCTACCTGCCAGACGTCCCCCCCCCATCCCCCATATAAAGAATGACACTCAAAATATGCAAATCAATAGTCATTATTGTTGTTCTTATTCCTTTTTTTTCTTTCTTTTTACATATTAATGGGATTCTAGACGTCAGACAAACGCTGTAAAACCTGCAAAATATGGTTGATTTAACGTACGTAAGGAGTTTACTCCTATTAGTACCTTTCAACAATGTGGATTATGGTTTGTTGGGATTGTTAATAATTATAGTATGTCATAATAATTAACATTAGTTCTTGACTGCAATGGAAAAACTCCGTTAGGCCAAGTATTGTCGTTATGAATATATAATTTGTAATGGACTTATAATTATTTTATATGTTTATAGCAAGCACCAGCAAATGTTTTATTACTGATATAAGCTGTAAATTATAAGATTCATTCAAAAAGTTTCTAACTTTTTTTTCAAAAAGCGCTAGCGCAAGCTTTAGTCAAATTTGGGCCGGTTCACTGATAACCCTATCTACAGTAGTTGTCTATCTAGTCCGGTAGGAATGTACATCATAATGATAATGTTGGGTTGAAAAATAAGAAGGAATCATGCGGTAAATTACTTTTCGAGAGTTCGTATAATAAATATTCCAATATTCAAAGAAAGTACAAGTCAGATATCTCAAGAATATTTAAGTTATAGAAAAGCTCATTTTTATGTGCACGAAATCCAACATTCTTTACAATTCTTATATTTTGTCCATGAGGGTTATGGAGCTATTTCCCCATGCAAGTACAATAATTAAGATATAAGGCAAGATTAAGACAGAATAGACCTTGTTCATTACACCTGAGTTACATGAGTTTACATAAACAATCAATTTGAACTTTCCACGTTAGTTTACTTTTACATAAACACCAAAAAATCTGATAGACTCAACATGGGAATGATATATAGCAAGAAATTTGTTTCATTTATGATGAGCGACAATTTGTTAGCTTTAATCCAGTCAAATTTAAAGCGCACTTTAATTCAGTGTTTAATGTTCAGAAGTGTAACAGGGTTATGGTGAGAGCAAAAAATATTGGAGTCATCGGCAAAGAGGATTATGACAAGAATGCAGATGAGTTTTGGAGGTCGCTAGTGTCCATGAAATATACAGGAGTGGGCCTAACAGAGAGCCTTGAGGGATACCACAAATACTTGACTGAAGGGTTGATTCAAAACCATTCATGTATACATATCGTTTTCTATCACTAAGGTAGTTCTTCCCCTGGATACCACAGATAACTTATACAACAATATATACAGTATGTCATGATTGATAGTATCGAAGGCCTTGGAGAAGTCCACTAAACATGCTAAATACCTGCAGTTGTGACACTCTCTATAGCACTGGCAATTTTATGAATATTAGAAGCCCGTGCGTGAATAGTTGAGACCCGGAGAGGACATGATTATTATCTAAAAACGTATAAAATGATTCCAGAATAAACAATTTTTCTAGATTTTTTGAGAAGCTTGTTAGGAGTGATAAAGGGCAGTAATATACCTTTGTCTTGTTGGTCACATTTTTTTGGAATATGTATGACCTTTGGAGTCTTCATTTTATTAGGAACAACGCCGTATTTTAGTGATAGATTAACAATATGTGTTAATAAAAGGAGAAACTATTTCATGAATGATATTTTTAATAAAACATTAGTTATACCATGATACACAGAGCTGTTTCTAATGTACCTTTATGACATGTTCACATGTAACTTGTATTAATTGAAACTTGGTCATCGTATTAAGAATCATATTCCGCACATTTTAATACCGACCAATTATTATGCGCCACACTGACTGTTGTCATAACAACTGTTCAATGCAAACCGACACGCTTTTAATAAGTTTTTGATATTTCGGCGTGAAAATTGATTCTTATTTTATATTTAAGGTTTGATATGGGTTTCTAACAATATTCAGACAGTGAATTCATATTGTATACTTCTTCGATGCATGTAAACACCATTTTGATAATGGACATAGTGCCCTGCAAAGTGCCATAAAACCTCGGTTTTGTTAACATTTGAGATTTTTGAATATTTGTTAGCACATTGATCACTTGAACCTTTTCCTTTTAGGCTGTTACTTTTTAATTCCTTATCATGATGCAATGAAACTTGGATATAATAAATATTCAGAATGATATTCCGCATTGTTTAAAACAGTGGATATATGTTTATATAAATTTCAGTTGCCATGGCAGCATTTATGCAATTACTCGTCCATACAATAAATACCCTACCTGAATTTCTACTAATATGCATTTGAACAATTATCCCAAAACAGCCCTCAGGCTGGCTCATAGATCTATAAGACACACTGGACCCGATATTTGGAATTCACTATATACCTATTGACATAGTTTATATTCAAGCCCAACAAAGTGTATTTAAAAAACAGAACGCTTATGACGACCCCTTTTTCTATGTATGATTTTAAGTGACCATACACGAAGATTGTAAATCTGTGGTGATGTACATGGAAATAAAAATGAACATCAAATTAAATCAAATCAAATGTATTTTTTAAACGGACATTTCTCTGAACGTGAAGAATTCAGCGTAAATATGAGAGAGATATAAAACATACGTATATTGTGAGTTATGGTATCGGTGGCTAATCTGATTCACCCAAATAAACAGAGATCAGGGGTAATTATTTTTCTTTATTACCCTTTTTATACCTTTATGTGTGTATCCGAATATGTCACTAGGTTACTAATTTGGCCGAGCGACGTTCCGATACTTTCTAATATTATCTGTCTAACATCATATTATGTTGAACATGTTGAATGAAATATGCTGAGATGAGGTATTTCTATGAATATAATGAATAACTTTACATTATTTAACGAAGTTATGAATAATACAGGCAAAAAGGTGATTTCTTTTTTAAAATCCAAAGTCATGACCCCAACGTACTGGGATGGTAAGCTTTATAGACACTATCATGACTATGATTTGAACCGTGAACTTAGAAGGCTACATATTTGATATAAACTGACGATTGGACATTACTGACATCAAAGGTACACACATTTATGTTTGTGGATTAAAGTGAAATCTCACTGATTTATTAGGAATTGCGTATTGAAAACTATGTAATTTAAAATGCACAGCTAGCCGGTAACATTTTGCACAGTAGTCATTAGATATCATTGTTAAAATACATGTATCAGGATATTGTGATCTTTAAAAAAAATCTCTGGAACTTAACAGCAGTTTGAAATATCAAACAATAATCAGGATACGATTTTAATACGCTTCAATAGGTCTGGCGAATTAAATATTTATCATTTTTAAAATGATTGTAGGGACTAGAGCTTTTTCCTGGAGCGTTTTCAGTGAGGTACCAAAATGATCGGAATATGATTCTAAATACGATGACCAAGTTTCAATGAAATGGTTTATTATCTTCTGTATAAATGATGGGGAAATCATTAAATCGGCAAAAATTTGACTAAAACTTGTGCTACCACTTTTTGAAAAAAAAGGTCTGAACATTTTTGAATGAATCTTATAATTTACAATTTAGATCAGTAATAAAACAGTTGCTGGTGCTTGCAATAAACATATGAAGTTATAACGTCAATACTTTTCCTAATGCAGTTTTACTATTTCAGTCAAGAATTAATGTAAATTATATAACAAACCATATTAACAATAACAACAACCCATAATTCTCATTGTTAAAAAGTACTAATTATAGGAATAAACTCCTTACGTGGATTAAATCAATCATATTTTGCTGGTACAGCGTTTGTCTGACGTCGAGTGTCCCATTTATAAGTAAAAGAAATAAAATAGGAACAAAAATGATGACTGTTAATTTCCATATTTGTGTGTCATTCTTTAGGGGGATGGGGGGGGGGGGGGGACGTGCGGCAGGTAGATCCCACAATATGTAATCATGATGATTTCTGGCAGTATTTGTGTAAGTTTGGACCCCCGAACTTTTTTTGCACCTGATCTCGCTTAAAATATAGGGGGTGTATATTGGTAACGTCTAACAGTCACTCTCCACCACTTAAATCGTCTAGTGGTGGTCATTTGTGCATCTTTGGAATCTGGCGAGTAATTTCCCACAGGTATCATAAGGTTTCCTTTCTAGCTGATCTATAGCTCAATAATGGTGGATGGATTACCATTGGCGCGTCTGGCAGCCATTCTCCAACACTTAAATCGTCTGGCAGTGGTCATTTGTGTATCTTTGGACTATGGCGAATCTTTTGATATAGGTTTCTTAGGGTTTCCTTTCCGGCTGATCTAGCTCAATATTGGGGGTTGGGGTACTTTAGGGGCGTCTGGCAAGCACTCCCCACCACTTAAATCGTCTGGCAATGGCCATTTGTGTATCTTTGGACTCTGCCGAGCCATTTCCCATTGGTTTCATCGGATTTCCTTTTCAGCTGATCTAGCTCAATTTTTTGACCCCCTTTGGGGGCGTCTGGCGGGCACCCCCACCACTTAAAACGTCTGGCATTGCCCATTCATGTGCCTTGGGACTATGGCGAATCTTTTGATGGTTTCTTATGGTTTCCTTTCCAGCTGATCTAACTCATTATTGGGGGTTGGGGTACTTTAGGGGCGTCTGGCAAGCACTCCCCACCACTTAAAACGTCTGGCATTGTCCATTCATGTACCTTGGGACTATGGCGAATCTTTTGATATAGGTTTCTAAGGGTTTCCTTTCCAGCTGATCCAGCTCATTTTTTGACCTCTTTGTGACCTCCCCCTGGCCACACCCACCACATAGAACATGCCAGACGGTCAATTCGCTATATCGGACTATGCGATCTTTATATTTCTGCACATGAAAATTGGTTTCCTTTCCAGCTAGGTTGACCCCCCCCCCCCCCGGCTCCCGGACTAATACCACTGACGCATTCCTGCTGTGCAACGGGTATTATGTCTGTTGCAAATGAGGCTTCATTTCCCTGACATAACTCTATACGTCAGCGACTGACAAGTGCGACTTTTGACGCGCCATGTGAGTGCGGTATTATACAGAAATTGAATACAAAATGAAAAGAGCAAACATTGGCTTAAAGCCTTCACAGGCTAGGCTTGATTAGCACAGGTAATAAAACAGTCAAAATGATGTCACGTGTGCAACGGTCATTAAGGCTACCAGGGCCCTCATGCATAAAAAGTTGTGTTCAATATTAAACGCAACTTGATTTTCAACCAATCAGGATCGCGTATTTGTGACTTGCGCTTCATTTTTTGAGTTGCGATTAAACACAACTTTTTCATGCAAGAGGGCCCTGGTTTTTCACCAAACAGTACCATTTCTTTTTGCAGATACATAGACGAAGGTTGATGGATTTCCAGCGGTACCTACCTGATGAACAGTTGGGTCCTATGTGGTCACATTCACAGAGACATTCATAACCGTCCGTTGACGAGTTCTTACAAACACCATGGTTTCCACAACGATTGATGGTTCCGAGACAGTAGTCGACTTCCCCTACATTCGATTACCATGAAGACAAAATAAATAGGCTTATTCAGGCCTATAGCTGATAGGGGTGTCAGTACAGGGAATAGGGTTTCAGTATCCCCACTCCTTTCTGATAGAGTGCAGATACACAAACAATGGCAACACAGTCTTCTGCTAATGTACTGAGGTTTCAAAAAATGATAAACGGAGGAGGGAGTGGCCGAATATTTGGGAGCGTCAGCTCTAGGAGTTCTTGCAGGACGGTCCCCTATACATTTAAAAAATGTATTATGTAAGCTATTTTTGTAATTTGCATGGGGCACTTAAGATCTCCTGCTACTCGAAATATCACCCTTTGGGCAATTCTCCCACTTTAATCCTAAAAGGGCCGGGGGGGGGGGGGCAGAATCCACCACCTAGACGTTTCTCGCGATATGTCCGCAACGAGCAAAACAGTCGCCGCGCGGCGTTTCAGGAATTTTTTCTTTCGAATCTCACGCATCTTTTGAGACCAAATTCGCGACGTCCGGGCACGCGGTTCCGAAGTTGCGCAACATTTCGTACTTGCACGTCAGACCAAAAATTACTCAAAAACATGATTTCATGTATAATTTCAATACAAGTGTGTTTTCAGCCAAAATTTATATATCTATGAATATTTTTACTTTTACTGATTAAAATTAATTTATTTTATGTTGTTTATGATCGCAAAAGTGTTCCCGAAAAATTTCATGAATAAAAAAAAAACAATAAAAACAAAAGGTAAAAAAAAGAAATACATAAGAAAATAAAAATACACTAAAATACATAAGAAATCAATTTTGATACCGAATTTTTTCCAAGTATATTTGCTAAGAATACTGGAAAGAGTGTCTAGACCAAAAATTTGCGTTTTTGGAGCTTTATTTAATGATTTAGAGCAAAATTCTGATTTCACGCTTAAATTAGCATAATTAATTAATGTGAAATTATTTCGGAGCATTTAACTATACAGTTTTGTAGATTACGTTGTGGACGACGTACGTGCCGATTTTCGGCGCAATCGCGCTGTCGACGGTCGAGATCTCGGGGGGGGGGGGGGGCAGAACTCACCCCCCGGCTGTGAGATGGCCAAAATAACCCGGCCTTTTCAGGGTCAAACATTTCACATTTTAAAGCAACTGGTGAGCATGTTCATCCCCATTTCAAAGGTAACTCCACGACGCCGTTATACTGCAAGCCAGATAAAGACGAAGTTTCTTTGAAAAGGTACAGGATTTTCATGCCATGAATTTATCATCACCGAAAGTGTGCGATTTACCGATATCACAAGACTTCCGCCGAACAGGGTGAGAACCATCCCCAGGCTTTCCGTAGGATCGGTTGTCATCAACATGATATGTTGTCCTTTGTTGAATCTCCTTTCCGAACCGAACGGCAGGGTCACAACTATCGTTCTTGGTTCCAACTACACTTGGCGGCTTCAAAGCTAAAATAATATGGAAATAAATGGTTAAAGCTCCACACTTTTGTCTTTTGATTTGGTAAACACAACGATTTGCATACTGTTTGGTAACCTGTGGCAGTAAAAAAATAAACAAATAAACAAACATATCGAATGAATTGGATCACATAAATTTTTTGCTGAAATAAGTATTTTCAAGGGACCTTTATAAGTTGGCAGGACAAGTAGGTATTTCTCTTATACAAAATTGGATGTTGTTCCAAGTTTTTGAAGCAGCTACTCTAAAACGTTTTTTTTTTTTCAGTTTAGGATATTCTGGATTTAGGAATATGTACAAAGTTTATATTCATCACTTGTTGATCGAAGATTACGAGATGGTCTATATATTTTCATTATGCATTTAGATATATTAGGGGGCAAAATGTTTCAAAACATTGAACAGTGTGAATCAGCGTGCACAATATTCAAACAGTAATGATACTTACCCAGGATGATGAAAACAAACGCGGATACAGTGAAACTAAGGAAACGGTACGCAGACATTGTTTCCATGGTGGAAGCTAGACAAGAGTGATCGAGCTCTCCTAATAAAAGACATAAAATTGAATCTTTCAGATGCAGAGGCGGTGTAATCAGGGGAGCGTTTCATCAAGAGTTTTGTCAGTGATTTTAACTGACAAATTTGCTCTCAGCCAATCAGATGCAAGGATTTCAGTAGCTTATAACAATTGTCGGTAAAAATCACTGACAAAACGCTTGATGAAACGCCCCCAGGGTGTCTTTAGAGGTGGGATAACATCGCCTATTTACAATTCCCCGCGGTGAATTTCGAATTTTGGGCCATCAGTAAAAAAATTAGGGACTATTTTTATTTTATACCTCATTAAATCTTTTCCTTTTAACATCTGCCTGCAAATTTGAAGATCTGAAGATGAAGGAGGGTTTTCTATCTTCCCCCTTTTTTCGTGGCTTTTTTTGGAACGACTTGCGAAAATATGGTTCATTTTCCGTATTCAAATTTGTCTGGAGCCGCCCCTGGTCTTGACTGAAATTATCATGAGCTGTTGCCCGAAAAGCCAAATCAATCACAAATTTCAGCAGACTTTTACTTAAAGACAACTTAATTCTAGTGAATTTTTTTCTACGTGTATATTCCACCACTGAAGTGTAAAAGTGGGAAAATGACTTTAAGTCTTCTAATATGTAAATGTATATGTATAATGTTTATATATCTGGAGGAAAAGAAAATAAAGGATATTGTTTTAAAGGCATTCGTAACATTGTTCTTGATACATAAAAGCACTTTATCTTACAGGTTCAAATCTTATTCTTTTCTTTGAAACGTTGACATCTGTCTTCTGCATGCAGTATTCTAGAACAGATGAATATACAATTCTATTATCAAGGTTGCAATGTAACAAAATTCTTTAAATTGGGCATGTTTGGTGCCCTCTTCTTCAATCTTCATCATGACCGATTGACTCAGCCTTAGATATTCTCATGCAGTGGGGTAGCTACGGGGGGGGGGGGGGCACGTGCCCCCTTAAAATGGCGAAAAAAACATAAAAAAAGAGAAAAAGGGAGACGGGAAAGGAATCGTGAAAAAAAGGAACGACCCCCTTTCACTCCTACCTGAATTGATGGCCTTGTTAATTCGCATTTTATCCACCGATACCCTCTAAATATCTTTACCCACTCTAGGCCACATTTCTCCTGAACAGGGGCACACCCCTCACATCCCCAACACACGCACCCTCTCGCCCTTCCATTTCCCCTCCTACCAAAGCTCCCCGTGCTTACACGATTCTGATTAATCTATTATTGAAATATTATGAAAAAACTAAGTTGTTTTATGAAATTCCACAGTCGATAGTAGATAATAATCAAACGCATCAGACAAGATTCCTATACGTTTGATATCAAGAACTGATCAACGGGTTTCCGTTTGAAAGGAGTTGTGATTATGGTTCATTTGTTTACTATCAATTCACGGCAAATAAAAGCAGTTTTATTGTCAATAACACCTATATATTTTGCAGGTGACCTAATTTCTGAACTTCGTTGTCTATTAGCGATTCTGAATCTGTTCTCGGAGGAAGTAATGACTCTACGAAACTCAAGCTTGTTAAAACCCACATGTGCTTAAAAAGGTCCCCCATTGTGTTCTTGTGCCCCTTTCAAATTTCAGATTCTAAAGGCACCTACAAATTTGATAAACTTTTTTAATGATTGTGAAAGATTTTTGGAATTGTGCCCCCTGCTTACAAAATCCTGCTCCTCCTCTGATATAAGCCATCATTTAAAAACGCGATAAATTTCTAGAGACGGGGTTTCTCAATGATGGATGTCTGAGCTTTAAAAAAATCTTGGTGTCCATTTCCTCTTCTTGGCAAAAATATTTTTTATTTAAAAAGAATCATTCCCTGTCCGCCAATACCCCATCCTGAATGAAACCTGGAGACATAAACTTGGGTTTTCCTAAACAACATAAATTAAAATCCACTTCGTTATCGGATCCCCATTCCATCATATCCCCTCCCTGAAGCATAGGCCTGGGCCCCGTTGCATAAAACTTATCATTAACGGTAACTTTGCCATCAATGGTAACTCCCATGGAAACCTTGATTTTGACTGCCTGTTGAGTGATGTTACCATGGTAGTTACCATTGATAGCAGAGTTACCATTAATGGTAAGTTTTATGCAACGGGGCCCAGATAGTCACTTCTTTTGACAATTTTAAGGATAATGATGATAAAAATAAATGATGATGATGATGATGATGATGATGATGATGATGATGATAATAATAATAATAATATAACAATGATGATAATAGTAATAATAATAATAATAATAATGATAATAATAATGATAATAATCATAACAACAATAATAATAATAATAATAATAGTTCCTTTCTTTTCGCTATCATATGTATTCTACAATGATTTAAGTATTGTACAATGATTTAAACTGTACAATTGTCATCTTTTTATGTTTTTAATTGTATATCATCATTGCATTTATTTTCATTTTTGTATCTGATAATGTATTGCATCTCTATATTTATGCAATGGACCTTGTGGCAGATTAGCCTTGCGCTAAACAAGTTATCCAATAAAGTCTACTTCTACTACTGCTAATGGGAGGTATTTTATGTACTATGGTAGTTCAATTAACTGATTTAATGGAAAATAAAACATGATAATGGAGAATAAGATGATACGGTGAGCTACCGTCTGTTGAATATTTCATATTTTCTGATATATTCAACTTTACTCAAGATTCCGAAAGAAGTAATCGTCATCGCAGTTTATCGCTTTAGTAGCAGGTCCTCTCTGGTAGCTATACCTGCAATACATACAGTAGAATATTCTAGAATCATTACACACACACACACACACACAACACACCCACACACACACACACACACACACACCCCACACCTATACACACACGTGTGCGTGTGTGCGTGTGTGTGTGTGTGTATGTGTGTGTCACTTATGAGTAAATTGCAGGATGAAGTGCAAAAATTGGAGGAAAATTTGGCTTTAGATGGCGATAGAAATACACTAGAAGAGTTAGAATTAAAAAGAGCAGAGTTAAATGGGATATACGGACATGCTTTAAGTGGTTTGAAAGTTAGATCTCGGGCTAAATGGTTTGAAGAAAGTGAAATTAATGATAGATACTTTGAATAATTGTTAAAAGTAAATAGTAATAAAACTTTTATAGGAAAAATAAAATCTAATGGCGAAATGGTAACATGTCAACAAAAGATTTTGAAAGAAATAAGGAAATTTTATTCAAGTTTGTATTCAGAAACTAATCAGAAAGATAGATATGAATCTGGACAAGAATATTTTTTCAGTGATATTCCGATGATAAAGGAAAGTAACAAGAAATTATGCGATGAAAAAATAAGCACAGGGGAATGTTTCTCCATTTTAAATGAGATGCAATTAAATAAAACCCCCGGTAATGACGGTTTGACTGTAGAATTCTATCGAACATTCTGGCCATTGATAGGAAAATTAGTTATAGATTCCTTTAATACTTCCTTTCAAAAAGGGGAACTGTCTTCGTCACAAAAACAGGGGGTTATAACTTTAATTGAAAAAGAAGGTAAAGACCCTCTTTTGATAGAAAACTACAGGCCCATTTCATTATTGAATGTAGATTATAAAATTTTGTCTAAAATACTAGCAAGCAGGATTAAAAAAGTTTTAGATGAAGTAATTCATACAGATCAAGTAGGCTATATGAAAGGAAGGAATATAGGAGAAGCAGTAAGATTAATAGACGATGTTATATTCCATTCGTCTACATTTAATATAAACGGTTTCTTGTTGGCTATCGACTTTGAAAAAGCGTTCGACTCCGTTTCGCATTCATTTTTGAAGAAAATATTAAGTTTGTATGGTTTTGGCCCTCATTTTCGTAAGTGGGTTGATATTTTATATTTTAAAGCAGTTAGTTGTGTTATGAATGGTGGACACTCCACTGGTTACTTTGATGTGGGGAGAGGAGTACGTCAGGGGGATCCATTGTCTCCGTATTTGTTTCTTTTAGTTATAGAAGTGTTAGCAATTGCAATTCGTAAAGCACATAATATAAACGGGATACAAATAGGACATATTGAAGTGAAGTTAACTATGTATGCAGATGATATGACTATGTTTTTGGAAGATTTAGAATCAATACAAAATCTAGAAAAGGTGTTAAATACGTTTTGGAGATTATCAGGATTAAAAGTGAACAAAAACAAAACAAAGATATTGATGTTAGGTCCTTGTAAAAATATAAGAAATACGTTTTCACTGGGAAAGCAGGTAGAAGTTGTTAAAATACTTGGGATATATTTTTCTATAGACGTAAATATAAAGGAGGAGATGAATTATAAAGAAATATTAAGTAAAATCAAAAGATTATTAGGTTGGTGTAAACAGCGCGATTTGACCCTTACTGGTAAAATACAATTGTTGAAAGTATTTGCCTTATCTAAACTTATATATGTCTCTTCTGTATTATTGGTACCAACTTGGGTTTATAAAGAAGTTGAAAAAATTAGTTTTGATTTCATATGGAGAGGTCATGATAAGATTAAAAGAAATATCCTTTATTTGACTTATAATCACGGAGGTTTAAAAATGATGAATTTTAGAGATATGATTAAGGCACAAATAATAATGTGGATTAAGAGACTAATCTATGAAGACAGTAATATGAAATGGAAAAAATATTTTGACTATATATTCCAGTCAATTGGAGGAAGATTTATATTTTTATGTGATTATGATATGAAAGATTTTCATATTCAGGCGCCTCCATTGTACTTGGAATATTTGAATATTTGGTATGACTTAAGAGAGAACAGAATTATTACTAGTAACTTAGGAAATCAAATGATTTTTAATAATACTTTAATCCGTTTTGGCCGGAAAACGCTATTTAATAGGAAACTATTTGAGGCTAATATATATCAAATTAAGCATGTTGTAGATAAAGAAGGCCATTTAAGGCCAGTTAGCTATTTTTTACAAAAAGGTCTTGATGCCAACGATTTATTCTACATTAGTAGCATTTATTCTGCATTGCCGATGAATTTGAAAGAGAAAAGGAAAAAAGACGAAAAGATAAATGATACGATCGATTACTCGGAATTAATGTATAAAGTAAGCGATAAAATAATACCATATGAAGGACTGACTTCTAAATTATGTTATAAAATCTTTATAGATAATATAAAGGAAACCTTTGCGTTTAGACACGCGGAAATAGCACATTTAAATACTACATCTGGAATTGCGACTTCCTTTTTGACCCCGAGATTATGCACTTTAGATGGTAAATTACGTGAATTTCAGTTTAGATTATTACACAGTATCCTATATTGCAATGATAAACTGTATCAGTTTGGCTATATATCATCTAACTTATGTTCTTTCTGTGGAAAGGAAATTGAGGTATACAACCACTTATTTATGAATTGTCAATTTGTTAAAAAATTGTGGCAAGAAATAGGGGAACAAATGAAATTGATGCACTTAGATACTTTAAAATGGGAGGAGATTTTGGTTGGGTTAGATGGAAAATCAGAAAAGCACATGTATATTAACCACTTAATTATACTCATAAAGTATATGATATACAATGCGAGATCAAAAGGAACCCCCCAACAAAGAAAGAAATCTATAATGCACTTTTAGAAAGTAAGGATAATGAACATAAAAAGGCAATAGCTCGAAATAAGTTAAGTCTACATCTAAAGAAATGGAATTATTTTGAATGTTGGACGGAAGGAGGACATACACGATAATATCACAAACAGTTTTAAAGAAATTATATTCATTATTACAATTGCCCTATATACTTTGAATTTGCACCTATCAGGTTTTAATCTATACCTTGTTCAGTTAAATTGTACTATTGTTGTTTATTTATGGATGGCACGTTATGGAAATATATAATTTGTATTGTGTTTAGTGCCATGTTGAATTATACTGTGTAATTAATGCTTAATTTGTAATTATTCGTTTTGAAAAACTGAATCAAGGAATAAAAAAATTATGAAAAGAAAAAAAAAAAAAGTGTGTGTGTGTATATATATATATATATATATATATATATATATATATACACACACACACACACACACATACATGTATATAAGTGTAAGGAAGTAACATATACAGCAGCTTTGGTAACTCTCTGGGAAATAAATGCAATGTAAAAGGAAATGAGAGAATAATGGTTGAGTAGCTTAAATAAAAGTTCGCCAGAGCTGTCCTCCCTTTTGAAATTCTCACAGAGGTTGAAAACATGTCTCCGCCGGAAATTGAACCCGGGACACTGGCTTAGGAACACCAATGTCTTAACCACAAGACCACGGAGACGGGCCAGTGGCTTCAGCGACACCAGATTGACAAAATCTTCAACCTCATTCATTTCTAAAGGGAGGACAGCTCTGGGGAACTTTGAATTCAGCTACACAAGCATTATTCTCTCTTTTCCTTTCACATTATATATATATATATATATATATATATATATATATATATATATATATATATACATATATAGTGTGAGGATTGATGAGACAGAAGACAGGCTTTTACACCAGGGAGCTCCACCGCCACCGCTGTTAGGCGCCTAATGCCGGTGGTGGTGGAGCTCCCTGGAGTTACAGTCACTGTCATGTACTTATGTAGATCTATATTAGATCTAACAGTTAGATATTTGACATCGTTATGAGATAAAGAGTACCATACTAGCAAAAGTTAAAGTTAATATTTGTATTAAAAAATGGGCCTAATCGTGGAATAAGTCTCCTATCATTGAGTGTAAAACACGAATGATGTCACCATAGCGTTAAGCGTGCAGAATCAGTGCAGAAAATAGAAATTGTTGTGGTTTAATCAGGACACTGGGCAGCTATGTATCAACAAGGAAAAGGAAATCTGGTGTTCCTGCAAATATTCTACTTTTATCCCACTTTCTGTCATCTAAATCCTAATTTTCTCCTACTAGTTTTCCTTTGGTGTGCTTGAAAGCCTGAGATGGACCTGAACGTGAAGTTCTGCTCCAGAAATGACTGTCTGGATAGATCTGGTATCAATTCTGAGAAAACACTGTTGTGTTATAAGTGAGCCATGACATTTTAGGCGTTATGGTGAAATATGTCAACCCTCATTCACTCTGCACAGTATCGGTTTACTAGTATTGCGTGAAACGCTATGGTGACATTATTCCACCTCAATAGACATATACACGCAAGTGTGTGCGTACACACTGAATGATAGGAGACTTATTCCACGATTAGGCCTAGGCGCGCCGGAAGCAGTTTGGGATTGGGGGGGGGGGGGGCAAACTATCAAGGGGGCTCACCTTTCAAGGGCTCATGTCTTCTCACCCCTAAAAAAACACACGCTTTCCCACCTCTCACAACAATACAGATCCTACTGCTAAATCAAAATTTTACTCAAAAATTCTCTGACAGGCATTTTTCGGGTGTATTTTTACTCGAAAATTCTCTGACAAGCAACAAAAAAAAAAAAAAAAAAAAAAAAGTTTATCAGCATTTTTGGGGTGTATTTTTACTGGAAAATTCTCTGACAAGCAAAAAAAAACAAACACCAGAATTATGCTAAAATTCTGCTAAATTTTGTCAAATTATGCTAAAGCGATCAAAATTCTGCCAGAAAGCAGAATTCTGCCAACTCTGGCAACCTTGCGTCAATACAAAACCTCCACTACGTTAAAGTTTAAAGTTTGAATGCTTTATCTGTCTTCAGTGATCTCCATGAATACGAAAAATGAATACAGAGGCTTACAATTACGTAATAAAGCAATCAAGCTTTTAATATACACACGATTTTTACTCCTTTACTACTGATTTTTTTTTTTTTTATGGGGGGGGGCTTTTGGGGGGGGGGCGAAAATGCATTTTGCCCCCCCACTTTTTCGTTTGGGGGGGGGGCGACCGCCCCCCCTGCCCCCCCCCCCACTTCCGGCGCCTATGATTAGGCCCATTTTTTAATACAAATATTAACTTTAACTTTTGCAAGTATGGTACTCTTTATCTCATAATGATGTCAAATATCTAACTGTTAGATCTAATATAGATCTACATAAGTACATGACAGTGACCGTAACTCCAGGGAGCTCCACCACCACCGGCGTTAGGCGCCTAACAGCGGTGGCGGTGGAGCTCCCTGGTGTAAGTGGTGTTACATGTAAATCTACATCACCTACATTAGATCTAACAGTTAGATTTTTGATATCTTTAACAATAACAGTTAGATTTTTGATATCTTTATGAGATAAAGATTACCATACTTGCAAATGTTAAAGTTAATATTTGTAAAAATGTAACAACTCACATACACACAACAGTGTTTTCTCAGAATTGACACCAGATCTATCCAGTCATTTTTGGAGCAGAACTTGACGTTCAAGTCCATCTTCTTCATACAATCACGCACTGCATGCACTACATACTCAGTGTGGCCAGCGAAAAAAATACAATTCTGCGAGCGAGCAGCAAAAATTCTGCTATATAAACATTTTTACTGCTAAATCAAAATTTTACTCAAAAATTCTCTGACAAGCAAAAAAAAAAGACATTTTACTCAAAAATTCTCTGACAAGCAAAAAAAAAAAAAAAAAAAAAAGGTTATCAGCATTTTTAGGGACACTTTTTACTTCAAAATTCTCTGACAAGCAAAAAAAACAAACAAAAACAGAATTGACACCAGATCTATCCAGTCATTTTTGGAGCAGAACTTGACGTTCAAGTCCATCTTCTTCATACAATCACGCACTGCATGCACTACATACTCAGTGTGGCCAGCGAAAAAAATACAATTCTGCGAGCGAGCAGCAAAAATTCTGCTATATAAACATTTTTACTGCTAAATCAAAATTTTACTCAAAAATTCTCTGACAAGCAAAAAAAAAAGACATTTTACTCAAAAATTCTCTGACAAGCAAAAAAAAAAAAAAAAAAAAAAAGGTTATCAGCATTTTTAGGGACACTTTTTACTTCAAAATTCTCTGACAAGCAAAAAAAACAAAACACCAGAATTCTGCTAAAATTCTGCTAAATTTTGTCAAATTATGCCTATCATAATGCTAGATGCTAAAGCGGTCAAAATTCTGCCAGAAAGCAGAATTCTGCCAACTCTGGCAACCTTGTACATACTGCACATATCTCGCATTACTAGTGCACTGCACTGCACATAACTAGTCGCATGCACATCCATACCATCGATCTCTACCTTTCGTGGATAGAAATTGATGGCATGTAGATTGCATATGCATGCACTGTTCTTGACGCTCAAATACTGCCCTCTCTCGTCCTGTCAAAAAAAAAAATCGCTTCCCGGCCTTCTACAGGTTCTGAAGATAATAATACGAAAATATTATAGTATATACCTCAATATTCACATAATTGTTAGACCAGCTCCTTTTAAAGGCGTATGTGGGAACTGTTGGCTACATCAGCAATTGAACTTTCAAATTGATTTCTACCAGCTAACTCATAATGAGTGGATGACTACTCCCTTAAAAGATCACCCCCTACAATCACTAACCCCAGTGGCAATAACCCCTAGGACAATACCCCCCGGAAAATTATCCCAAAAGGACAATTACATCAACAGGCATGCCCCCCAACTAATGGATACTTCTGATTAACTAACAGAATGAAAATATTCTACAGGGTCATTGTCCTGGGATATTGGGTAAGGACTTTGGGACAAATGTTCTGGCAGGAATGGTCTCGGGGATAATCGTCCAGATTGTCTGGTTAAACCTTCATTTATTTAGAGGCAGTTCAGTTCTTGTTGGAAAATTGCTACATTTGATTATAGCAGCCATGCCTTGTGGCATGTTGTCCATAAGGTGCTGCGTTTTTCTCTTCACAGCAGATCATTCAAGTTGCTAGAATCTTTTCTTTTGCGATAACTTCAATTTTCTATTGTCTCAAATTTTTATGTCACTCCAAAATAATGTTCTCAGTAGAATAATGAGCAGGCCATAGTGCTCAAAACAAGACAAGTAACACTTGAAATTCATCCTCTCAGACATTTATAGTCTATTAAGTGGCCAAAAACCTTTTCTCATATAGGAAAATGGGGGGGGGGGGGTAATTGTCTAGGAACTAAATGCTTTCCCCTTAGAAAATGTCATAGGTCAGTAATTTATTCTAACTTGCCCGCACAATTTTTACACACACCCGGATACAGCACACATACATTAGTCACCCTCAACGAAACTTCACTTTTGGTAAGCTGTCTTTTACACTAAATATCTGTACAATAATGTTCTTATCATGCATTCATGAAGTTACTTGTAATTAACTGCAGCCATGAAGGTGTATGCTGATATCAATATGCAAATGTATATTTTGTTAACAAATGGAATATAAAAACATACAATAATATGTATGTATATTGATTTATATACTATACGATATGTTATTTTTTTCAGGAACTGAAGAAGGCCGGGAAGGCCGAAAGCTTGACCTAATGAAGTTGGAGTTCAGCTACGTCCTTGTCTCCTGTCTACAATTTACCGAGACGCAGTCGAAATGTTTGATTTGGGTATCGTCGCATATATATATTCATAAATAAGTTGTAAGATGTTCAATACATGTATGTCAGCGATGTCAGAAGAATTAGTGTGTAATAATAATAATAACTGTTGTTTAAATAGCGCCTTTCCAATTAAGTAACTTATCAAAGCGTTTTACAGTGTATTGTTACCAGGGCCGTAGCCAGAGTTTGATGTTTGGGGGGGGGGGGGGGGCACATACTTGTAACTGATCGACGTCCTGGGGAGGGGTCTAAGAGGAGGGGTGTCTCCCTTCCCTTTGGAAAATGTTTGCCTATTTAAAAGGGTGAAGATGCAAAATGGTGAATTTTCTGACATAAATTTGTTTTCATAATAAAAAAATTTCAACCGATCTTGGAAATTTTTTTTTTTTTTTTTTTTTTTTTTGGGGGGGGGGGCACGTGCCCCCCGTGGCTACGTGCCTGATTGTTACCCCGGCCATTGGGAGCATTCCACCTTGGCAACCATTATACAGGCGTAAGCGTGCTATTCTAGCCACAATGACGTTCGTATCCTACCGGGTACCCATTTAACACCTGGGTGGAGAGGAGCAATGTAGATAAAATGCCTTGCCCAAGGACATAAGTGCCGTGCTGAGGTTCGAACCCACGACCTTAGCATCCCCAGTCAACTGATTAAACCACTCGACTACGACACCTCTAAGTAAGCGTGAGGATAAAAAGGCGTAGTAGATATGTGATTATATTTCTCTTTAAAAATCTATAGGACTGAAAAAAGCCAAGAGCTTGTTGATATAAAATTGTGAAGTACAGCTACGCCCATGTCTTCTGTATGATTATCCTCATGTCTATGGAAGTATACTTGTATGCAATAATAATCAACTCATTGAATGTGGGTGTCTTCGGAAAGACAAGACAATATAATATTAATATGTCACGATTAAAAGTATAAATAAAAAGAACGTTCAAGCAAAATTTCATTTTCTTCACTTGAGCGGTGTTTTATTCGTGAATTATTATCTTAGCTTATAGACACCAACGCAGTACTTAAGGTTTGACTCTTTTTCTCTCTTTCTTTCTCTCTCTCTCTCCCTATATATATATATATATATATACTCTCTCTCTCTCTCTCTCTCTCTCTCTCTCTCTCTCTCTCTCTATATATATATATATAATTATATAATTATAGTCGGGAAAAAACGGACTACTACTTTGAAATGCAATCACCTTGAATATCATAACCCACATTGTATTATAACATAGGAGCTAAATTTCAAATGAGAAGTTGTCCAACCCACAATGCAGGTCTGGGGAAATATGGCCCATTATGAAAAAAAGTGGCTCAACTCTCCTGGATCTCCCCTACCCTTTTCCCGACTGTAAAACAGCCCAATTTGTTTTGTAAAACAATGTTATTTTCAGAAAAAATACTTGTCCTCTTAATTGATATGATATACAAGACATGATGAAAATGGTTACTCCGATGCAAAATACGCACGCGCTGCAAAACTATCGGATATCGGTTTTAGTGGAATCGTATAGTCTGCGATGTGCTGCGACTGCGATCCGATTGGGCTCACAGTCGCAGAGCAATCGGATCGCAGTCGGATCGTGCAGTGTGCGCCGGGCTTAAGTCCAACTTAACTCTTTGTGAAACACACCCAGGAACATAAATTCGTGCTTGATCTCGAGGTCCATTTGTGAGTAACTTTATCTGGCGGTACCAGTTCGCAGGATTCTGAGTTTTCAATTTTCGAACTCTTTTATCATAGAAATCTGTCTTTGCGCCACTTATAGCTAATGTCACTCTATTCCTTAAATGATGCAAAAGAACTTCGTAAATTGCAGGCAAAGCTCGTTGTGTTTGTAAAATGAAAGATTTAATACTGTAGTTCATCCACGGTTTGTCATTCTTATGCAAGGAAATGGCTTTTACAGGTAAGTATAGATCAACATTGTTTTGAACAAGTATATCACATTATGTAGAAGGCTCATCAATACGATATATTTCATCCCATGAATGGCCTATCAACTCATTGCCAAATTATAATTATATATATATATATATATATATATATATATATATATATATAGTATATATAGGGAGAGAAAGAGAGTGAGAGAAAGAAAGAGTTATAATTACTCATGTATTTTTTTTTTTTTATCAGCGATAGCCAGTGTCATTTTTTAATTACTCAACTTTCACCACAATGCACACATAAGATGGAACCCTTAGATTTAAACTTTGAAGACATAAAACCATTTTCGTGTAGACATGATAGAGGTCTAACTTAGAACCACATGTATTATGGTACCTGCTGTTTGAAGTAACAAGAAACAGTGTCGGTTAAAAAGTACAATGAACTCATGTCTCCCTGGGAGAGGGACTTCGAAAAACATATTCCAGTTTCTGGTGCGG
This sequence comes from Heliocidaris tuberculata, assembly GCA_025618425.1. NCBI lineage: Eukaryota > Metazoa > Echinodermata > Echinoidea > Camarodonta > Echinometridae > Heliocidaris > Heliocidaris tuberculata. The sequence goes on from CM046841.1 coordinate 40,071,297, forward strand.
TTCTTTTTTCAACACTGAAATGTTGGATTTTGAATTGTTGGTGTGTGACCTCCAAATTCACAGTAGGTCAGGTATAATCAATGAATGATTCTAAAAGGACAGTGTATATTGACTCACAATCATGGTATTGAAGAATGTTCTACTGTTAATGAATAGAATCAATGAAACATGCAGTCTAGACATATTCAATACAAGAACCCACTGACATTGAACATGATATTCCTGCATTCACGTTCTTATAATACGTGTTGTAAGATGATACCAGAGACTTACTCATCAGAACCCTGACAGACCCGGCGTACTCCCCATCCTTCCCCTCTTACAGGCCCCCCAAATAAAAAAGCTGAACAAAAATTTTAAAAACCCTGCTTGCGTCGCACGTTTTTTCCAAGCACGTATAGGAGCACGCAGGACACGCAAAGAGAGTGTTGGACATGTCCAACAATCTCTTTGTGTGGCTACGTGTTCAGATGAACATACGTGACACGTGCAGCCATTGTACTGCTTGCACGTGCTTCTTGCGACCATCGCACGGGCTCCTTGCGGAGGTCTCAGGAAGCCCAATGCTCCATACGGAGCCGTGACATGTCGCGCGTCGGTTGCACAGTACCTGTACGGGCCTGTACGTTCGCTCTCAAGAGTTCTTGTAGGTAAGAAAGTGTATGTTAATGAGGAGGGTGCAAGACTTTGAAGGGGAAGGACCCTGAGAGGGCCCTTTTTTTTTTTTAAATCGGCACAACTGGTCCCAGGGCCCGATTTTTTGGTGGCCCCATATCCAGAATTATTGGGCATAAAAAACTCTACCTACATGCCAAATTTTATGCTTTTATGAAAAAGTGCACAATTCCATCAATTTTCTGCAGCCATCTGCTGGACTATCACTTTATTATCACTCAACATCTAGGATTCTACTGTTTAAACATTTAGCAATACATCAATAGTCACTAATACACTGATTAAAACAACGCATCATTAGGTGGGCTGTACTTCAAGTACAGACCACCTTATATTTTGTACGAATTTTTTTTTCATTCTTTCTTTATTATTATCATTATTATTATCATTATTATTTATTTTTATTTCTCCCCATTTTTTTGTACGCACAATATCTCCAAAACAACCCATTCAAATGTACTCAAATTTGGTACAAAGGTAGATATGGTAATTGTCTCAGCACAGAAATTTTTTCAACATAGTCAATACATCGTGACGTCATCTAGGCGCCATTTTGTAAAATTCTGACATATGCTATATCTCTGCAATGGAAAGTCATAACATAACCATATTTGGCATGATGCAAGTTAATTAAATAAGGAAATTAATTAAACATGCATATTTTGAGTGTATTGTAATAAGTTTATTTATATAGATTAACATATAACGAAAATTTGAGAGGTCTAAAGACGAAACCTATGTCATGTGTCATCATGAACATATTTCTTATAAAGTTTGCTACAATTTGATACCAAATTCAACATACTTTGAATGACGTATGGTCATGTTAATGACCTTTGACTTTTGACCTTATGGGTTAAAGTCACTAAAGTTCAACAGATAAAATGGCAACATCAGTTTTTTTTTTATTAGTGGGAACAAGTATAATACATTCATAGTGGTCGCCAAAAATTAACATGAACTGTACACGAACTCCATATCGACTACACATGCCCCTCCACATACAGTGTGAGTCAATAAAAATGAAACACAGATTCAACCATAAATGTCGTTGCAATCGGTACATATAGATTTAATCAGAGATACTCATATTGTAGCCTATCATGTTTCCTTAAATTTGACACCTTTATCAATAAAATTCGACAATGGACAGCTGAACAGTAACATTTTTTCCTGATGCATGTCAAATTTGCCTCTGCCCAAGTTTTGAACGGAATGAATGGTCAACCCAAGGTTGGCTGAAATAGAACGCACTTATATAAAGCAACTCCCGAACACCATTCAGCCCAAACGTGGGCAAAGACGATTCCGACATACTTTTTGAAAATGGCCAGTGCTCATTCATCCATGATCGCATTTTGGTGAGCAGCCTATCAAATTAAAGAAGACATCATCAGCTATCATACCATTATAATACATTTTAGCGATTCCACTTGGTTTTTAAAAAATTGGGGCTTGAATGTGCGTATCCTTTTTATTGACTCACACTGTATAGAAGATCGGAGCAGAATTCAATCACAAGTTATAATATTAAACGAAGAAAACAGATGGACTGAATATGATATATCTAATTACCATTTACAAGAAGGCATTAAGCTAAAAGTTTTTCTTTTAAATTCATTGTATACACAACCTATGCGGAAATACAGATGTGGTCACTGCACATAAAGTTAGTCTACCAAAAAATACTTTAAAACAAGACGATGATAAATTATACACAAAACCGCACACAGTTGTAGAGATACAGATATTCTACTGAATAATTTTGTTTCTTTTGCGGTTATATCTAACAAGGTCCGTGGGGTTGGGTTGCAGCCCCCTCCCCCCTCCCCCAGGGATTTTGATTGACAATTTTTTTGTCAACCTTCACCCCATATTCAGGCGAGAGGGTTTATTTAAGATTTGTATATCTTATTTAGATCATCCATTACATGTATATTAGTCATTCTAACCACACTATAGTAAAGTGTCAGTCTTTTTCTTACTTGATAGCCAAAATTTCGAACTGTTGAAATTAAAGTTAAAAACATCAGCCTATACTGTCACAATTTTACCATACGCCTATACAGATTCAATAAAAAGGATAACCTAAAATACTTCGGGAAGAAAAAAGGTGTTGAAAATATAAATAGGACTTTGTACGTCGTCATTACAGACATAATTGTAATTTTGATTGTTCGTATCTAACCAACAGTATACACCACAAACCACTGCAAATAGAGTACTTCCCGTGAAAAATGACAAATTATTCCATCCATGAAGATTCAATATTTACAATTCTGATGAATGTGCAAACGTTAGGGGTTTTTTGCGAAAAATGTGCTGTTTTGCATAACATTTCCCCCTTTTGAGGATACTAAATCTACTGAACTGTCGTGGTTATATTCCACATCAAATTAATTAGTCTAACCAACCTGACACATATTTACAATATGTTTACAACTTGTAGCCATACTAAATATGTATTTCTTTACATAAATATTTATATTACACCACAAACCACTGCAAATAGAGTACTTCCCATGAAAAATGACATATTATTCCATCCATGAAGATTCAAAATTTACAACTCTGATGAATGTGCAAATGTTTTTTTTTGGCGAAAAATGTGCTGTTTTGCATGTCATTTCCCCCTTTCGAGGCTTATATTCTACATCAAATTAATAAGCCTAAACCTGACAATATTTAGAATATGTTTACAACTTGTAGCCATACTTAATATGTATTTCTTTGTATAAATATTTATATAGTCATAGTCTGTGGTAGATTATAACCACAAAAATATTATCTCTGTCATCAATCATACTGTTGCAAATAGCAGAACCCTTAGTGATCTGTATAATTATGATGATGATGGTGGTGGGCAAGAAATGAAGAGGTGAAAAGAATGGTGGAAATGAAAAGAGAGAGAGAAGAGGGTAAAACCGAGACACGGAATAGTAGAGCGGGAGAGAGAGAGAAAGAGAGAAAGATGGTGGGGGGGGGGGGGGAGGTGAGACTGAGTGTAAGAGAAGAAATTGGGAAAGATGCAGACAGGTCCCATATTGTAGAAAAGTAGCATTGAGCCGACTTGGAAAGAAAGAAGAACGGCAATTGAAAAAAAGAAGGAAAGAAGACCCCCCTCCCCCCCAAAAAAGGGGGGGGGGGAGAGTCTCGAGTGAGACAGAGTAAAAAAGAGAGGAGTTAAAAGGAAGGAGGAAGAAATGAAGCGAGAGAGAGAGAGAGGGGATGAGAAAGCTAGGAAAGACTGGAATAAGAATAAGATTAATAGAGTGAGAGACAGCTTGGGACAAAGAGAGAAATTGATTCGAAGTAGGGAGACATAGGGTGGTATAGGGTGGAAAGAATGAAAAGGGAGTTCCAGATTTCAAAAAAATGTTTATACATGTACATGATTAAGCCCCCTACCCCTTTCTCACTTAAACCTTTTTTTTTTCGAAATCATCTTTCAATGTTGATCCATAATTCATCTCCCTCTCTCTTTCGCTTTCTTATGTATACTCATATTTTCTTCTTTCTTCCTCTCAATCCCTTTCTTTCAACTTCTCTATAACTGAAGTTTCCTTCCATTCAGAATCAATAATTAACTCCAAATCAATCGTATGGAACATTCATTTTCAGATATATTCTTGGCACATATCCGGACTCATTAATTGTTTTTCTCCATAAACCATCTTTATCTAGCAATTTGAACATGTGAAAATGATGGGACAAACTATAAGAAATTTGTGAATGTTAAGATAACAAATTCTTTGAGAATATCAAATTAGAGAGATTGTAATGTGACAGTGGTGACATTATTTTATAGTGTCGGACAACTCTTCTCATTTGTTTCTGGCGATCATAATTTCCATTTTTGCCTTCCGTGCTGTTTTCTAATATTAATTAAGGATAACATGATGTTATATGTCCTCCAGTAAACAAAATACATGTACTTGCTTCTCAGTCATTGAATTCTGAAACAAGATTGATTTCATTAATTATGATGACAGAAACAAATGGGATAGTTTTCCTATATACTTGCAATTAGACTCAAATGCATGCAGTGCAAATATAATGATTTTATCTGTAAAGTCAGGAAAGGTGGTAAGGGGGGGGGGGGGCTGGTCAAGGAGCTCCTTTATCACTTTCAGACTAGTGTGGTCTTTCACGTTTCAAAATTATAGTTAATCTGTAATTGATGGGAATCTAATGACTGAAAACTGCCCTCTTCCATTTACAGATAAGCTTGTGTAATTCCATACATACAAACTTTGCAGAATGTTAAGTTTTCAGAAATAAGAAGCAATATATTAACTATAGAGTAAGCAATAAATTCAAATGGATTTTTTTTTTTTTTTTTGGGGGGGGTATTCTTTTTAACTTACTGGATAATGAGAATAGCAAAGCATATGCAATTTTACTGTTCAGTCTCGCCAATTCTAGAAAAAAAAAATCCTCAAATTCATGCCTATGATGATGACCCACTAAGGGCACTGCAAAATATAAGAATTTAGATACATGTATTTGCCTTTTTTGGTGTCTGATATCTGTCGTAAGGATGAGTAGCACAGAATAGACTATTCCCCTCATCATACTTTTATTTTCAATATCCCCCTCATAGTGATATATCCTTGCCTTTTTCTTAATTCTTTACATTCATCTGTGACTGCCAATGTCTGGGAGATTCTTCAGGGTCCGCCCTGTCAGTGCCAATGCCTCATCAATCTGGAGAGAAAATAATGAAAAGGTCTTGCTATACACACACATGTATAAATTATTAAAAAGTGTCTATGATTTGAAAGTTGCTTTATAATGAATCTGGAAGAAAAAATATAGTCGTATCTTATTGTATAGTGGCGAATAAACAATATCTGAATTTGCAATGACATCATGAAGCAAACAGTGTATAGATATTCTCAGGGAAGACGGGGAAAATGTTACAGAAGAGGGGGGGGGGGGCAATCGCAAGAACAGTTCTTGTCCCCTCTGATTTGCCAAATACCCCCCCCCCCAAAAAAAAAAAAAAAAAAAAAAAATCAAACATATTGAATGAAGTCTTCTTGATACTACCATGGTTACGACAATTGTTCCCAACATATTTTGTTTTACTGTGAAACAAGTTAGTCAAGTTAGTTGTGTATATTCCCAAGAAAGGGCAGTTTTTAAAGCTAATATCTAATCTCACCCGTAATATAGATGATACATGTGATGGCCGCAAATGTTTATGCAGCTACTACACCTTCTGGGTACTTGTTGCATCAGGTCTTTTTCGAGTAGGTAGCCCCCCTTTGTCTAATCTTGAAAGCCAAGTTAGACCCCGTTCTCACTCACTTTTGAAAGTGGTCTTAGTTAGACCGCTCCAGAGGAACGGGTCTTGAGGAACGGTTTGCTAGCGTTCACACTCCGAGCAGTTTTTCTCGCTCAAACCGCTCCACGATTCAAAGTGGCCTTGTTGCTATGGCAGCTCAGTTCAGCGGGTCAAATTTTTCGCGCGGAATACAAACTGATGTACCGTAGCGTGCCTGCCGGCTGCCCGATCGATTGCTTTTGCTTTGTTTTGTGCGCGGAACGTCACTGGCTCACTTCCGGTTGAAGTACGCTTTCGTTCACATTGCACGTTTAGAGCGGTCCATACCGCTCTTAATAAGACCCGTTCCTCAAGACCACCTCCCCGAGGTGGTCTTCTGGAGCGGTCCAGAAGACCACTTCCTGGACCACTTTGACCGTTCACACTCACCTAAGAACCGTTCCTGAGGAACGGGTCTTGGATAGACCGCTCCAAAAGTCCACTTTCAAAGTGAGTGAGAACGGGGTCTTAGTCATCCTTATGCAGCACTTGTACCTGAAATGGAAACCACAATACATTTTTGGTTTTATAGTCTGAGGTCTATCATCACATGCTCATTTTTAGGTTGCAAAAGCTGAGGTATTTAATGGCAAACTAAAATTGAACTTAGTTTAGTTCGTGTAATAGAGAGATTGACTCAGTCTATATCTTTTCCCCATTTGTACCCTTTAATATTTGGATAGATACTGTAACTGTAAATTATTGAGCCGGCCCCCCCCCCCCTCAATAAATACAGGCAAAATTTTAGATGATCTAAAAGTAATTAAAAAAAATATCCAATGTAAATGTTTGTTGATAGAGAAATAAATATGTCCTTAGATCTAAATAAATAAAATAATAAATGGCCAAACACAAAATTATAAATCCAACTCAAGTTGTTAAAGCTAACAACATATACATGTAAACAGGTCTACCAATTAGAAAGATTTAGATTAGGTCGAGTTAGACTAGACCTAACAGATATAATCTTTTGTTAAAACGGATCCTGTGTAGAAGTTTACCTTTTCTAACGTTTCTCTAGAATCTGATTTATTCTGTTGTTGGATGTAACAGTTAGAAGCTAGATCAAGATTTAAAAATAAGTAGGAATTCAATTCAGGAATGAACACGGGCGTAAACAAGCATAACTATCCATTGTTAGTGGGGGTATGATCTATTCATCATCAGATTTAACAGTTGGTTGGTTTACTCAGTCTAGACCAAACGGCAGACTTAACGTTACTAGGTCTAGCCATGACCATGGTCTAACGTTAGACTCTCCAACTACAGTTTCTAAACACGGTTAGAATCTAGATCTAGATCTAGATGAGTAGGTCATCTATTCTACCTTTTTACTAGATCTATAGTATTATTGGATCTAGCCTAAGTTAAATAATAGACAGATCAAAGTTAGGTCCAACTGTTGGATCTAACGTTAACTAAAAAATACTGACATAGATCTAGATCTCCATGAATAGTTCCAGGAACTCCTCCTGGGCTGGGCAAGTGTTGAAATTACAGGGAGGCAAAAGAGGAAAAGAAAAAGAGGAAGGAGAAAGAAAGAAAAATAAAATAAAATGTAGATCTAAGCCGAGTTCGATCTAGATCAAGATCTAAATGACACGTTAGACTCCAGAGTAGACTCTCGAGCCTAGATCCATGAAGAAGAAGGAGAAGAAGCAGAAGAAATGGAAGAAGAAGAAAGGAGGATGAGTCTGAGAAAAAGAAGACGAAAGGAGGAGGAGAAAAATAAGAACTCAAGAAGAATAAAATTAAAAAGAAGATGAAGAGGAAGAAAAAGAAAAAGAAGAAGAAGGAGGAGGATCGAGGAGAAGAAGAAAAAGAATTAAGTTCTTCACTTTTCTTACTTTAGTTTTAACAATTACTTTGCAGAGCTAACATTTTGTTAGATCTGAAAATAAATTCTTGTTACCTACCTCGAACTGGATAGCTGGGACTGGTCTTGTCTTGACTGAAGGTGAATTGAGCCGCTTTTGACTTTGACACTCCTCGAAGTCTTTTCCTGAAACAGGCTGGCTGTTGCTTATGAATACTGACTAATATTATTTCTCTTTCTCATTTTCTAACTAGTCTATTTTGTTTCGCCCAGACTGTCCAGTTATACGGTAAGAGGAGACATCCTCGACCTTCACTGCTAAGTGGTTCAGCAATCACAGATAACTGTGATAACTCCTTGACCAGATTTAATTTGTCTATGGTTGTGGGAACGAGTTGTGCATTGTGTGCGTACAACTTCAGCTGCCTTTTTGTGCGATGAGTTTTTTCCTGGTTTTGGAGATCATTTCAAGCAAATTGACGATGACGTCATCATTTTGCACCATCCTGATTGGCCAAAAGATTAAAATCGCACTACTCATCGCAAAAGATTCAACATGTCGAATCTCTGCGATTTGGTCTACGATCGTCGTGCGACTGATCGGATCGCTGTCATAAGCAATAGCACACTACACGATCCGATCAAAAATCAGTCGGATCGCAGTCGGATCGTACAGTGTGCGCCGGCGCCGGGCTTTAGAGTCATGCGATAAGCGCCATTGCGCATCCAGTATTTAACGTCGGTGTAATCTCATTGATAGACTTCCCAATAGCGCGCGTCCCCTGAGCATGATCTGACCAATGCGCATGCGGCGATGCCTATACAGCACGCAATAAGGAATTCAATTTAAGTCCATCTTAACTCTTCGTGAAACACCCCCCCCCCCTGTTCTCTCATGAGAAGATCCCAGGAATTTTAAAGAGCTGCGAATCATATTAATGATTACTTTTGAAAATTAGCATCGAATCTACCTAAACTTGATAAAGATATATTACCAGCCTTTTTACCATCACTTACTAAGTATCCAAGGTTCTAGGACACCTACCCCCTGGACAACGACCCCCCGGATAACCACCCCTAGGATAACCACCCTCTGGGACAACTACCCCCTAGGGCAACCACCCTCTAGGACGACTACCCCCCGGGACAATTACCCTCTAGGATGATTACCCCCCGACTAACTACCCCCTAGGGCAACCACCCTCTAGGACAACTACCCCCGGACAACTACCCCCCCAGACAACTACCCCATAGGACAACCACCCTCTAGGACAACTACCCCCCGGACAACTACCCTCTAGGACACGTGTCCGGGGGGTAGTTATCAGGGGGTAGTTGTCCTAGAGGGTGGTTGTCCTATGGGGTAGTTGTCTGGGGGGTAGTTGTCCGGGGGGTAGTTGTCCTAGCGGGTGTTTGTCCTAGGGGGTAGTTGTCTGGGGGGTAGTTGTCCCGGGGGGTAGTCGTCCTCCGGGGTGGTTGCCCTAGGGGGTAGTTGCCCTAGGGGGTAGTTGTCCTAGGGGGTATTTGTCCTAGAGGGTGGTTATCCTAGGGGTGGTAATCCGGGGGGTGGTTGTCCAGGGGGTAGGTGTCCGGATACGAGTATCCAATAGTTCAACCGTACGAAATATTTAAATTGTTACGTAAGCTCAAGCTTTAAAAAGCAAGTATCTCTAATGATTTACCAGTTCGCATAATTCTTGAGTTTGCTGTCGAGTTAAGCACACTATTAGCTAACATATTAAATTCAGCTTGTGAACTTGGAATTTTTCCTCGCCGCAATATGCAGATATTATACTTGTGTCAAAGTCTTATCCACCTACAATTACTGAGACAAGACCAATTGCATTAACTTCATATTTTGTGAAGATTGCGGAACCCTTTATTGCAAAATGGCTTTGGGAGGATATTTATAACAAAAATGATAAAAAAAAAAAATCAGTTTTGGGAATAGACGAGACCTATCTACATGTCATTATTTGATTGAATTTCTACATGCTTTGTACAGTAATGTTGAAAAATTAATGATGCCTGTAAAAACTCGTTTTTATCATATTTTAAATACGTAGATGATTTAACACTAGTGGAGTGTAGATCCCAGCTACAAAGCCAAATTCAATCTCTTGAGTCATGGGCATCTGTGAATAATATGAAATCCAATACACTAAACTATTCTTCGATTTCATTTTCATTTTTTAAACTACCTTTACAACTACCTTTGTTTTATATCAATAATACACCATTATGCGTTCTGTAAATTAGGTGAAGATTCTTGTTGTTACAGTACAAAGTGACCTTAAATGGAATTTCACGAGACGACAATGATAAAGCAAAGTAACAGAAAATTATTAATTCTACGCAGATTGAAAGCTTACAACCTACATAAGCGTGACCTGTTTACAGTATATATTGGATATGTAATACCAATTCTTGTGTTCTGTGTACCTCTTTTTTTCTTCAAGTTTGACGATTAATCAGATTATTGGTATAGAAGTATACAAAACAGAGCAAGTCGAAAAATACTCGGATCAAGATATTTTTCATATGAAAATGCTTTGAAAATACTGGAATTGCCAACCCTGTCATCTCGTAGAGAAAATTTGCCCGAAGATTTTTGTTATTGCATTGGGGAAAAAAATATAATTTTTTATATCAATCGCGGTTACCGCCAAAGAACCCCAACAAATTCAACTTACGAGATGTGAAAAAGTACCAAGAATTTTCTCGTAGAACTAGGAGGTTTCAAATCACTGCTCTTTCTAATCTCAAACGCATACTCAATTTTCGTTATGCAAATCTAAATGTCTGACAAAGATCCCTATTACTGTGACACCCAATACCTGTATCAAACTTATAATTGTATATTATTGTTATTGAACCACTACCATCTTCGTTCTATGTTTACTATACTTTACATGCATAAGCTTTGTCCAATTCTCCAGCAACTTCTATCTTTATTTCTTAATATTTGTATTTCACTCTCACTCTTTCTCTTTCAAATAATGTAATCCTTCTCTCTTCTTTCTCTCTCTCTCTCTCCTCAGTATCGAATCTTTCTTTTCTCTATTATCTCCAATACTTACCTTCTTCAGAAATACACTAATTCTTTCTCCTTGTTTTCTATGACGCGCAGAGGTAGAATGACATGGTAAAAAACTGAATTCAAACTGAAAAGTGAAAACAGCAATATAGTACTGGCGTACGCACACAATATTTCCATACGGCTGATTAGCGCACGCAGTAACACAACCAAAATGGTGCATCGTGTGCGGCAGGCATTATGCTCACCAACCTGTATTATCATTTTGGAGAACATTGCTTTACCCATTGACATATTCATCCATCGCCTGTATATTCCTTATGTTTTTACAATTCGCATTTATAAGTATATCAGTTTTCTAATTCACAATAACCCATCATGCCCTTGCCACAATGATCAGGCCAGTGCCGTGCCGACGGGTCGTACGTGCCCGGCTCACTCAAGACGTCATTTGCTTACGTTATAGGACCTGTTCAAATCGAGCTACTGAACGCATCTCCAGTTATTAAAAGTATTATTTGCACTCTTCTTTTTGCAATTACGTTCTTAACGATATCACTCTAATCTTTCATAACTCGCAAAAGACAAGTCCCTGGCGCGGCCCTATATCGTCAGTAAATGGCGCCTCGTGTGAGCCATGCTTACATAATTATCTCCTCCGGAAAAGAAGTGGCAAAAAATCACTTTGCGTTTTGTATAGTTTTCAATTTTATTATTGTAACTCGTGTGGATTTAAATCAATAAACTTAATATTGAATTAATAACGATGACATGGGGTGTGTCTAACATTAATATCAACAGCATGCTGAATAGAATATCTAATTCAATTCAACTCAATTCAAATTTATTTCCACTTTAAAAAACACATTACAAAAATCAGTGTCAATTCATTGTTATAAATAATAGTGGCGGGATCATGAAAAGCACAAGAAGGCTTGTTAGAAATGATCCCTTATCTCCTCCGGAAAAGAAGTGGCAAAAAAATTTACCCCACCGCCAACACATAAAACCTTTTTAGAAAGTGTCATATTATTGATGCGTGATTAACACTGTCCATGAACTTCAGGGCCCCGTTTCATAAAACCTTGTCATCAATGACAAGTTGCAATAACTGTTATAAGCTACTGAAATCCTTGCATCTGATTGGCTGAGAGCAAATCTGTCGGTAAAAATCATACTGACAAGATACTTGATGAAACGACCCCCCCCCCTGAGTACTCATAATTATCATGTTTGACATCATAAAAATGACTGGAATACGATTATCCCGATCGTTAAACCTCGCGACAAAGCAACCCGCACCTCAATGCACCTCAAATATTTAAAAGAATTTAGCATTAATAAAAACGTTACTATGGGTACTCAGGGGCCCGGCACGCAATGAGGATCCTTTTAACATGGTCAGCTTCCCATTGTGCACTACTCTCCAGCTCGTCAAGTTCTAGGTAATTGTTTTCTTCAATTACGAGAAACTGCCACTCCGCTTGTCAATATAGGCAGTGATGATATGAATATTCGGATCTTAATCATTAAAAATATTGTGTACCAGACATAAACGAACAGTATTACTTTCACAGTTTCAATCGCCATTAAATTATCTGGAGCGCGACTGAAAGTCTGTGTTTGATTACTGTCAAAATGGCATTATGAGCTGTGATCTGATTGGTTAAAACTATACATCTATTCCAGACTGCAGGAGTAGATGTATAGTTGTATAGTTTCCTGTGATCTGATTAGTTAAAACGATACATCTATTCCAGACTGCGGGAGTAGATGTATAGTTGTATAGTTTCGTGTGATCTGGGGCCCGTTGCACAAAACTTGCGTTTAATCGCAACTCCTAAATATCAAATGCAAGTCCTAAATGCGCACTTCTGATTGGCTGAAAATAAAGTTGCGTTTGATTTTCCTAAGTTGCGTTCAAACGCAAGTTTTGTGCAACGAGCCCCAGATTGGTTAAAAGTATACATCTACTCGTCAGCGGTATGGATGTATAGTTGCACGTAATTATGACACTTTGGCCCGCTTGCTATACAACTATGCAACTATATATATGCGTAGCTCCTTACATTTGCACAGTATAGTTGCATAGTTTCCTGTGTTCTGATAAAACTAGAAATCTACTCGACAGTTGTATAGTTGGGCATATTTATGTCGTTTTCCGCCCGTCATAGGCGGGCTTCGTTTTGGATATGTGACGGCCCCTTTTAGAGGATTTAGCTATTGAAAGTTGCCATGGCTACGAAAGACACCAGGACGCAATCAAAGTTGTGAAAATCTCACAGTGCATTTTCACTTTAGCAATTTCTAAGGTCTTGAGTTCAATAACGAGAAATGGCCATCATGGTAAGAAGCGGATCCAGGATTATTTAAAGGGGGTCGCGGCAAAATACCGAGGAATGCCAAATTGGGTATAAACGGGGCACTGGCCGATTTTGCCCACGGTTGAATTTACCAGTGATCATGAAGGGAGTGAGGGTGTCAATGTATTTTGAGGAAATGATTAAGTCTTGTGACCAGGCGAAAACGAATATTGTCTCTTTCATGGTTTTACAATCATCGCGAAAACAACTTTGAGGGGAATGGATAGAAAGTGTATATGTCAGCTTGCTGTTATACAATCTTGTCCTGAATCACATCAAACGTCTTCATCAAGTTTGTCTGAAAAAAACTCTTGCCTTTCTTACTCTTCTTCTCTGTCAATATTGTGGCTCAGAAAGTTGGGCGATTGTGACAGCAGAAGATGTCGAAAATCTAGTAACAAAGACTTTTGTTTGAAACATCGCGATTCCTTAATAATGCTTTAAACCATATGATTAGAATAAACATTCTGAGAGGGGTTACTTGCATGTAGTCTGAGGGATATTCAGATCATACGTTGATAATAATAGGACCTACTGGATCTGAGTATATTCTATAGGGCATCATTTTAGAGACGAGATCAGATGGCAGTCTTCGGTAATTCTTCTGTTCCTGGCAATGTTCCTGTGATAGGGTCCGATGTCTACAAATGGTCGATCATTACTTCATTTTACGTTTTATTCATCCTGCTAACCATCGTCGGGAATCTCTTTGTAATTGTTGCGTACGCAACTGATGAAAAAATACGCAAAAAAGCCTCTAACCTCATCATCCTTCACCTCGCCATTGTCGATTTCGTAGTTGGCGCATTCACACTGACATTCAATTTGCTATATCTGCTCTACGACAGATGGATCTTTGGTCGTACCTTCTGTAAAGTGTGGGTGACATTGGACAACTTGACAGCTTCTGTTTCAAGTGCCATGATTACCTGCTTCACGACTGATCGGTTTTTGATGGTAATCAAAACCTTGGAGTACCGGGCTTTCCAGACGCGCACACAGATCAGGGTCGTGCTTACAATTGCTTGGATCCTCTTCGGGGGGATGAACGTCGGCTTGGTCTACGGTTGGGAGTCCTTTACAGGTCACGAAAGTAAAATAGACTACTCTGCAGATTGCGATGCAGAGTTCAGAGCCTACCCTGTGGCTGTGATCTTGTACAGTAGCTTTACCGGGTATGTTCCCCTGCTACTGGTCGCGGCGATGAATGTCCACATCGTGAGGCATCTTCGGCAGCAGGTCAGGAAGTTATTCAAAGACGATTCACAGAATTCTAAAACAAGAGATTGCAACTCGTTACACCCATCGTCAATCATCGGAGAGGTTTCAAATTATTGTGATCCGAATCATATGAGAAGCTACGTTGCAAGCCAGTCTGGTGTGATCATGCAAGAAAGAATTTCAGAAGAGAACAGTAACAGGACGGCAGCAAACATCACCCCACCGACGTGCTACAAATGTCAGGTAGCCAGAAACCGGTGTATGAAACACACCTTCTCGCATGTAAGGAAGATGAAGTTGATCCGCTACAGAAGGAACATTCGTGCTGCCATCCAACTTGATGTCCTAGTCACAGTATTCGCACTATGCTGGCTGCCGTTTGAAATTACAAGCGCAGTAGGTGCCTTCGGCAATAACGGTTGTGTCAGAGAGGTATTTTGGGAGGTGACTTCGAATCTGCAGTGGGCTAACTCGGGGATCAACCCACTGCTGTACGCTGCAACAAACCGTCAGTTTCGGATAAATTTTACCCGTTTTTTGTCTCTCCACAGATGGCGATAATAGTAAATTCTACTTCCTAGGACGTGTTCATGAAAATGTTTTATGTTCTTCTTTTTGTAACAGTAATGGGTGTACTGTATTTAAAGAAAAGAAAAAAGAAAAATGTATTAGACTTCTGTACGAAGGGTATTTTGACTACTACATGGAGATAGAAAGTTTTGGGCTCACATTACCCCCCCCCCCCCAACCTCGGCTATTATACACTCTTAGCAATATTCCACAAAAAGATGTTTGGTACTGCAGAATCGGAAAAATGGCGTTGAAGAGAGACATACAAAGCTCTTCATTTACTCATCAGAAAGCCGAAATCGAACAACAGAACCAGAAACTAAAAACCCGTTTTATATTTCTCGCGCTTTGTTCCTTTAGTGTCCGGTTATATTGTTGGATTTCGGCTTTTTGCTCAGTCTTGCGATATATATATATATATATATATATATATATATATATGTATATAAAATCTTCTGAAAAATATTGGACATTTCATGCCTTATGCGAGGTAATATTTTGTTGGATCACTCATTTTAAACATTTTAGCAGCAAATTTCTTAGCTGGGCAAGAAAATTCCACATTTTTCTTTTTGCCAGAATGGAGGTAACCTGGATTTAACCAATACTTCTAACAATTTAGAGGAATGGATCAACTAGAAATTCTACGTGAAGGGCCAAGCAAATTGTGAACAACCTCAAAGCACTGCCAATATATCATGCAAATCATGTGCACTTTTATTATAGCTTTGTTGAAATTCGCTATACTATATTAATCACCTCTTTAATCAGTTATCACAATAATATAACTCTAAACATTTTAGAACTTGTTTCGGGAGGTAAAACTATAAAGACACTGTAGGCCTACCACTTGCTTACCATGAAGGCCTTTAAAATTATCATAATAATATTTCACTTTGTTAAGTAGTCTGATCATAAATCTAAAATGTCTGTAAATAACTAATATGAATTATTTCATGCAATTAACTTCGCAAAATATTACCAACGCTTCCAGAAATATAAACTGTTTAGAAGTCTGGAAAAGTATGTGTTGGACGCTCATATTTTTTCATGCATCAAATGGAAAAGCTGTACCTTCACTAGCATCACTGTAACTATAATGTGCATTAAGGTACCAACTTTGTTTGCATTATGTTTTGGTGCTATATAGGATAGTGGCAGATCCAAGATTTTGTGAGGGATGGGCACAATATTCTGGATTTTTTTTTAAAAGCTGGCCGGGGGTGTCTTTTTCCAAGATTCTCTAAAATAAAGGTCATCAACGTTTTGGGGTATCTTTTTTTTTGCCAGGGGAGGGGGCCCAGTCCTCCGCCCCTGATAGAAAGAAGAACCATACAAATGACTTGACAGCCAAAAGGAACACTCTAGAAATAAATGGACTGACGTGGATCTGTGTTTAAACTCGGCGTAAAATCCAGTTATCTAAAATGATTGAATTTGATAGAATGGTGAGAGAAATGTAAATACACCATTACTCAATTCAATTCAAATTAACATTTATTTTCTTCCATTGATTTTGCAACATTCAACATTTGTTCAAATAGTACAATTTACATACATATAACGTAATATCAGTACAATCAAGAACAAGTTACATAGGGAAGAAGGCGCAGTCCCAATAAGCCATGGCAGATGCTTGTAGCGGGTACGCCTGAATACACAATACAATATGATTTAATACAGGAAAAGAGGAAAGGGACAGACAGAGAGAGGGAGAGACGAGGATAGGGAACTTGGAGTAAAGGGAAAGGAAGAGGACTGCAACATAGTAATAATCATCATAATGGAGTTGTATGGCATGCATGGATAATGCAGTGGCAAGATATACGGTGAGGGTAAAACATCGAAATATTCACAGGCATTCTTACAAAAAAGATACTGGAAACAGGTTAGAATGATAGTAATCGAGTATAATACATAAATAAACAAGCAGGGCATCATGAACTATAATCCGATATCATACACTTTTTTAGCTTCCATGAGAAGCTTAACAGAGACGCAGAATTTCTCATGGATGCAGGTAAATCGTTCCAAAGCTTAGGGCCGGTGAAACAGATATTATGTTGAAAAATAAGTTTACAATGTTTGGGAATATAGATTTCATCGGTTGATCTGGTACCATACTTATGAATATCTGAAACACGTTGGAAAAGGCCACAGAACTGGGAAGGTAATTGTGAGTTTAGACATTTATATAACAAGGTACACTTTTGAAGTTTATTTATATCTAGAATGCGAAGCAATTTAAGAGATTTATAAAGGATCGCTACTGGAGCGATATGATACGTAAAATCTTGTTTTGCAGTGTACATAGCTTCTTAACATCAGTTCGATATGTATTTGCCCATACTACGTTACAATAAGATAGATACGGGAGAATTAAGGTGCAGTGTAAAGTACGCAATATCTTTTGGGGTAGAAACATACTTAGGCGGTAAATAACACCAATGTTTTAAGCTATTTTGTTTTCAAGTTCATTTATATGATTTTTCCATGTTAATTTACTGTCTATAAAACACCAAGAAATTTAGTAGATTCAACTCTAGGTAAGATGCGATTATTTAGCATGATTTGTACAGAGCTAAAGTCTGGAGGCTTTGGAGAGTTGCAGAATATCATGTAGTTACATTTCTTGTAGTTGATTGTTAACTTATTAACAGCAAACCAATCGCAAACATTCAATAAATCAGTGTTTACAGTCTTACATAGAACATCAAGATTTTTATGAGAATATAGTAAATTTGTATCATCAGCGTAAAGGATAAAAGATAGAAGATTGGATGATCGGTGAATGTCATTTAAAAACATAATAAAAAGAAGGGGGCCTAACAGAGAGCCCTGTGGAACACCGCATGTAATTTCTTTAAAGTCTGACTGAGAAGAATTATAACGGGTACACTGATGGCGATTGCGAAGATAGCTATAAAAAAGATCGTGTGCAGTCCCACGAATGCCATAATAATTAAGTTTAGATAGTAAAATATTGTGGTTAATAGTGTCAAAGGCCTTTGACAGATCGATAAATACACCGATAGCGACCGAGTTGTCTTCAAATGCATCAATTATTTTGTTGGTAAGTTCCAAAAGTGAAAGTTGAGTTGAGTGTTCTTTTCGAAAGCCAAACTGATTTGCTAAAAGACATTTATGTTTTTCTAGAAAATTATATGTTCTATTGTAAATTATACGTTCCAAAATCTTAGAAAAAACAGAGAGTACTGAAATAGGTCTGTAATTGTTAACTTGTTCTTTGACTCCACTTTTGAAAATGGGGGTAACCCTTGCTATTTTCATTTTTTCTGGGAATTTACCGGTACTAAGTGATAAATTGAATATGTGGCACAGTGGTTTACATATTATATCAATAACAACTTTAACAATTTTGGGGGAGCATTCGTCTGGACCAGGGGCCTTGTTACTCTTAAAGGCTTTTACAATATTACATATTTCATTATCCGTAACAGGGGACATAAATAACAAGTTTGGGTTTGGTTCGGGTAGATATTGTCTAAAGTTGATATTGCTTTGGGGTGCGATATTACTTAAATTAGAACCGATATTCACAAAAAAATCATTAAAGGCATTAGCGATCTTTTGAGAATCTGTTGACATTGCACCATTACATTCTAAAGTACTTGAAATTTGTTGTCTTTTCTTGTTTAAAACTGAGTTTATTAATCGCCACATACCATTAACATTATGTTTATATTGATTAAATTTGTCTTTATAATAGTCGATTTACGCCTGTTTATTCAACGAATTCACTCGGTTACGTAATTCCTTGTACTTCTTTTCATTAATTTTAGACGGATTATGAAGAATTTTTTTATATAAAGTATTTTTATAATGAATTGACTGTAATAAATCATCAGTCATCCATGGTTTTAATTTTCTTTTATTTCTTTTAGGCGTTTCAAAAGGAAAATTCTTATCATATAATCTGTGGAATTTTGCCATAAATTCATCATAGGCTTGACTTGCGTCCTGTATAAGCATGATGTCATCCCAACATGTATTCTCAATTTCATTTTTAAAATTAATTATATTATTTGATGAAAACATCCTACGGGGAGCAATGTCCGGTAAGGTCGTCACTTGAGCAGATTTAATAGAAGTTATATGGAATATTGGTAAGTGATCAGAAATATCGGAGTATAATAATCCGCTTGTAGTAGGTAAATGGAATTTGATTGGTAATTATATTATCTAAGATGGTAGCAGTAGACTCAGTTATTCTTGTCGGTCTTTGAATTAGTGGGATGAAAAAGTTACTAAATAGACAATTTACAAAGTTTTGTACTTGATTATTTGAGTAATGCTTCAAAATATCTATATTGAAATCACCCATTAAATATATTGATTTATTTTCGATTCAGAGAGTAGAAAGAAGTTCATCGAGCCCATCAATAAATTTGTTAGTGTCCAAGGACGGTGCCTTATATAACACGCCTACAATAATATTTCTTGCAGAGGTCTGCTTAATTTCAACAAACAGGGAATCACACAAGCTTTCACTTAAAACCAAATCGTTGCGAATGGAAAAAGAAAACGTATCACGAATATACAGTCCAACACCGCCACCTTTGGCATACTCTCTATTGTTTTGGAATATTTACAAGAGAGTTACTTCGTTTAAGCCATGTTTCAGAAATTGCAATTACATCAAATTTAAATTTAAGTGAGTTAAGACAGTCTGTAATTGAATCAATTGAATTTAAAAGACTTCTTGCATTGAAATGTATACTTGAAAAGGTATCACTGCTTGGAACACCAAACACTTCATTAAATTTCTCAGAATGGTAATATTGGGAGTCGCCTAATCTCTCTGTATAAAATTGAAAGTCAGGGTCTACATCATCGTTTCTTACAAAATTTTCATGTGCTGCAAATGGGTCGAAATGTAAATGAGATAGACGATCGAAGCTGTCATCAATAGCAGAAGTATTTGAGGTGAATGCATCACAAAAGGCAGGGCTGTTTAAGTGATTAAAAGGGAAAAGGTGTTCAAAGCAGGATTTACAAGAGGAAAAATAGTGGTTCCATTCATGACTAGGATACGATTGATTACACATGTGACAATAATAAAAGTTGTTACATAATAAGGTATGATATGTATCTGGTTCAGTCATTTCATCATCCATAGACAATATAAAAGGAACCTGACAACGTTAGGTATACAAATGCAAATAAACAAAGTGGCACACGTGCACTTATAAATAGCTTGTAAAGATACACAGCACAGTCATGATAGTCGAGAGTTGAAAAAAATCCAGTACCCTATAAATTTATACAGCAAAAGGAGATTGCAGATCACAAGACAAATGGTTTGATTACATACACTCCATGAGGAAAATTTGGTTGCAGTATTAGAGAGAAAGAAGAAAAAGAAGAAAAAGAAGTTAGATAAAGGTGTTCTGTCAACACAGGCTATATATGTCATGTACATGAGTATGCATACTGAAAATGTATTGGAAAACATTTAGATTTAGCACGATATCAAAATTCCATCTCAGAGAAGACAATACAAAACCACTTGCATCGGTTTTGTCCATTGAACAAGAAGCACGATGGTAACATGTATATACAGGGTGTCTAAGCAAAACTATTATACAGCAGACAAGAAAAAAAAAATGAACCGAACTGACCCGGCAGTGGGAGTAGCTGTTCACTTGGGCTACATTTAATTGTACAAGACTGTAATGAAATGAAATTTCTGGGCTCTTTGTGCCCTTGTGAAGATGCATTCTCCTTGTAATAAAAACAAAAACGCAAATACTTTTTTGGGGTTAATATATAGACAACAAAAGGAGAAAGGCAGCTGTTCTTGTTCAGTAGACAATATACACATCTTTATAATTCCTTTACAGATTCATTTTTTTTTAACTACAAAGAACCAACACAATGAAGAAAAATACATCCATGTAGCGATAACAATCATCCTTGAATAAGCAGCTCCATGATCAAGAACAAATTCTCAAAATGGCAATAAACAAAGATATCAGCGAGATCATGGTGGTGATGTCTAGAAAATATATGCAGTATGAATGTTTATTTCAAAATTATCTCACCGGATGTCACTTGTACTTGCTCCATGGTGCCGCTTTTACCCCCTTCTCGCGTGTTTCGAGGTGAAGTCGTGTACCAACGAGACGAATTCGCGTCGATTTGCCCTCTCGATGTGATGTAGAAGAATACTTTTTCTCCAATATCGTTCATCTCGATAATAGGGCTGTCCGTCATCTGCCAGCTATTTTAAAACTGTCTTAAAAGGAAAACATTAATTATAAAGGCCATAAAAAGGCTGTAACAATATGGACGTAAGATCTTGTTAGCGTTTAATCAAACACATTACCTTAGTTTCACAGCATATTATCTAATGCAAACTAACGACGACCGTGTCCCTTTGCGTAGTTTTTTTTTTTTTTTGGGGGGGGGGGAATGGAGCATGGGCCGCGGAATCGGGGGGGGGGGGGGGTGTTCCGCGTCTGAGTAGACACGTTAAGAAAATCTCGGGAAAAAGGCTCGAAAATTGTCATTAATGAGTGAAATCAGATCAGCCCCCCCCCCACTTTAAAAAACGCTCCGCGGCCCCTGTGGAGTAAAAAAAAATCGTTGAAATTACTCAAAAAATATATGTCAGCAGATTGCCTTGATAATTTAAAGTATTTGTCACAGGAAAATTTCAGTAGAATTTACTTATTTTGCTTAATAAATTTGTACTCATTTAAATTGAGTTACATTAACGTAAATAATTAAAGTATTGTTATCATGATAGATAACTAAAAAAAAAATTATGACATGTTTAAACTTGTACCCATCTACTGACACTTTTTCAAATTACATGATTTAGGATTTAACCAATTATCTATCATCATCACCAACAAACACTATTACTTAAGCTTTAATTCGACAACTATTGAAAGGGCTCCGAATTCAATAAATACTCGATCGTATCATCTTTAAAAGAAAATTGGTTGACAATTTTCCTGAAATATCAAGTTTTGATTTGTTTTGAATTGAGTGACAATTAAAAATTGTCTTATCTTCTTATCTTTGCTTAAATGAATTAAGAAATATTTTAAACTTCTTAAATTTTCATTCAACCACAAAAAAAAATTATTTTATTTAAAGAAAGAGATTAATTTGGTCTTAATGAATATTCATGAATTATGTTACTACTTATATTACGCACTGCATCAGTCTTCACTTGAAAAAGATAAGTACAATCAACATAAATTGTTTGAGTATACATATGACTTCTTATTTTGAGTAACATTACTAAATTGATACAAGTTGAAATTACTTAAATTTTCTTTTGTATTTATTTTACTTTAAAATTTCACGTATATTCTACTAAATTGAAAGTTTGAGATAGTAAGACTTAAATCGAGTGCGTAAGTGGCAAAACTTATGTTTTGAAGTAAATTCTACATGGGAAAAATAAGTCAAAATTACCAATTGGCATATTATTTTTTACAGTGTACATGCTACCTGCTTGAATGGCAAAAAAGAAGGACAAATAAAGAGAAAAAAGAAAGAAAAAGGAAGGGGGGGGGGGGGGGGTGAGAACAAGAAAATAAGGCCCGTATTCTCGAAAGTGGCCTAGGTTAAGCCAGACTGCTACTGATTTATGGAAGGCCATTTGTCAACCCCTAATTTTTGTATATATTACTATATTTATTTAAAAAAAATAAAGACACAAAATTATTTCCTGGCATTAAATTAGCATCAGAAATCAAGTCTATCGTGAGGTTTTTGTATTTGCATTTAGTTCCAGATCTAGAGGAGTCTATGGTGTTTTTCTAGGATTAAAAGTGGGTGACATCTACACACTTAGGTGGGGGCTTAACCTGCAAGAAATATAATTGTCCAAGACAGGCCTTTTGTAAAGAGATCAATGTTTGTATGAATGATCTTACGCTTAAACGAATGCTCCAACGCAAAAAACAAAATCATTTGAGCCTTTTGGAGTTTCTGAAGTGTGTCGATACATATAAAAGGATATAGCTATACTGTAATTTTGTAGTATTACCTATTTGACGGATTTTTCGGGGTTTTGTTTTTTGTTTATTGTTTTTTGCTTTTGTGTATATGTATTTGGATATATTTGCTTTTTAACAGGAAAAAGAAAAAAAAAAGAAAGAGAAAAGAATTAAAACAATTACATTTCCCTCTGATATCCGGCATGAAGTGTTACTAAATGATAATATAGTTGTTTTCAATATATATAAAGGCAAAACAAGAATTAAAAAGATAATAATACCTGAAGGTAATAAACCAAACTTCTGCCACATTATGTCCTGCAGTAAATCGGATACTGGGGCCAGTAAATGGATATCTATCTTTTATTGGTCAACGGTTGGAGAGAGTCTCCTTCGCGGCTGGTGATTAGTTGTGGGTGACTTGAGGGCCAAAACCTGTACTACCCCAGGCCCGTCTATCCCTTCTAGATTGTCAGTGACCCAGTTATTCGAGGAGCGGGGACCTTTGTGTGACTAGATTTTAGTTCAATGCCAAGCTATTTGATACACAGCATAATCTAAATAAATACCTGTATTTTCATGTGTAACAATTCATGCTTCCTTGTAGTTTTAAACCATTGATCATTAGATTTTCAACTTTTTCCTATATTCTACTGTGCTATATACATGTATATATTTTCGTAGTTCTGTATGTAAAAATGCGTAACAAATTATAATCATTTGATACAGATATGGTTTCATATTGCCAAATAGACATAACAATGATCTGCGTATCAATGCGCCAGATTTGGCTATTTCAAAGACTATATAAATGTATTATATTTGTTATTTTATGTACTGCACTGCACTTCTCCCGCCTCGAACTGGGGTTTACCCAAGTGTTTAAAAATTAATATCAATTAAAAAAAAAAATGAATTCTTTCTTGTGAAATTATTCGCATCTGTCGTTATACGCACTAATAGAGCGCCTCCCCGCGGCTTCTGAGTTGCCTAGGTCAAACTAAACCGAGAAGTCTGCTCAAAGTACCGAGCCGGACTGGTAAAATTTTGCCTTTTGGGCGAGGAGGTGTTAACTTTCTGTTACATGCGTATGACAGGTGTACCAAAGCTTGCGCGCGCTGCGAATTTTCTTCTCAATTTAGGCCTTGTATATTGTAAGGATCCCCCCTTTTTCCCCCTCTCACCTTATGTAATATATAAGGCTTTGTCTGCTACAGAAAAACAAATTAATATATAATTAAGTCATAAAAAGGCTTATTTTTTAACAACGCAACTGAGATGGCGTAAATATTTATATTTTGAATGACAGCGCCGTAAAAATCAAAAACCAAAAACAACAACATTATAGGCACCTTTCGAGAATATGGGCCTAAGACAATAGGACCCCACAACCCCGTAATCGCTGGCCTTATTAGCATTTTTGGATCGTCGAAGACTCAGAGATATCAGAGACCAGAAAAGCCGCTTTGGAATTGTATTATATAGTCAGGCTCACTACCCTTTAAAACAAAACAAAGGGGATCATAAACATATGTCCACTGCTTTGACACAAATAAATTATCAGAGTTATAACAATATGCCAAAAATCGTCCTTTTCTTTTTTAGAACAATAAACAATATGAATCTAAACATTCATCCATAGAGGAGTGGACAGTATAACAAATGCATAATTCCTTCATCTATAGAAGAATGGACAATTCATATTGAAGTCCATGTTTGCATAGAAGTCTTCAAAAAAGACTAGACCAAATAAAATACATGTGCATGTATATATAAATTTGCATTAAGCCTAGTGCATTGCTTCAGATAGTTCAACTTGAGTTAACTTTATGTTTATATACAAGGAGTAATTTCTAACCTGCTATGAAGTTACGCATTTTACCTAAGTGCGAAAGGTAAACAAATAACTAAATTTGCTTCTAGTTCATTTACAGCACAGACGAGTCTAGCAATAAATTATCAAGATACCTTATAACAAGATTAATATTTTAAACCCAACAAATTGTTATGTATTAGAAAGTCCTAAAACATGTAATTTGTATGTTCAAATAAACAAGCATCTTTCCTATGCTAGCTGTTGCACACTAAATTGAATGCACAAAGAAAAACATTGTGTGACCGTGAGTGTGACCTTGAGTATAAATTCAAGTCACGTCTCTATCACAAATTTACTAAACTAAAGGCTACCTAATAGAATCAATGACAACCTCTTCTATTTGCTTTATACCTGATTTTACATCTAGTCAAATTATTTCTGACAAATCTATGCCAGAATTGAAAGTAACAAACCATTACTCAAACCATGACACCACACTAATATGCTATAGAATCATGCATATACTAATATCAAGCTCGTAGCTCAACTTTTGTTCACTTCATAAACTCAATAATTCCTACAACTTTCCTACTACTTTTGCTCAAATGATATGTCAAAGTGACTTTAAACCATCATCACCTCTATTCAACTTTTACGACTTCACATTTTAACTTCGTAAAGTACAGCTACCCCGTTTCAAGTGTGCATAGTGATTACGTTCATTACGCTTCCACTCTGTGTTAATTACACATACCTGTGTCCATTACATACACAGCGTGTTCATTACACATACACTTGTGTTTATTACACTTCACTTATACACTAACTTAAATTCACTTTTTCTCCTTAGTAAAAAAATATCTTTATCTTTTAGCACCTGTAACAAATATAATATTTTAATCATTAAACTCACTTCTTTGGCGGCATTTCCTGGCCAACTTGAAACAAAATAAGAGACTTTCGTCTCCCAAACGTTTTTCTCAAACATGTCAAACGAAAGAAACGTGGCGTCTGCCAAATGGTATAATTTCAGTAGAAGAATAGGCATAAATTAACAAGGCTTCATGGTAGCATCAAAGTGACAAATTGCATCTTGCAAATTACAAGGAATAAAAATTCAACAAATGACAAAACAGATAATTTCAAGATTTGCTCTGCAAACCAATTTTATTGGCCTTCCGACCCAACTCCACGATGCCAGTGCCCCCTTAATGACTGGACCGGGTGGACCCACATTACGCCACTGGTCGTGACGCCATGCTGTAGAAGTCCAACACGATTTCGAGGCCCAACATTCCAATATTAAAAATAATATCTGCCAATCAAGTCATATGAATTATCCGTTATCCAAGAGCAAAGAAATGTCAGAGTTCCGGTGTTCTACTTCTCTTATTACGCTCATGACTTCTGATAAGCACACAATGTCAAATCTGATGAACTATATGACGTGAGTTTGTTGTATAGCTATATGCTCATCACTCTAAATGACTTCATGATTGTAATCTTGTTTGAGTAGAAAATAAAAAGAAGACAAATGATAAAACTCGACAGCGTATACAATAAAGTCATGTTGAGGTTGTACGTGTATTGTATGTTTTATGTTCCTTCCTGTCATTTTTTTTACACATTCGGATTTCAAGTACACGGCTTTTTGTAAATTGTATGTGGCCTATATCATTAAGGCTTACTACAACAGTATAATTACTACTGTACAAATAAGGTGAAGACAACTATTATACCTTAGGTTTTCCTGTCCAATTTCGTCAAAATAGCACCCAAATGGTCGATAACAGCACTCAATTAAGAACGAATTTGAATAACGATCAGGATCATCATTCGATTTACAAATAATTTGATTCAATTGGATTTTTTCATCGTGCGATCGCCAACTTTTGTCAAACCGAATTGAAATAACACCACTCAACTTAGAAGATCAGGTGAAGAGCATTCAATTTCGTCTGAAAATGTAAACTGCATGCGTTTGAACATTCAATTCCGTCTACAGGCGAGCATCTATGGAATGTGCGCAATCCTTTTCATCCAAATTATATTTTTGTATTTGTATTGTTTATGTTCATTTGAATAATTTGTGTACGAAAGGAGCGAGTAGCTTTATAAGAAAAGGCCTATTATTGTCACTTTCCCTTTATGATCTCGTTGTAAGAGCAACACACAGCACTCTTAGCACGTATATATGAAGACATAACCTGAAAAACCCTGTCTTGGGTGGGGGGGGGGGGGGGGTGATGGTTTGGGAGAGATGGAATGATAACCCCCACGTGTTCACAAATGAATATAACTCCCATTGTGAGAATAGGGGAAGTTCATTGCCACCCCCCCCCCCCCCCGCCTTCATAATGCGTATACTGTATATTGTCCTGGTAGTTCTTATTTGAATGTTCTATGTGCTAAGAAGCAAGCCTGAAAACGAAATAGAAAACCTAAATGCGGCCAAAATCTAAGGTAAAGCAAACTGGCACGAATTTGAATGACGAATGTGTATTGCCAAACTGATTAACATTTTGACCAATTTGAAAACGTTGTCGTTTAAAACTGAATGCAATTTGACGAAGATGAATGTTCTGGAGTTTAAAATTGAACCGTGAGAACAGCAGGCTTACAAAAATCACTCGAACTTGAATGACATATAATGCATATGCCCGCTATTTTGACGAAATTGGCCGGGAAAACCTATATTTCCACTACTAATACTACTACTACTACTACTACTACTACTACTACTACTACTACTACTACTACTACTACTACTACTACTTCTACTACTATTACTACTACTACCACCACTACTACTACTACTACTTCTATAACTATAATTATTCTACTATTAATACTGCTTCTACTTTATACCGCTACTGGCAGTACTGTAAATACTAATATTAGAATATTAAAATCATTAACATTAAAAGAAAACACACCGCCAACGGCAGAAAGTATTGAAATTATTTCAGCATAATGAAAATATAATTAATGATTTAATCAAACATTCTGAAACTCATCCTTATGTTAAGGAAGGTTCCACCCGATTTTCTTAACCCATATGATTAAAAAAAAAAGCAAATGCCAGTGAACGACTAAAATATTTTTTAGGGATAATGTCAGTCTTCATACCATTCATTAAAATGTGAATAGATCTTCATAATGTACTCGTAAATTAATGGAGAATCGAATTAGCATCCTTTTTCTATCGATTTATTTCTTCAAAAAGTACGATCACTACAATTCAGTACCATTCATAATGTAGGCCAAACGATGAACTAATTGAGAATAGTAGAAGCTTTTCTTTCTTCTATCGATTTTGATCTTTAAAATGAGATCAGGGGAGCTGTGAATGATGGAGAGTTCCAGTGGCCTACTTATTTTGCTATAGGCTTTCTTTCCGCCAAAGGTATAAAGATCAGTTTGCTATCTATAGATAAGCTAATGAGGCTATGGACAAAACCCATTGACATGACTACTTAGGCAATAAGTAAGCTGATAATAAGGATGACTACAGAGTCGAAAAGATGATAGCTTTATTATTGTTGGAAGAATCTTTGGTAGTAGGATATTAACATTGCCTCATCGACTGCCAACTTTCATACAGCTATAAAGAA
This sequence comes from Heliocidaris tuberculata, assembly GCA_025618425.1. NCBI lineage: Eukaryota > Metazoa > Echinodermata > Echinoidea > Camarodonta > Echinometridae > Heliocidaris > Heliocidaris tuberculata. The sequence goes on from CM046841.1 coordinate 40,099,717, forward strand.
AAGAAAAAGAAGAAAAAAGTGGGTCAATTATTACAAATTGAGGGCATCCCACTGACTTCAATTTTTTTCAATCGTTTTCTTTTCTCTCTCTCTCTCTCTCCACTCCTCTCCTCTTTCCATAATTTTCCTATAGCTCTTGGTAGATATATTCCCTCAGATCCTTGGCCCCCATCCTGTCATAAGTTACTTTAGGGTTATGTTTTATTTCCAACCAGTAGATCTACATCTGTAATAATAGAACTATAGCAATTCGTTCTCGTATCATGACCACCATCATCAGCATCATCATCATCATTATCATCATCATCACCATCATCATCATAATCATCACATTATCATATAACTTCTACAAGCGCTTCCAAATGCGTTTTGAAATTATTATCCCGGCTACAGGTCCGGTAGCTGTTATCAGCGCACACTAGCATTTAAAAGAATAAATGCTACCGAGTAGCATTCTTACTACACCTGGGTCGAAAGTGGCAAATGTAGATTAATGCCTTAATTGCCAAAGTTATCAAGATGTAGCTTAGATGAAACAATGACAAGAAAATGACAAGACTAGGGAGGATAAAGCGTTTTAGTCACTGAATCCAGACTCTGAAACATGGGATAAAATTCATTTGAGAAATTTTAAAAGTTCAGTTGACTCTCGCGTGCGGTCTTTTTATTTTAAACTCTTTCATAAAGCTATAGCACTAAATGATTTCTTGCATAAAATTAAAAGGAAGGACTCCCCGAATTGCACATTCTGTCAGACTCATCCAGAAACTCATGTTCATGTATTCATTGAATGTCAACATGTGAAAACCATTTGGGATGAGATCGTTAATGTAATTTCTCGAAATACCAAGAAGATTTTAAACCCCTCCTCTTTTGAAAAATTCTTTGGGCTTCAAGATGAAAAATTTATCACATATATTTTCCTTATCTTCAAATATTATATTCATTTATGTAAATTCAAGAATAGTTTACCCTCATTTCAAGGATTTAAAGTGTATTTGAAGGGTTGTAAAGAAACTGAGTATCGTATAGCTAAAAGGAAAGGAAAACTTGCACTTCATTTTCGTAAATGGAGGTTTGATTTGTGATGTATACATGTAGGTCTTCTTCTTAGAGGCTGTATCCCTAAATATATATTAGAAATACACTAGTTCTACTAATATTTTTCATGCTGCTCCAATTTGATTCTAGGTTAAAATATGTTGATTTTTGTTTTGTTTTTGTTTTTTATTGTTTTTTAATCATGTTCTGATGACTTTGTAATCCTCTTGTATTGATCAATAAAAACTTAATGAAAAAAAAAAAAAAAAAAAAATTTTAGTCAAGTAATTTATTGATTTATGAAACATATTGCTTAATTTTTTGACGCCATGCGTCTTCTTAAGGAGACACATGAAAAGTGCATGTCATACATATATATTTATATTAGGGTCAATAAAATACAAGCTGAGATTTTCAATAGACTCCTCAGCTTATATTTCTCTACTATGCATAATTAATACTGAAATTAAGATTAAGATTAAGATTAAGCGTAATTGTTAATTATATGTAATTACTTCATATTTTCAAAATTTTCCATTTATGTAAATATTTCTTATCGTAATTTTGTTCGATATTATGTTATATCACCTGGTATATACATGTTTGTTTGTTACATGAAACACAATAAGACATTGTGGAAATAAAGAAGCCTTGAAATGTAAAGAGGACACCACAAACGATTTTAGACACACACATACACACACACCCGCGCACACACGTCACTACCCATGCACACATACCCGCGCACACCCCCCCCCCCCCACCGACAAATAGGAACCTTTATGAAAACTCCAGTTTACATAATAAACGTGTCCCTCTAGCGACTCGTTCAAGCCAATCTTTCCTTAAAGGGGAATTAAAGAGAATTGCTTTTTCGCGGAAGCAGAAAAATAAGAAAATATTAGTAAATGTTTCTGAAGAAAAAAATGCGGACAAAGAACAAGAAAGTTAGGAATTTTTGGAAGCTGAGATCACTACTGAAATAGGGAATGCACCATCGGCAATACGGTCATGAATGAAAATAAACTCGAATCAATCAATCAATGAAATGACCAAAAAGTGTACCCAAGATATTCAAAGTATTCCTTTTCTGATTCCCTCTCGGGTGGGCATATATAAAATATGTCAGCTACGTGTATACTATATCATGGACAAAGAGTATAATGTATCATTAAAATGCAAAAAAGAGACTACTTATTTTTTTACATAACAAATTTGGGGATTAACCTTGTTAATAACGACTGCATTGCCAATGGGAGGTCCCCATATCATTAGTGATCTGAGGGTAAAAGCTCCACGTTTCACACTCTCTGCTTCCATTCACGGCAAGTTTCTATGATGGCTTCAATCCCCTTTACGAAACATGTCCATCCAATGAAGGATTAAACATCATAATTTATGTACGCGTATCTTATAACGAAGCATTACAGACGACCTCCTCCATATAATGTTCAATGTTCTACTATCCATCAAACGAAAGGCAAGTCAAAAACACACAACAGAGTATCAAACTTATGACTTCGGGAGGAAAGACGTGATGGTCATAGTGATTAAAATTGTTTTTTTCCGTCCATGCAGGCAGCTTGGGGAAGCATGCTCAGGAAAACATTTGCACTCATATTCTTTTTTTAAATTATTATTTTTTTAAAAATCTGTTGTATTCATTATTGTTACAAAATTTTGTGTTCGTTGTCAAGTATATTTGCATATGGATTTGCCAAATAAAATGATGATGATGATGATGATGATGATGATAATAATAATAATAATAATAATAATAATAATAATAATAATAATAATAATAATAATAATAATAATAATAATAATAATAATAATAATAATAATAATAATAATAATAATAATGATAATAATAATAATAATAATAATAATAATAATAATAATAATAATAATAATGATAATTGGGGGGAATGGAGCATGTCCCGCGGAACACCCCCCCCCCCCCGATTCCGCGGCCCATGCTCTAGTCTGAGTAGACACGTTAAGAAAATCTCGGGAAAAAGGCTCGAAAATTGTCATTAATGAGTGAAATCAGATCAGCCCCCCCCCACTTTAAAATACGCTCCGCAGCCCCTGTGGAGTAAAAAAAAATCGTTGAAATTACTCAAAAAATATATGTCAGCAGATTGCCTTGATAATTTAAAGTATTTGTCACAGGAAATTTTAAGTAGAATTTACTTATTTTGCTTAATAAATTTGTACTCATTTAAATTGAGTTACATTAACGTAAATAATTTAAGTATTGTTATCATGATAGATAACTTAAAAAAAAAATTATGATATGTTTAAACTTGCACCATCTAACATTCACTGACACTTTTTCAAATTACATGATTTAGGATTTAACCAATTAACTATCATCATCACCAACATACACTATTACTTACGCTTTAAATTCGACAACTATTGAAAGGGCTCCGAATTCTATAAATACTTGATCGTATCATCTTTAAAAGAAAATTGGTTGACAATTTTCCTGAAATATAAAGTTTTGATTTGTTTTGAATTGAGTGACAATTAGAAATTGTTTTAACTTCTTATCTTTGCTTAAATGAATTAGGAAATATTTTAAACTTCTTAAATTTTCATTCAACTACAAAAAAGAATTATTTTATTTAAAGAAAGAGATTAATTTGTTCTTAATGAATATTCATGAATTATGGTTACTACTTATATTACGCACTGCATCAGTCTTCACTTAAAAAAGATAAGCACAATCAACATAAATTGTTTGAGTAATCGGTATAGCCACAATCAGGGTGCAAAACCATTTGCACTTGGGGTCCAAAAATGAAGTATGCAATGGAGTTGTTTCATCAACCCCAAATTGTTCATGAATACCCTTGGGTTAACACCCTGCAATATCCTGAAGGAAACTATCTTGTTATCATTTTATGAACAGCAACACAACGGGGTGAGGTAGGTGTTACGGACACTACGCAAAACTACAAAAATTGAATTTTCCAGCATTATTTACCTTAATACTAAAATATTTTGCACTTCTTTTTGGAATTTAATGGCAATTTGTGAAAAATAAAACAATTCGCACTCACTTCAGTCCATAAAATAGATGCAGTATACACATCATTGGCAACGAAAGGTCAAATCTCATAAATGCCAGTTATTTCAAAACCTGAAACTTTTGAAAAAGCCAACCAAACACTGGTAAATGAGACAAATTCCAAACTTTAGTCCTATCTGTATACACATAAAAACAAATGAACTTGCTAGGAAGGCTTGTTCACTATCATAAGTTGTCCAAAATAACTTATGTACAATTTCCAGTAGGGTGTTACGGACACTACATAGTATACAATGTTATTCATTGGTGCAATATTTATGACTCATATTTGCATTTGCTTTTTTCCTGTCATTATTGTTGTGGCTGCATATCTTGATGCCTAATTACAATTTTAAATCCAATAGAAAGTATCTTTTCAAATCTGTTCATTGCAATTTTTCAGTCTGAGATACAAAAGCTGAAAAAAAAAAAAAGTAAAATGCATCTTCAAATTGAAAAAGTTGATAGAATTAGTTAATACTACTAAACTTTTGTACCCAAAACATACTTTTACACTACGTCCATATAAAAAACAGACACTCATTCTAATTTAGTGCATATCCTGCGCTATATGATGTCAAGATTAAGTACTTTACAATTGACTTTAGCCTGTTACGGACACTACAGGTCACTTTGCTATTGACATACATGTATATTCATTTATCAAGTACCTTTAAAGCGGGGTGAATAGGAACAAAAGTGGAAAAAAAATTCTTGGTAATTTCATTTTCAAAGTTATAATGTAAACTCATCAAAATTATTTTGAGTTATGTAGTGCATACCTCTAGCTGACCAATAATGACTTACATGATGGGAATTAATTAATATTTACCCCAGTGTGGAATATGATATGATGTTCTGAAATATGTTTACAAAATTTTATCTTCAGACCTACTGAAGTGAATCATCAGATTTTGCAACAAGACCTCACAAATATGGTCTTGCATATAATTCATGTGAAAGAAATTGATGGCAATAGGGTTTATATATTTTTTCTTCATTTTCCTTATTTACATTTTTTGTTTCCTGAATAACTGGGGTGAATAGGAACAGACTACCAAGCAATTATGATTCAGACTTTCTGATGCCAAAACATACCTTAAGCACCTAAATACATATCACATATGTACCATAGACATAGTAATCACGATATTTTAGATGTACAATGTAGATCGAGGTATGAAAAGCCTGAAAACTCAATGGCATTCTTAGAACAGTCATTTCCAGGCTCCTTAAGAACCCCAACACCCTACATGTACATGTATCTGCTATAGTTTGGAAAATATTACTTCACACAATAAGTTAAATTAAATAAATCTAAAGACAATCTATACACATTCCAAATAGGATTATCCATCAAATACATCATGGGGCCATTATCTTAATAAAAAGTATGAAAATTCAAATACTAGTTTTCTGATTCCCCTTCATTCCCCTCCAATTACCCAACAGCTATTGTTTACTGCCAATAATTTGCAATGCCTGTTTTCCCATATCATTTCTGTAATCAAGCAGCTCTAAAGCCATGATGCAAACTATATTAAAACAAATTCCATTTTCACTAACACACGGTACCGTTTTGATGCCTGTAATGATTTAAAGCAGATATTCATTGATTTTTAAAACTGACTTAATTTTCATTATTGCGTAGGTGAAGCTTAGACCGGACAAGTTTGTCAAAATTCGACGCTTGCGACGCTTCAAAGTAATGATTATTATCAATTACAAATTGCTGAAATACAGCCCCGACATAGCACCTGAACAGCTCTCCGAAAGCCGCTGAAATGTGTGACGTCAAAGGGAGGACGTTAATTGCACAAGCAGACGATGTCCCATAACATCTCACATATTTTCAGTGCCTGTTTTGTCATCTTCTCTTCAGTTATTTCACTTCACTAGCGTTAGTCTAAATGTTTAATCCATATATTGCCTCACTCTAAACCCCGTGCATGGGTTTATTTGGATGGAAAATGAAGCGTTACAAGAATAAAGCAATCAGTTGCTTGTAAACAAAATAGACGCCATTGCATTCACAGCTGCATACACCGCTGGACGTTCGGCGTTGAATGAGGGATAAATACCGTCCTTGCAATCATTCAGCGGGCTTTTCAATTTGAAAGTGTGGTTTCTTTGATTGTTCATTAACCCTCATCCTATATATTTACAAACAAAAGATTTCAGTAATCAGAATCTGTTTCATTCCCATTTTAGAATGGCGTGAAATATGGGCACGTTTGAATACACTAAATTCTTTATAATTTGAGAAATAACTGCACTGCACTTATGTTCATTCTTTATGGGACGTCGTCTGCTTGGACAGGATTGTTCCCTTTATTGACGTCATTGAAACATTGTTATTTTTTCGGCGAAGCGCTCGTATATCGCAGATGCTGGGAGGTAGTTTTATTTGTATTATTGTTTAATTACCTGATATGTAGTTGACTTTAAACTGATACGATTGCTATCTGTTAACTTGCCAGTTTCTAGTGATACATTATTTATCATATTTGTGATTTTCTTTGAATGTGTACTTTAAAAGATAGGCCTTTGTCAGTTGTCATTTAAATTTATGATAATGCATTCTGATGTTTCTGAAAGCATTCTCTTTTCAAAAACCCATTTAGTACAAACCCCTTCCCCAATAAATTTAAAAGTATTCGTATACAAGTAACAGTTTAAAGAACATATATTTCATAATTTTCCATTCTGTTCCCATTCAACCCACCACCGGGGTGAATAGGAGGAGTCACAATATTCCATATAAAAATTAAATCTGATGCTGATGGAATTTCTTTTACATGTCAATAGAAAGGTAGCATGAATAGACATTTCATGGTGCCAAAACATTTGCCACTGGCGATGTAATGAATATGTTGTGAGGCAAAATGTGTCGAAACTGTTCCTATTCACCCCGTTTCATGGTTTGAAATGATAACCATGTGTTTTTCTTCTGCCAGCTTTGGTCTATGAATATTATTTGGTCTATTGCTGAAATAAGAACATTTGAGAGATGATTCCTATGATCAGTTTATATAGGAATTCTTGTAATCTAGGGTACAAAAGGCTAAAATTCCAATAAACCACAATCTCAAACTGATAACACTTCAAATTGTCAGGGTATCTGAAAATTTTTACACAAAAGACATTAATTCTGTTTTAGTGCATAAAAATGTAGTATGATGTCAAAATTAACTGTCCGTAGCTTGTTACAGATACTACAGCTCATACTAGTACAGGCACAGTGATCATTTGACAATGTGTTTTGTGCCAACTTCCATTTGGGGGCAGTGTTTCGGCAGTTCATGAAATAGGAAACTTCAAGAGATGTTTCTTTTGTGCAATATATTGTCCAGTGAGAACCAGAAGGGCATTAATGCCATAGACATTTTGCATTGTTATCACCCTTCTGGTTTTAAACAGTTAATCAATAATGCCCTTCTGGCTTTCACCAACTGTACATATTATAGACTTTAATTGAAATAATGTATTTTCTCATGCAAAAGACATGCATCATACATATTTGATGTCATATAGACAGCTTTTACATTCTTAAAATTTATTTCAGAACTCTGTTATCCAGAAAAGGAAGTACAGTTTGGCTTGCAGGCATAGTACTATCCCTTCTGTAGTGTCCGTAACACAGATCTGTAGTGTCCGTAACACTGGCTCCTACTCATTTCTAACCTTGACATTGAAACTAAAACACAATGATGCATTTTATTTGATACTTTACTACATCTAACTGATACTGTTGAAATAAAATATTAATATCAAATTAATCCTAAGTCAAGTTTTGTTTTTTTTTTTAAATAAAATTCATGGAAAATACCTTATTTGTTTGCGAAATATCATATCCGGGAGAAGACCTTCCAGGGAAAGAGAAAATTTTTAATTTATGTGGAGACATATTAAGAAGAGCAACTGTAAAAAATCAAATTTGAATTACAAATTAGCAGTATTTAGTTATCAAGCTGTATTTTTAGACATTACACACTTGTGTTACGGACACTACATGTGTTACGGACACTACAAATGGCATTTATTAAATTCGTTAAAAAAAAACTGTTATGCTTAGCGGAATATTATTATACCACAGCTATTCCCCGGGGGTAGTTACATAAAGCAAAGCATATAAGAGCCTTGAAAACATTTTCATGTAGCAGGAATGACACCGTTACGGACACTACAGGAAATTCCGGACACAATTTATGATTGCAATGGGGGCATATATTTTTGTAAAGTTTGTATCTATGTTTGATTTTTTGTTTCTGATGATAGGACAATATGTTACTAAGAAAATATAACCAATTATCAATCAATATAATGTTAAAATATATGAATTATAGAAGCAAAATTATGCACATAGCTGTTTTTCAAAAAAGTGTTACGCTTGTCTCTTTTCACAGAAATAACCACTGTATCGCAATTCTGGGGTCAATTCTCAAGCCGTAAAAAAATACCGAGTGGAGATAAAAAGGACTATAAGATGGCATGAACAGATGTGGCATATGTTGTGTAATTTCATGGTAACAACATGAAAAAAGACAATTTTTCAAAGTGCAAATGCGTAACAGCCAAAAAGTGGTATTTTTGGCCCTCTATTACCATCCTCACACACCCAACACACATAAAATTCAAACAAAAGTTGCTGCGAGATGAAGAACTCATATGGTCCAACATTTCAGGCCACAAGACATTTAATTAAATAACTTTGTGTTTCCAGGAGAGATGCGTAACGCTTGTAGGTAGAAAGTTGCACCCTGATTGTGGCTATACCGAATACATATGAATTCTTATTTTGAGTAACATTACTAAATTGATACAAGTTGAAATTACTTAAATTTTCTTTTGTATTTATTTTACTTTAAAATTTCACGTATATTCTACTAAATTGAAAGTTTGAGATAGTAAGACTTAAATCGAGTGCGTAAGTGGCAAAACTTATGTTTTGAAGTAAATTCTACATGGGAAAAATAAGTCAAAATTACCAATGGGCATATTATTTTTTACAGTGTACATTCTACCTGCTTGAATGGCAAAAAAGAAGGACAAATAAAGAGAAAAAAGAAAGAAAAAGGAAGGGGGGGGGGGGACAAGAAAATAAGGCCCGTATTCTCGAAAGTGGCCTAGGTTAAGCCAGACTGCTGCTGATTTATGGAAGGGCATTTCTCAACCCCTAAGTCTTGTATATATTACTATATTTATTTTAAAAAATAAAGACACAAAATTATTTCCTGGCATTAAATTAGCATCAGAAATCAAGCCTATCGTGAGGTTTTTGTATTTGCATTTAGTTCCAGAACTAGAGGAGTCTATGGTGTTTTTCTAGGATTGAAAGTGGGTGACATTTGGCTCTCCATAATTCAGTGGCCTAAATCTACACTTAGGTGGGGGCTTAACCTGCAAGAAATATAATTGTCCAAGACAGGCCTTTTGTAAAGAGATCAATGTTTGTATGAATGATCTTAATACGCTTAAACGAATGCTCTAACGCAAAAAACAAAATCATTTGAGCCTTTTGGAGTTTCCGAAGTGTGTCGAAACATATAAAAAATATACCTATTTGACGGATTTTTTTTGGTTTTGTTTTTTGTTTTTTGTTTTTTGCTCTTTTGTATATGTATTTTGGATATATTTGCTTTTTAACAGGAAAAAGAAAAAAAAAAAAAGAAAGAGAAAAGAAATAAAACAATTACATTTCCCTCTGATATCCGGCATGAAGTGTTACTAAATGATAATATAGTTGTTTTCAATATATATAAAGGCAAAACAAGAATTAAAAAGATAATAATACCTGAAGGTAATAAACCAAACTTCTGCCACATTATGTCCTGCAGTAAATCGGATACTGGGGCCAGTAAATTGATATCTATCTTTTATTGGTCAACGGTTGGAGAGAGTCTCCTTCGCGGCTGGTGATTAGTTGTGGGTGACTTAAGGGCCAAAACCTGTACTACCCCAGGCCCGTGTACCCCTTCTAGATTGTCAGTGACTCAGTTATTCGAGGAGCGGGGACCTTTGTGCGACTAGATTTTAGTTCAATGCCAAGCTATTTGATACACAGCATAATCTAAATAAATACCTGTATTTTCATGTGTAACAATTCATGCTTCCTTGTAGCTTTAAACCATTGATCATTAGATTTTCAACTTTTTCCTATATTCCACTGTGCTATATACATGTATATATTTTCGTAGTTCTGTATGTAAAAATGCGTAACAAATTATAATCATTTGATACAGATATGGTTTCATATTGCCAAATAGACATAACAATGATCTGCGTATCAATGCGCCAGATTTGGCCATTTTAAAGGCTATATAAATGTATTATATTTATTATTTTATGTACTGCACTGCACTTCTCCCGCCTTGAACTGGGATTTACCCTAGTGTTTAAAAATTAATATCAATTTAAAAAAAAAAGAATTCTTTCTTGTGAAATTATTCGCATCTATCGTTATACGCACTAATAGAGCGCCTCCGCGCGGCTTCTGAGTTGCCTAGCTAGGTCAAACTAAACCGAGAAGTCTGCTCAAAGTACCGAGCCGGACTGGTAAGATTTTGCCTTTTGGGCGAGGAGGTGTTAACTTTCTGTTACAGGCGTATGACAGGTGTACCCAAGCTTGCGCGCGTTGCGAATTTTCTTCTCAATTTAGGCCTTGTATATTGTAAGGATCACCCCTTTTTTCCCCTCTCACCTTATATAATATATAAGGCTTTGTCTGCTACAGAAAAACAAATTAATATATAATTAAGTCAAAAAAAGGCTTATTTTTTAACAACGCAACTGAGATGGCGTAAATATTCATATTTTGAATGACAGCGCCTTAAAAACCAAAAACAACAACAACAACATTATAGGCACCTTTCGAGAATATGGGCCTAAGACGATAGGACCCCACAACCCCGTAATCGCTGGGCTTATTAGCATTTTTGGATCGTCGAAGACTCAGAGATATCAGAGTCCAGAAAAGCCGCTTTGGAATTGTATTATATAGTCAGGCTCACTACCCTTTACTTTTATTCAATCTGTGAAGATAGAACAAAACAAAGGGGATCATAAACATTATGTCCACTGCTTTGACACAAATAAATTATCAGAGTTATAAAAATATGCCAAAAATCGTTCCCTTTTTTTAGAGCAATAAACAATATGAATCTAAACATTCATCCATAGAGGAGTGGACAGTATAACAATGCATAATTCCTTCATCTATAGAAGAATGGACAATTCATATTGAAGTCCATGTTTGCATAGAAGTCTTCAAAAAAGACTAGACCAAATACAATACATGTGCATGTATATATAAATTTGCATTAAGCCTAGTGCATTGCTTCAGATAGTTCAACTTGAATTAACTTTATGTTTATATACAAGGAGTAATTTCTAACCTGCTATGAAGTTACGCATTTTACCTAAGTGCGAAAGGTAAACAAATAACTAAATTTGCTTCTAGTTCATTTACAGCACAGACGAGTCTAGCAATAAATTATCAAGATACCTTATAACAAGATTAATATTTTAAACCCAACAAATTGTTATGTATTAGAAAGTCCTAAAACATGTAATTTGTATGTTCAAATAAACAAGCATCTTTCCTATGCTAGCTGTTGCACACTAAATTGAATGCGCAAAGAAAAACATTGTGTGACCGTGAGTGTGACCTTGAGTATAAATTCAAGTCACGTCTCTATCACAAATTTACTAAACTAAAGGCTACCTAATAGAATCAAATTTATTCCAAATTGATTTGACAACCTCTTATACTTGCTTTATACCTGATTTTACATCTAGTCAAATTATTTCTGACAAATCTATGCCAGAATTGAAAGTAACAAACCATTACTCAAACCATGACACCACACTAATATGCTATAGAACAGGGGCGGATCCAGGAATTCGTATAAGGGGGGGCACACAAATGCAGGATTGCCAACTTTGGGAAACTGCTTGGAGGGAGACCCATATTTTTTTGGTCTCTCGCCAGCTGTCCAAAAGTCGCTCAGTGGGGGGGGGGGGGGGGGGGGGGGGGGGGGGGGGGGGGGGGGGGGGGGGGGGGGGGGGGGGGGGGGGGCCAGCCCTCCAAAAGTCGCTCAGTGGGGGGGGGGGGGGGTGAGTTCCCCTCCATAATTCTCTGACAAGCAAAAAAAAAAAAAAAAAAAAAAAAGGGTTTCTGCTCGAAAAGGGGGAGCACAATCGCAAATAGGGGGGGCACATTGCATTGTTTTCCCTCAAAAAGGGGGGGGGGGCACGGGCCGGGATTGCCCCCCCCTGGATCCGCCACTGCTATAGAATCATGCATATCTAATATCAAGCTCGTAGCTCAACTTTTGTTCACTTCATAAACTCAATAATTCCTACAACTTTCCTACTACTTTTGCTCAAATGATATGTCAAAGTGACTTTAAACCATCATCACCTCTATTCAACTTTTACGACTTCACATTTTAACTTCGTAAAGTACAGCTACCCCGTTTCAAGTGTGCATAGTGATTACGTTCATTACGCTTCCACTCTGTGTTAATTACACATACCTGTGTCCATTACATACACAGCGTGTTCATTACACATACACTTGTGTTTATTACACTTCAAGTATCTACACTAACTTAAATTCACTTTTTCTCCTTAGTCAGTAAAAAATATCTTTATCTTTTAGCACCTGTAACAAATATAAGATTTTAATCATTAAACTCACTTCTTTGACGGCATTTCCTGGCCAACTTGAAACAAAATAAGAGACTTTCGTCTCCCAAACGTCTTTCTCAAACATGTCAAATGAAAGAAACGTGGCATTTGCCAAATGGTATAGTTTCAGTAGAAGAATCGGCATAAATTAACAAGGCTTCATGGTAGCATCAAAGTGACAAATTGCATCTTGCAAATTACAAGGAATAAAAATTCAACAAATGACAAAACAGATAATTTCAAGGTTTGCTCTGCAAACCAATTTTATTGGCCTTCCGACCCAACTCCACGATGCCAGTGCCCCCTTAATGACTGGACCGGGTGGACCCACATTACGCCACTGGTCGTGACGCCATGCTGTAGAAGTCCAACACGATTTCGAGGCCCAACATTCCAATATTAAAAATAATATCTGCCAATCAAGTCATATGAATTATCCGTTATCCAAGAGCAAAGAAATGTCAGAGTTCCGGTGTTCTACTTCTCTTATTATGCTCATGACTTCTGATAAGCACACAATGTCAAATCTGATGAACTATATGACGTGAGTTTGTTGTATAGCTATATGCTCATCACTCTAAATGACTTCATGATTGTAATCTTGTTTGAGTAGAAAATAAAAAGAAGACAAATGATAAAACTCGACAGCGTAAACAATAAAGTCATGTAGAGGTTGTACCTGTATTCTATGTTTTATGCTCCTTCCTGTCATTTTTTTTACACATTCGGATTTCAAGTACACGGTTTTTTGTAAATTGTGTGTCGCCTATATCATTAAGGCTTACTACAACAGTACAATTACTACTGGACAAATAAGGTGAAGACAACTATTATACTATATATAGGTTTTCCTGTCCAATTTCGTCAAAATAGCACTCAAATGGTCGATAACAGCACTCAATTTAGAACGAATTTGAATAACGATCAGGATCATCATTCAATTTACAAATAATTTGATTCAATTGGATTTTTTCATCGTGCGATCGCCAACTTTTGTCAAACCGAATTGAAATAACACCACTCAACTTAGAAAATCAGGTGAAGAGCACTCAATTTCGTCTGAAAATGTAAACTGCATGCGTTTAAACATTCAATTCCGTCTACAGGCGAGCATCTATGGAATGTGCGCAATCCTTTTCATCCAAATTATATTTTTGTATTTGTATTGTTTATGTTCATTTGAATAATTTGTGTACGAAAGGAGCGAGTAGCTTTATAAGAAAAGGCCTATTATTGTCACTTTCCCTTTATGATCTCGTTGTAAGAGCAACACACAGTACTCTTAGCACGTATATATGAATGTTTCAGTATGGATTAAGACATAACCTGAAAAACCCTGTCTTGGGTGGGGGGGGGGGGGTGATGGTTTGGGAGAGATGGAATGATAACCCCCATGTGTTCACAAATGAATATAACTCCCATTGTGAGAATAGGGGAAGTTCATTGCCACCCCCCCCCCTCCCCGCCTTCATAATGCGTATACTGTATGTTGTCCTGGTAGTTCTTATTTGAATGTTCTATGTGCTAAGAAGCACGCCTGAAAACGAAATAGAAAACCTAAATGCGGCCAAAATCTAAGGTAAAGCAAACTGGCACGAATTTGAATGACGAATGTGTATTGCCAAACTGATTAACATTTTGACCAATTTGAAAACGTTGTCGTTTAAAACTGAATGCAATTTGACGAAGATGAATGTTCTGGAGTTTAAAATTGAACCGTGAGAACGGCAGGCTTACAAAAATCACTCGAACTTGAATGACATATAATGCATATGCCCGCTATTTTGACGAACCGGAAAAACCTATATTTCCACTACTACTACTACTACTACTACTACTACTACTACTACTACTACTACTACTACTACTACTACTACTACTACTTCTACTACTATTACTACTACTACCACCACTACTACTACTACTACTTCTATAACTATAATTATTCTACTATTAATACTTCTTCTACTTTATACCGCTACTGGCAGTACTGTAAATACTAATAGTAGAATATTAAAATCATTAACATTAAAAGAAAACACACCGCCAACGGCAGAAAGTATTGAAATTATTTCAGCATAATGAAAATATAATTAATGATTTAATCAAACATTCTGAAACTCATCCTTATGTTAAGGAAGGGTTCCACCCGATTTTCTTAACCCATATGATTAAAAAAAAAAAGCAAATGCCAGTGAACGACTAAAATATTTTTTAGGGATAATGTCAGTCTTCATACCATTCAGTAAAATGTGAATAGATCTTCATAAGGTACTCGTAAATTAATGGAGAATCGAATTAGCATCCTTTTTCTATCGATTTATTTCTTCAAAAAGTACGATCACTACAATTCAGTACCATTCATAATGTAGGCCAAACGATGAACTAATTGAGAATAGTAGAAGCTTTTCTTTCTTCTATCGATTTTGATCTTTAAAATGAGATCAGGGGAGCTGTGGATGATGGAGAGTTCCAGTGGCCTACTTATTTTGCTATAGGCTTTCTTTCCGCCAAAGGTATAAAGATCAGTTTGCTATCTATAGATAAGCTAATGAGGCTATGGACAAAACCCATTGACATGACTACTTAGGCAATAAGTAAGCTGATAATAAGGATGACTACAGAGTCGAAAAGATGATAGCTTTATTATTGTTGGAAGAATCTTTGGTAGTAGGATATTAACATTGCCTCATCGACTGCCAACTTTCATACAGCTATAAAGAAAAGAAAAAGAAGAAAAAAGTGGGTCAATTATTACAAATTGAGGGCATCCCACTGACTTCAATTTTTTTCAATCGTTTTCTTTTCTCTCTCTCTCTCTCTCCACTCCTCTCCTCTTTCCATAATTTTCCTATAGCTCTTGGTAGATATATTCCCTCAGATCCTTGGCCCCCATCCTGTCATAAGTTACTTTAGGGTTATGTTTTATTTCCAACCAGTAGATCTACATCTGTAATAATAGAACTATAGCAATTCGTTCTCGTATCATGATCACCATCATCAGCATCACCATCATCATTATCATCATCATCACCATCATCATCATAATCATCACATTATCATATAACTTATACAAGCGCTTCCAAATGCGTTTTGAAATTATTATCCCGGCTACAGGTCCGGTAGCCGTTATCAGCGCACACTAGCATTTAAAAGAATAAATGCTACTGAGTAGCATTCTTACTACACCTGGGTCGAAAGTGGCAAATGTAGATTAATGCCTTAATTGCCAATGTTATCAAGATGTAGCTTAGATGAAACAATGACAAGAAAATGACAAGACTAGGGAGGATAAAGCATTTTAGTCAAGTAATTTATTGATTTATGAAACATATTGCTTAATTTTTTAATGCCATGCGTCTTCTTAAGGAGACACATGAAAGGTGCATTTCATACATTTATATATTTATATTAGGGTCAATTAAATACAAGCTGAGATTTTCAATAGACTCCTCAACTCATATTTCTCTACTATGCATAAATAGTACTGAAATTAAGATTAAGATTAAGATTAAGCGTAATTTTAAATTATATGTAATTACTTCATATTTTCAAAATTTTCCATTTATGTAAATATTTCTTATCGTAATTTTGTTCGATATTATGTTATACCACCTGGGCCCTGTTGCATAAAACTTACCGTTAATGGTAACTCTGCTATCAATGGTAACTACCATGGTAACATCACTCAACAGCCAATCAAAATCAAGGTTTCCATGGGAGTTACCGTTGATGGCAAAGTTACCGTTAATGGTAAGTTTTATGCAATAGGGCCCTGGTATATACATGTTTGTTTGTTATGTGAAACACAATAAGACATTGTGTAAATAAAGAAATCTTTAAACCTTGAAGCCTTGAAATGTAAAGAGGACACCACAAACGATTTTAGACACACACACATACACACACACCGGCGCACGCACATCAGTACCCATGCACACATACCCGCGCACACCCCCCCCCCCCCACCGACAAATAGGAACCTTTATGAAAACTCCAGTTTACATAATAAACGTGTCCCTCTAGCGACTCGTTCAAGCCAATCTTTCCTTAAAGGGGAATTAAAGAGAATTGCTTTTTCGCGGAAGTAGAAAAATCAGAAAATATTAGTAAATGTTTGTGAAGAAAAAAATGCGGACAAAGAACAAGAAAGTTAGGAATTTTTGGAAGCTGAGATCACTACTGAAATAGGGAATGCACCATCGGCAATACGGTCATGAAATGACCAAAAAGTGTACCCAAGATATTCAAAGTATTCCTTTTCTGATTCCCTCTCGGGGGGGGGGGGGGGGCATATAAAATATGTCAGCTACGTGGATACCATATCATGGACAAAGAGTATAATGTATCATTAAAATGCAAAAAAGAGACTATTTATTTTTTTACATAACAAATTTGGGGATTAACCTTGTTAATAACGACTGCATTGCCAATGGGAGGTCCCCATATCATTAGTGATCTGAGGGTAAAAGCTCCACGTTTCACACTCTCTGCTTCCATTCACGGCAAGTTTCTATGATGGCTTCAATCCCCTTTCCAATGAAGGATTAAACATCATAATTTATGTACGAGTATCTTATAACGAAGCATTACAGACGACCTCCTCCATATAATGTTCAATGTTCTACTATCCATCAAACGAAAGGCAAGTCAAAAACACACAACAGAGTATCAAACTTATGACTTCGGGAGGAAAGGCGTGATGGTCATAGTGATTAAAAATGTTTTTTTCCGTCCATGCAGGCAGCTTGGGGGAGCATGCTCAGGAACACATTTGCACTCATATTCTTTTTTTAAATTATCATTTTTTTTTTTTAATCTGTTGTATTCATTATTGTTACAAAATTTTGTGTTCGTTGTCAAGTATATTTGCATATGGATTTGCCAAATAAAATGATGATGATGATGATGATGATAATAATAATAATAATAAAAATAATAATAATAATGATAATAATAATAATAATAATAATAATGATAATAATAATAATAATAATAATAACAATAATGTTGTAATTATAAAGCGCACAGATCTGCCTGAAAGAGGCGCCCAATAGGCGCATAATAATTGAAAAGCATAACAAAAAATACAAATCAAGAAAGACTATGATTAAGAATGAACAAGTTTCATGAAAACAGACATAACATTATCACCCCCCCAAAAAAAAGAAAAAAAAAAAAAAAAAAAAAAAGAGCAACATATTTCAAATAATTATCTTGACATTAATGGTATGCCTTCTTCATCAGGAAGGTTTTCAATTTTTTTGAAAGTTTCTAGCTGATGAGCTGGATTTAAAGTCCGAGCATGGACCTACTAGAGACAACGGTACGAGGGAAGAGACTTCTAACCACGTGGACAATGTATTTGACACAACATATGTTGAGTTCACAAAAAGACAAGCAGCATCTTTAGAGATAATGGAGAAAATATGAAATTTTGTGTACAAAACATGTGGACAGTTGTACTACTAAGCCTGCCATTTTGAAGCAACATTGCCAATTTGAGGATCGCATTAGAAAGTAAATTGAGACTTTTCAAACTTTCATAACTTTTTCATTTCGTAACCGATTTTGATGGAACTTTTTTTTTAAATTGCTTCTCTCTGTCCTCTCTTTTCATTAAAATGGATATTTCCCCAGGGTTTCATTCTCCTTTAACAATTATTGCTAAATTAGATAAATATGGAGTGGACTTTTCTACCAGATTACAGTATAAATTTGGTCTGTTACATAATAATAATAATAATAATGATAATAATGATAACAAGAATAAGAATAATAGGAAAATAACAAACAAGCCAAGCAAACATGAATTTTGTATAGGAACAATCACAAAGCAAATAGTGATGGACAAAGTATACAAAGAAAGGATATGATATTCAAATATTTTCAGGTGACATTGGTAAATATAAAAAGCCTGAAAGACCTCATTAACCCTTTCAGGACAGAAATTATCAAAGGGCTAAATTGATCACATTTTATGCTTCAAATTGGCAACAATAATAATTTTCTTTTAGTGCTACATAGTTCGAATAAGGTGTAATGTCTTTGAAAACATACATGGTTCTAAAGTTTGTTGAAAAGTTGAAAAAATTGCCAATTTTTATGAAAAATAATGATTTAGAACCTCTCAAAATGTTGCCAATTTAAGGATTTTAAAGCTTATTTTCGTTTTCAAAATTCCTGGCATTAAATGCAATATGGTTATGCAACAAAAATGGACATAGTGTGTGCAGAAATTTTTTCTCTTTCTACTCATGCATCTTGTAAATTTTTCAGAT
The DNA here is from genome assembly GCA_025618425.1 of Heliocidaris tuberculata. Taxonomy (NCBI): domain Eukaryota; kingdom Metazoa; phylum Echinodermata; class Echinoidea; order Camarodonta; family Echinometridae; genus Heliocidaris; species Heliocidaris tuberculata. Next base: position 40,118,809 of record CM046841.1, read on the forward strand.
CTCTGAATCCAAAGTTATTGAGCCAAACCACAAAATGTGGTCAATTGTCTCGAAAGGGTTAAATTATTATTTTTTGTTTACCTTAACTTAAACTCAGCCTTCTCTTTGATAGCAGATATAGATGATAAGATCGGGGGAGCGTTTCATGAAAGGATTTGTCGGATATTTTTTCCGACAAGTGTTATAAGCTACTGAAATCCTTGCATCTGATTGGCTGAGAGCAAATTTTTCAGTAAAAATCACTGACAAAATGCTTGATGAAACGCTCCCCTGAACCCATTTCGAAGGCTCAGAAAGACACTAAATAAAAAGATAAGGCTTTAATATTTGTCTTGCAACCACTATGTCTTTTTGAAAAGATGTTTGGTACTACAAATTGGAGAATAGCGTTGAACATAGGCATACTAAAGCTTTTCGGCTTGCACTCATCAGAGTAAACCGCAAGAATGAACAGAAAGTCGAAATCGAACAATATAAACAGAAACTAAAAGAACTAAAGGCGCTAAAATATAACGAGCTCTGATTGGCTGTCTAAAGATAACGGTTATTAGGCTTATTGCCAGTAGATTTATGTAATAACGGGATAATCGCTAATACAATACGAGCGTCCTCACAAACTCATTCCGTCTGCACTGAATAGGGCGTCAGCTGAATGTATATCTTTTTATCAGCATAGTTTGCAGGACTACTCCATGGTGAAAAAAATAATGGGCCATTGCTTCCTGAGTGTATTTTCGAAGCCACGACCGACGTATTTAAATGTACAAATTTCATTTAAAACGATGCGTTATTCTTTTAACGACATGTCAACCATAATGAAAGAACTCTATGTAGATATTTAAGTACCTAATAATTCAACCAACGGATGTGCTGCAAAAACTAGTCAATAACAACAGCCGATAAAAAAACCCAACGAAACAAACTTATACAGTGTGAGTCAATAAAAATGAAACTATATTCAAGCCCCAATATCTTAAAAAACGAAGTAAAATTGATGAAGTGTAAAACCCAACGAAACAAACTTATATATACCACGTATACAGTGTGAGTCAATAAAAATGAAACCATATTCAAGCCCCAATATCTTAAAAAACGAGGTAAAATTGATGAAGTATAATGTATACTGGGGTAATATTTGATATTACCAGTTTATCTGTTATTTGATAGGCTGCTTGCAAAAATGTGATCGTGGATGACTGAACACTGGCAATCTTTAAAAGGCATGTCAAAATCGGTTTCGCCCAAGTTTGGAATAAATGGTGATCAGGGCATGAAACTTGCTTTCACTGACAATTTACAGTAACTGTTATAAGCTACTGAAATCCTTGCATCTGACTGGCTGAGAGCAAATTTTTGTCGGTAAAAATAACTGACAAGAAACTAAGTCTTGATGAAACGCCCCCCCCCCCCACAATTGAGGAGACCATTCAATCAAACCTTGGGCTGATTATTAAGCTTTGGAAGAGGCAAATTTGACATGAATCAGGAAAAATCTTATTGTTCAGCTGTTCGTGGTCAGATTTTATTGATCAAGGTGCTGAAGGAAACATCGATAGGCTACAGTGTGAGTATCTTTGACTAACTATATAATTATGTCCTGATCTGCTGATTGCAACGATAATTAGGGTTGAATTTGGGTTTAATTTATTTTGACTCACATTGTAGTATAGTGATGAGGGGAATAATGCCACATTATGCACGAGTAAATGGTAAAATTAGTTTAAAAAAAATTTATTCCTTCTTGTGGGTTTAACATGTTTATACATTCAAGCATATTTTTGCATCGTTTAAATGCGTTAATACTTTCAAACGTCTTTGCCATTGACGGTATCGAAAGTATGCATCATAACGTGACTATTGACCTCCTGGCCGGGTCGAACATAAACCATCGGATCTATATTCACCACACATTTGAAGACATCAAACCTCTTGGGGAGCAATCCTTTTCTGAAGACGACGTCCGTGGCGTAGGAGACGACGACCAGGGACACAAAGGAGACGATGAAAGTCATAGTGCGATACGGGAAGAGCTGTCCAAGCTCCTCGTCATAATACGGGTAATGGATGACGGCGGGGAGGTTGAGGGCTGGTTCGCCGCCTAAAAGCCGCAGAAGGAGCCCGAGGGCGAAAGCGACAGCTGAGCCGTAGGTGTTGGACTTCTTGACGTGGACGACGCAGATGAACTGTGGGAAGAGCACGACGAACACGAAATCGGAGCAGAGGACGAAGAGGACGTAGATGGATTCAACAGTCAGCGCCATGACGGTAGCGACAGTTGCAACAACAATCACCGCAACCCGGAGTACCCATATCATTTCTCGCTCAGATGCCTTAAGGATAGTAATAATAATGATAGTAATGATAAAACTAATAATAGTAATAATAATAATAACAACAATGAAAATAATGATAATGATAACATAATGATGAAAATACTAATAATAGTAATAGTAATAATAATAATTATAATAATAATAATAATAATAATAATAATAATAATAATAATGATAATGATAATAATAATGTTAATAATAACCTAACATGTGACATTAAGGCGAATCCCTTTATCTCAGCCTATTATTCAGATTCGCCTTATTACCCACGTTCGCTTTCGCCTTAGCGTTGAATTTCTATTGTGACGGAATAAACCGCATTGTTAGGATTTGCCTTAAAAGGCCCCAGCACCCAAATGGAAGTTTATTGCTGTTGATGTGCAGGGATGCATACAACTAATATTATGTTATTCAAACATATAGGTATGTTTCATAGACTTTTAAATGTTTTTTGAAATATTTTTCCCAACCTCTTAAGCTCCATCCTAAAAAAAAAAGCTCCAGATCTCATTCCTACAATGACATCATCTGTCAATCATCAGTCAGCTACACTAATATTTTACAATAGACAGTGGAATGTAACTTCCCCCAGCTCAGCACATGCTTACAATAGAATTGCATGCTTTCAAACAATACCTTCTCATTACCATTCATTTCCTAATGATGCTACAGCATGTCTGACATAGCAACTCCTGTGTAGGCATTGTATGGTCTATTAAAACAGATGGTCATCTATGGCAAAGTTACATACCACTGTCTCTCCTTAGCTCACTAATGATTGACAGATGATGTCATTACAGGAATGAGATGTGGGGCATTTTTTTAGGGTGGAGCTTAGCATGTGTGAGAAAATGATTTTTAAAATATTTTGAAAATTTATGAAACATATTTAGATGCTAGAATAACAAAATATAAGTTGTATGCATCCCTGCACCTCAACAGGAATCAACTTGCATTTGGGTTGCAGGGGACCTTTAAGGTAGGAGATATGCTTATGTTAATAATGATAATGATAATAATAATAACACAAACAACAACAATAATAACGATGATAATAATAATAATAATAATAATAATGATGATGATAATTATAATAATAATAATAATAATAATAATAATAATAATAATAATAATAATAATGTTAACAATAACTATAATACTATACTATAACTACTATTACTACTACTTCTACTACTACTACTATTACTACTACTACTACTACTACTACTACTACTACTACTACTACTATACTACTACTATTACTACTATTACTAATACTAATACTACTTCTAATTACTACATAAAACTGCTCGCATATCCATCAAAGTGTTTGCTCAAGGGGCCCACTAAATACTAAATAATAATAATAATAATAATAATGTTAACAATAACCATAATACTATACTATAACTGCTATTACTAACTACTCTTTCTACTACTATTATTACTACTACTACTACTACTACTACTACTACTATTACTATACTACTACTATTACTACTATTACTAATACTACTACTACTTCTAATTACTACATAAAACTACGCGCATATCCATCAAAGTGTTTGCTTAAGGGCCCACTTAATACTGAACAGTCTAAAAAAATATTCTGCTTTATTAAATTCACCAATTCGTGAAACCTGGTGAAAATCCGCATTTAATTTCAAAATTTCCACGATCAAGGTTTACTCACCGACGGTCTGAAAATATTCTTGTAGATATTCCTCACGAACATGGAGCTGGAAGCGAGAACGGACGAATCGGTAGACGACATCACAGCAGCGGAGATGGCACCTAGGCCGAGGAAAGCGACCACGGGTGGTGTAAGGAACTGGATGACGGCGGGGAGAACGATGCCAGGAGTCTCATAGGGGTCGGTTTTGTTGAGGTTGATGTCGGTCTTCGTCCAGTCTTACAAAAAATTATTATTATTGTTATTATTATTACTTTCATCATCATCATCATCATCATCATCATTATTATTACTATCATTGACATTATCATTGGGTAAAATTTTGTGAAAATCGACTCTCTACGAAGCATTTTATCTATTGTTTATTATCTACATAGAATCTCCGAGCATAACTTCCCATATTGATATTGTTTATACAGTGGCTTATCTAGGTATTATGGCGCCTGAGGCAAATAATGAAGTTGGGCCCCCGCCCAAACATCTCTGCGTATCTGTGCACGCGAGGGAGCGAAGCGATCGTGCGGTAGGAATTTTTTTTTTCTTTTCAAACCTAAGAAACGCATTTTTTAAAATACAGAATTTCGAATTATGAACATTAATAAACCATTTTCTTCCTCATGTTTTGCAAATATAACAAAATATAGAATTTTACAAGGCAACCGAAAGTTAAAATTTATTTTGAATGTTGAACCTTTTCAAATGCTATTTCATACACTTTATCTTAAAGTATGTACGGGGCGCAATTTCTAAGAGGAGGCTGATAAGATTTTTATTACAAGGGCAAAGCAACGCCATTTCTTTCAAATGTTAACCCTTTAGAAACCCTATCCTACAATGGGGCGCGAAATTACCAGATCCTGAAGCAACATATGCGAGGGCGCAAACGTCGGAGCTTTGGAAAATTTTCGCATTTTAAACCCTCAAAATGCTTATTCTAATGCACTTTACCGTGCGAATCTTGGGCGGATAAATGCCTCCTTTTCTCTCCTTTCTCTTTCTCTCTTTTACGTTTTTTTTTTTTTTTTTTTTTTTTTGCGTCTGGGGCATGTGCCCCCGGCCCCCGTAAATACGCCACTGCTTTATATATATATATATATATATATATATATATATATATATATATATATATATATATATATAAATATATGTAAATATATATATATAAACCCACCTGTACTGGCTCCCACGGCGCCCATAAGGTATGCCGGAATACTGAGAACGAGGCATCCGAAAGCCGCCACAATGGAGAGGTTACGGGCGTGGTCAGGGGACTTGGCTGATAGAGCCCGCTGGTAGTATGCCTGCCACGGTACACCTCCAAAGATCTACAAGAGTGACAAATCCTTTTAGATTTTTTCCTCCACAAATCATGTTTTAAAGGGGACTGATCACCAAAAATTCTTATGTTTTGACTTTCTTTGTACGTTTAGGGATTTGATAATAATAATATTCCGCTTTTATATAGCGCCTAATACATCGGAGATGTCTCTAAGCGCTTTACAAATATATTATTACCCCGGTCATCGGATTCTGGCTTGTCCGCACACAATGTATGCACATTCTCCACTCCCTGGGGAGTATTCAAGCAATGGGCTATGGCGCTCACATTGCTAAGCAAACGACATTAACTTTCACATTCTACCGGGTACCCATTTAACACCTGGGTGGTGAGTAGCAAATGTAGATTAACGTCTTGCCAAAGGACGCTAGTGCTGCGGTGGGATTCGAATCCCGGACCTCGTGGTTCAAAGTCCGGGGACTTATCCACTGATCCATAACACCTCTTGTAGATATTCCTCACGAACATGGAGCTGGAAGCGAGAACGGACGAATCGGTAGACATGGTAGACGACATCACAGCGGCGGAGGTGCACCTAGGCCGAGGAAAGCGTCCACGGGTGGTGTAAGGAACTGGATGACGGCGGTGAGAACGATTTACGTTGGTATGCTACAGTGACTTGGGTCAAAAACATTCCCTTACATTTTGTATGCACCTATAGTAGGACCAGTGCGCGCCCCCCCCCCCCCCCCCCCCCCCCCCCATGACTGGCCCCATCCAACACCACTGGTAGAAGTCAGAGAGACTGATCTACAATCTGGAGGATAGTAAGTAGTGGGGGACAGCAAAGTTTGTCAAGGAAGGCAAGTGAAATGCCTTGTGATTCATTTTTTGGTTTCCGGTTTTATCCCCCCCCCCACCCTTCGGCCAGAGAATCCTGAGACCGCCACCGATACGCAAGCATGGATTTCAATTTTAGATACAATTAACATCCTGTAATCTTTTTTCCCATCGCTTAGTTGTGCATAGCAAAATAGTGCAGACATCATATCTACTCTGTTGGAGAAAGATAATGATGTATCATTAATCAAAATAATCACCAAATATATCGAAGGAGTGTTTTTTCACCAACTGGCAACTGGCAAAAGTAATTCATATTGAATAACAGATTTCATTTTTAAAAAGAATCATAACTCTTGATATTATTTTGCTTCTATGTTGCATCACACTGCCTTATAACATTTGTGATTTCTGTTGAAATTACCCTTTTTATGAACAGATAGATGGATAGATAGATAGATAAATAAATGATAAAAAATAGTGGAAAATACAAACAAACAAATAAATGCTCATATCTCGAAATTACATGAACTTACTATTAGAAAACAACTGTCGATCCATTGTCCAGTAAGGGTTGAATCCCATTCTCCAATCCAGCGGTCTTTGGTCTCCGATAAAGGTGTTACAGCCTCGTTGGTGAGCGCGAAGGGTACACAGAACCACTATAGTGAGGAGTAGGGGTGTGACAAAAATAAATGTTGGGTTACATTTTGATAACCCTGTAATGCCAGGCAAATAATTGAAAATGAGTCTATTTTTTCTGTTATCATTATTACATGCCGATACGATTTAATGAAT